>JABSTQ010010936.1:0-432500 GCA_013358835.2 Ixodes persulcatus | reverse complement strand
AAGTTGGCATAACTGGGGGCCATCTTAGTGCCCGTAGCGGTTTCGCTGTTTTGCCTAAATTATTCGTTATTCAATTCAAATGCATTAAGTTCTAAGACCAGCCTCGTTAAACAGGCAATGACGTGACAATCCGGGGTATCTGGTTTCTTATGAAGTTCGTACATGTCAATTAGAAAAGCTATTCCGTGGTCGTGGGGAATGTTTGTGTATAGAGAAGAAACATCGAGAGTGACCAGATATGCTCCCTTAGGTACGCACATATCCGAGATTTCTCCTAAAAACTGGGTGGTGTGTTTGACATACGAATCGAGAGTTGTAGGAATATTGCTTATTAATTTGTCTATAAAGCCGGAAATAGGTTCGGTTATTGTACCTATCCCTGATATAATTGGGCGCCCTGGGTTGCCAGTTTTATGAATCTTAGGAAGCATGTAGAAGCGACCTGGTTTTGGATTTAGTGGTTTCATCACATTATGTTCGTTAAGGGTTATGTTTCCTGTGTCCAAGAGATCTTTCAGTTTTGACGTTACAATGCGTGAGTAGTGAATCGTTGGATCCTCCTCAAGACGCTCATAAAATTCTGGATCATAAAGTTGGAGGTATCCTTCTCGAGTGTAGTCGACAGTGTGGAGGATCACAATTGTTCCCCCTTTATCAGCTGGCTCTATCGTTACATCGGTCCTAGTTCCCAGGGTTTTCAGGCACTCCTTTTCCGATTTTGTTAAGTTGTACCGTTTTCCTTTCCGCTTATGGTATTCTCGCATTATGTCTCTTTGTACAGCGGCTATGTTAAGATTGAGGCAGCCATTGCGATAAGGTTTCGGCGTTCAATTGCTCTTTGGACATTGGTGCGTTATATGAGAGTTTTATATACATATGGGTGATTTCATCTCAACTCAGGCACGGATTTAGGGCCGAATTTCTAATTTTGACGAAACAAATATATGTTTGGGGCAAGTCCTATAATAAAAGAAGACGCAAACGGCGATTTCGTCGGATTTTTTGCTCTCAAGTTATGGACCGTTGAAGCGGTCATGGTGGAAACTGACGTTTTTCCAGCTTATCGGAGATGCCATATTTCACTCCATCCCTTTTCCCTACTTTTTACGCTACATCAATATAACTTTTTGGGAACACTCTAGACATAGACTTTTTCATGCTAATTAAGCGTCTAAGTCAAAACATTCTTAATGATTTTTTTTTTATTTGTCAAACCGCCCCTCTGCGACAATATTTGAGGAAGTTCAGCAAGCTGTGCTGTGTGACCTAATCAACATATTTTTATTATCTTTATATCACCGTAAATCTCCAATTAAGCTCTTTCTTTTGAATATCATTTCAATATTTTGCAATAAGTAAATAATGCGCTACATGTGCCTGAAAAATAAAAATTTCGAAAAACTGGCAAGTTTGGAATTGATTTTCTAAAACAAACCCACGTTTTATTTCTTTTATTTTTTATTCACAGTTAGTTAATATAGTAGTCTATCAGAAACTACCAACAGAGATTGTAATATATTGTTTGTATGGCCGCTATTAAGACTCAAATCTCGTGCTATGGGCGTTTTGAACGGGACTTCGCACAGGCGCTCTGCTGAGCAGCATTTTGGCCTATGTAGGGTTTTCGATTTATTGTTAGCAGGTACCTCAATATCCAACCATAAACATTAACAAAAATTTGGAGTAGTGTACTTAAAAACGTTTACTTCAAAGTCCGTATCCACAAGTGCGGGCACAGCGCTTACTTCCTCCCAATACGGGGGAATGCAGATCGTTAGAGAATTCCTCTAAGGCCTTTTGCTTTCGGCTTTGAGTTTGAAATACCGAACTTGACATGTAATTGTCATATTTTTTTATGTCAAACAGATGTGCAGTGCATATACATATGTACGATTTAGTATCTGACGCTTAGGAAGTAAGGATTATTTTGTACGCGTACGGACTCTTTCGTAAGATAACAAGCATTTCGTAGAGTGTTAGGCTTCCAACGTGTTAGTCATGTGTTTAGGTTTCATTTCTATTTTCAGTGATTCATGCCGGACTACTTAGACTTAGACTTAGACTTAGACTTAGACTTAGACTTAGACTTAGACTTACTTGGACTTAGACTTAGACGTACATCCCAGCAACGCCAATGCCGACGGTATAACAAGACTCACCGCCCCGTTTCATAAGAAATAGGTGACCTTGTTTTACTCACACCTCAACGACACCAGGGCTTGGCTACCAAGTTCCTCCACCGCTACGTCGGCCCGTACGTAGTCGTGCTCAAACCATCCGACCTTTCATACCACGTGCAGCAAAAGCAAGACACTACTGACCGACGCCGAGCAACCTCCGATGTAGTCCACGTCGCCCGCTTGAAGCCCTACACTACCCGACCCACCGCCCTCATTACAAAAACAAAAAAATAGCATTCCCCTCGATAATTGCGGTCGGGACGACCGCGAAAAAAAAAAAAGGGGGGGGGGGGGTAATGTTACTTTGGTGAAGAAAAAGTGAAAGCCGTTTTCAACTCCTTGTAACGCCGAATTGGAGCGCAGCTCTTGAGGAGGAGGAGGGAAGGGTAATTAGGGGAGGGTATACCCCTCCTCCTCCTCCTCCCCTCATTCTTCAATCTCCTCCGGGGAGGGGGGGGGGGTCACGTGACCTCGGGGGGGGGGGGGGGGAGGGGGGAGGGGGGTCACGTGACCCCTCAGGTCACGTGACCTCGGGGAGGAGGAGGAGGGGGTCAGGTGACCCCCCAGGTCACGTGACCCCCTCCCCTTCCTTTCCCAGGTCACGTGACCCCCCCCCCCCCCGAGGTCACGTGACCCCGGGGGGGGGGGGGCTCGCGCGGTGCATTATGGGATATTTCCCATAATGCACCGCGCGGTTACGCCGACGCCGACGGCGACGCCGCTCAAGCCGGAAACGGGCGCCTAAGAGCTGCGCTCTAAAAGAGGGCGCGCGACAGCTCGAGCTGAGCCCGGCAGTTCCACATAAAAAGCCGACCGCCCGACACTGGCTCCTAGCTGGACTACTTCATCAACTGTAACACCGTAACAATATATATATATATATATATATATATATATATATGAAGGCCGGACTCCGGCCGAAACGTCGAAGATTAAATCGTCCGTTGTTGCTGTTTTCACCGAGGGTTTTTTTCTTCCCAGTTATATACCCACGCCTTCGGCCTCCCGCCACCATGCCCGTTATATATATATATATATATATATATATATATATATATATATACATATATTGGATAACGCAGTCGGAGCTGAGCAGCAGGGTCGTCCACTGAGTGTCTCCTTGTGTCAAGTGTCGTGTGAGGGAAGAGGGTGGGGGATCGGCCGGGCAAAACCAGAATATATGTTCGATCGTGACCTTGTTGTGTTTGTCCGCGTCCTTTGTTGGATTGTAGCACTTGGTGCATCGGTCTGAATGTCGCCGGGTTAGGAAGGATATTCTTCTGAAGTTGGCGCCATAATACACGTTGGCGTCTGTTGAGCGACTTATGTGGCGGTGGGTATATCTGGCGCTGTAATCTGTAGTGTTGTGTAATGTCATGGAAACCACGAAGTGGTTCCTTATGCCATGGGAGATCCCTCGGCTCGTCAGCAATCGGAATGGCCACGCCGACCGCCCCGCATGTCCCAGCCCGGCGAGTCGCATCTCGGGCCGCGGCGTGGGCCGCCTCGTTACCGCCGACCCCCTCATGAGCCGGAGACCAGATTAATGTGATTGGGTGTGGGATTTGAGGGATGATGGAAGATTTGAATGTTAGGAGCTTTGTTGCTGATCGAGAGACGCGACCTGAGCTGAAGCTGAGAATGGCCGTCTTGGAGTCACAGACTATGGTGCGTAACGACTCGGACGCGTGGTTCAGGGCCAGGCCGATTGCAGCTTCCTCCGCTCTGGTGGGGGAATCCTCCTTGACTGAGGCCATCACTGCAATGCGCCCCGTCCCATGTGCACCACGGCCAGGGCATTGCGGTCTCGGTGTTGGCTGTAGTTAGTCGCGTCTACGAAGTTGGGACGTCCAGCGTACAGCTTGTGAAGGACCTCCGCTGGGCTTCGCGGCGTTGAATATGGAAGGTCGGGTTCATGTTCCTGGGTAAGGGTGGGATCCTGAGCCGAGATCTAATTTCGGTGGGTATCGGCACGATTAGAGATGCGGTATTTAGAGGGGGGGGGGGGGGGTGCCGAGCCTTTCGAGAACTGCTCGTCCGGTTCTGCATGGTGCCCGCCAGGCGCAGCATCTGAGCAGAGCGGTGCGCCTCAAGCAGCTCGTCTACTCTGTTGTTTAGTCCCAGAGCCATGAGGTGGACAGTTGGTGTTTGGGGACTCATCAAAGCTTTCGTGGAGTCTCGCTTCCTATTCTCCTTGCCGTATCTACAATTTCGAAAGACCGACATGGACAAATGCGGTCTGCTTCTCCGTTCGGCGTACAAATCGGAACTGGGCCTCGCCCCCCCCCCCCCCCCCCCAAACACCAACTGTCTGCCAATCTAGAAAAAAAAACATCAGGATCAATATTCAAAACGTGTGACTTTTTCAGTAACAACCCGTGATCCGCTTTATCAAAAACCGTGCACACATATCTAGAAACACACGGTGAATCTCTTTTCCGGACACAATTCAAAGCGCAATGTCATAATGAAATTTAACCTACACGATGTGCAATATGCACAGGACCGAAAACCGTGTTGACATTTCACCTTTATTTTAAACCAAATCACTAAATCATGTAACAGGACAGCTTTAACACGTAATCTGAATTGCGCGTGCGCGACATACGGATAACCGACGCGAGTTAAGATGTCGAGGAAGCAATGTACTGGTAGCTCAAGCGGTAGATTGTCGGGCTGTGCTTCGAGGTACCGGGGCTGATTCCCAGCCGCCGCAGAACCGCTTTTTAGCGAATAAAATATTTCCCCGCGCAGGCGCGATTCCAAATAATATCACATGACCTTCGTCGTCATGTGACCGCAGCATTGACGTCCCGCAAATACACTTTCCCGCGTCGCAATTACAAATCCCGTAGCGCCTAGCTTTGGCCTAGCCAGCTCAAACCCGGTGAGATCACGTGGTTGTTATCACGTGATGACAGCGGCTGTCAACATCTGGTGAGGACATCCCCTGCTACGTGTCTTTCCCACTCGTCCGGCGCGCGTCGCGGACGTCCTTCACACCTATACCGCGTACGTGACTCGGGGGCGGGACCTCGACGAGCTCCGATTGGTCCTTGGCCAATGCCCTGTGGGCGTGGCCTCCCATGTCGGTGATCGCTGTGGGCATGGCCATCGATGCCCAGGGCCTGTTATTGGTCACTGGAATGGGAGAGGGGGCAGAAGCCCCGCCCTGCTGCGCTGTGATTGGTCGGTGTGCGAATCCGTACACATTATTTACTACTATAGAAAGAGAGAGAAGAAGAAAATAGAGCTTAGGATGCCGAAGAGTCAGGCACGTAGCCAGGATTTCGTTTCGGGGGGGGGGGGGGGGGGGGGCCGCCCATGACAAAATACTGTATAAGGGGGAGGGGGGAGAGGAGGTCCCAGCAAAATAAAAATTCGGGGGGGGGGGCGGGCCCCATGGCCCCCCCCCCCCCCTTGGTTACGTGTCTGCGGAGAGTATAAATTAAAATGAAGTCGCACATCGAAGTGTTGCTGGTGCTTTAAAGCATTTAGTGAGTCGACGTTTCGGCCAGAGCCAAGACTGGTTGCGAAAATTGCGCGTCTCCTTTGGCATGGAACAACCCCTCTATAATCTCTCGCTCGGTTTGAGGCGTGTGTTTGGTTGCCAATTTTGGCAAACAGTCAAAGACTGGTTGGCAACGTGTCAAAGACTGGTTGGCAACACGTCAAAGACTGGTTGGTCTTGACTGGTTGCCAATTTTGGCAACCAGTCTTGAAGAAGGCCTGTCTCAGGCCAAAACGTCGACTCGCGAAATGCTTTAAAACACCAAGAACGCTTCGAAGTGCGACTTTATTACTTATGAACTAATAACTAATGAAGCTACATATTATACGGTTTTGAAGTCTGAGTCATGTACCATTGGGTGTGTTTATGGAGGGCGTGCGATGGATGTGTAAACGTGTGCAAACTAGGTGGAGGTCGTGTGAGGGGTGGCATATAAAACACGATGGGGGAATAAAATTTATTCATGATGAAAATAATCCCTGGAGAAGGGGAATAAGAGGGACAAAGGACAAACACAAATCTCCAACACAGCTAGGTGACGCGACCGAAAAAATCCGCCTGGTTCGGGTATCGAACCGGGGACCTCTCCATTACAGGTGGAGCGCTCTACCAACTGAGCTAACCAGGCGTTTTATCAGCTGCCGCCAGTCTAACACCAGCAAGGGTGAAGGTTGCAATTTAAGGTTATGTTTATATGCAATTAAATGCAAAGGTGCAAGCGAGCTGGACAAAAATGAATCATTTTTGCCCAGCTCGCTTGCACCTTTTTTTATTTTTATAATTGCATTATAAAAATTTATTCAGCTGTGTTTGAGACGTGTATGTTTTCCCCTTGTACCCTTTGTCGTCCGTCGTCTCCGGTTTAACCCGCTCGCCCTGTTTCTTAACCCTATCTTCTACCAATAATTGGCATTCATTCAATTACCTTAGCCCAGTCAGGGGCGGATGCAGGAATTTCCTGAGGGGGGGGGGGGGGGGGAGGGGGGCAAGGGTGTTGGTCAGCGTACCACATGTCTAGGAACACCCTCCCCTTCTCCCTCGTTTCACGCCCTAAATTTACACATGCAGAAATCAAGAGGGGGGTCAGGAAATCCGGACCCCCCCCCCCTCTAAATCCGCCCCTGGTTGCAGTGGTTCTCAACCACTGATGTTTCGCGGACCTTTTTGTAGATCGGCGGAGATGGTGGTAAAGAGAAGGGAAAGGTATAGGTTAATTAGGATAGTGACTTAATAAATATACCTATATAACTAGGGTCTAGTGTGACGTAGACTTCTCTTACTGACATACACACGAGAAAACTCACCCGAAAGTTGGTCGTTTCTTCTCAATCTGAGAAAAGACTTTTATTATCGGGCTTGACTGATGAGGCTGGGCTTCGCGGTCCCCTTGAATGCCTTTGCGGACCCCAGGGAGTCCGGGGACCCCATTTGAGCACCACTGGCTTAGCCAATGAGAAAGTCAATAAGTATCGCGCACCAGTTATAATACAGTCCGCAAGCAAAATGTTGTCCACCCCTTTATTCACTGAGACCGTATGGTTGCTGATGATTGGAGCATGGTGCCAAATGCGGTTCTCATTGGTCGAACTGATCAAAAGGAAGATTTATAATGGGAATGACCCATATATAATTGGTTTTCATTGTGAACTGTGGTCCAGTATGCAAACAAAAACTTATCAGTATCTAGAAGCAGAGAAGTTTAGAGCATTGCCCAATTCAATTGTAACAAACCAAGCAAAAAAAAAAAAAAACTAAAAGGTCAAAAAAGTTATTCCTTCACCTTCCTCCACCTTCATATTTTTTTATGGGCTCATGAATTGAATTTATTCAAATTCGTAGGCAATATACAGAATGCTTTATTTTAATTCGAACGGATTAAAAACAAGGAGAGTGAGAGTTAGACGAGTGCTGTCTTCACCGTGTATTTATCATGCTGGGCGGGAATTAGACGAGGTGATAATCGTTACGGTAAGTTCAATAATCAACTAAAATCTCTTAATTAGCATTTTATAATTGTTTTATTGGTTATGTTTGAATCGCAGTATTGATGACAATTACTAATAATGGCAAGATCAATTAAAATAATTTTTGAAAAGGTAATGGTATTTGAGATATTCAACGATCAATTTACGCGTTTTCTCGCCCGACCTAAAAATTGCGCGCAAAAAAACGCATCAAGCCCTGCCCACGATGACGCTTAGAAGAGCGTCATTGTGAGCAGGGCCCGTTTTAGAGTTTGGTCAACGGGAGGAGTCGGCGAGAGCCGGGCTGGAGCGGCAAAAGCGGCGCCGCCGCCAGCGCCGCATATCCTCCCCGTGATGACACTTCGAAGCAAAAATATCTCAGATGACCTTGAAGATGCCACGTACCATGGCGCTGTTTTTTTTTTTTTGTTTTTTTATACAGTTCAAAGTAAATGAATGGATGATTGTAAGAGATTGTGGAAATAGGGAGATTCAATGTGCTGAGTGCGTTCACTGAGCCAGAAAAGGTGACATTAACGACAAATTTCGCCTGAAACATGGGGCTAAGCTGCGAACGTGGGGTGCACGTTGGGTGTTAGGGTCAAAATTTTCATGGTGCCGTGTCCACAAAATTTATGTGGACATGGCTCTGTGGATGTTTTCTCCGTCGTGGCCGCGGCTGCGAAAGATAGATGGAGCGCATTCAGAATGTCGCCGTGACGTCAACGTCACAGGCGTTGACCCTACAGTTACAAAGGGTCGCAAAATTCACCTCTAGCTTGCTGAAATGAAATACTTGAAAACTTCCTTACCTATATATTGTGATTTGAAGATATAATTTCAACTTGTTAAGCTCATTGCCTTCGCTAGGGAAATATTCGTGGCTAGACACAAGAGCTGTTAATCAA
The DNA here is from genome assembly GCA_013358835.2 of Ixodes persulcatus. Classification (NCBI taxonomy): domain Eukaryota; kingdom Metazoa; phylum Arthropoda; class Arachnida; order Ixodida; family Ixodidae; genus Ixodes; species Ixodes persulcatus. The sequence continues at coordinate 423,937 of JABSTQ010010936.1, read as the reverse complement.
CGCGCCCAAGGTCATTGAAACAATTTCGGCCAATGACGTGCCCCTATGTTCGCCCTATTCTTACCAATTAATGAGCGAACTTTCTAGATTTACGGCTCTGTGCCTCCCGTCTCTCGACGCGCCACCGTTTTGAGGACGGCTGTTATAATAACTGCAGTGTATTCCATGGAATCAAACTGTTTCAGTGAAGCACAGCGTTTTATCGTACTCTATGAAACACATTGAAACACATAGTTTTGAAACAAAAAACTATAGATGGCGCTTCAAACGACAGGAGGCGGACTGAGGCCCTCCCACTGTTCCACATCTGAGCTAGTCCGTTGCACGCTGCCTGAGATAGTGATGACATGATTGAAACGGCGACGACACAAGTCGTTATTGTGGGCAGAGATCGCGACGCTCTTAATTAAACGCAATGTGCAAATCGGGCGAAAAAACGCGAAAATTGATCGATTAATATCTAAAAAACTATTACCTTTTCGCAATTTTTTTTCAGTTGGTCTGGTTTCTAATAGTAAGCGCTATCATCATTGCAATTCCAACATAACCCCTAAAACCAACAATTAAAAGGTTAATTAAGATGTTTAAGTTAACTTGTCAACTTACAGTGACAATTATTCACTCGTGTAATATCCGTCGAGTCTGATAAATGCCTGGTAAAAACAGAGCTCGCCTGTTGCCCCTTATTTTTAAACACTCTGTTCAAATGAAAATCAAACACCCCTTATATCTGGAATTAAAAATTCCGCAGAAGAAAAATGGTTTAGGTATATAAATTTCGCACTTCTTCTAGAAATGGCGTTACGCCAACTTACCAGATAGTTTGCATGCTCCCTCCTGCAAATGGTGCGCTCTCAACAGTCGTAGAGAACATGATGCACCGCTGATGGGCTCGGAACACTAACCATTGGTATTTCCTTGATAATTTCAACCAATGAGAAAACTGTCTGATACACCTTCCAATGGCCATGCGATCGCCGTAACCAGATGTAATAGGTGTTTTTTTTTTTTTTTTTGCTATTGACATTGTTTTACTATGGGGAACGATACAACTCGCTCTTTTATTTGTTTACCTGAATAAAGGAGAACAAATTACCGCTTTGTGAAGCGTTTTGTGGGAGAATATACGTGCAGGGGCTTCTGACAGCCTCACCAGGCCTATTGCGTGCATCTGCGTCCTTCGAGCGATAAATGTAAAGCCACTAAAATTCAGTTTGAACGAATCTTTTAGCGTATACACAAACATTCCGTCAAGCTTTCTCATGCGGACAAATACACCTTTCCCAGACGAAGCCTGTGGCGAACTTTCACGCGGATCCCCCACAACAGCGTAGCGTACTTGACCAGAAACTCCCGGACTATTTTGACCTTCGCCGCGGTAGCCACCAGCGAGAGGACCATCAGCGTTAGTTTCACGAAGGATCTGCGCTCTCCTTCCGTCTTCCACGGCACCTCCCTCGTCTTCAGACCCCTCTTGTAGTTCTCTTGGAAGCTCAGGATTTCCTGGCGTGCCATGGGCCAGGGCCGAGGTCCGTGCAGCCTGTACTGGTAAGGGAGGCAGGGTCCGAACACGCAGGCCCACAGAAGCTTCGGGTCGGTAAAGAGGAGTCGAAGCAGCCTGGGCCGGCACCCGACCAGCTCGGCCACTTCATCCATGTAGTCGATCCAGTCCACCTGTCTTGCGTGCCTGCTGCCCTCGATGTAGCGGCGTCCGATATGCCTCTCCTTGAGGTCCACGTCGGCGTCCATCGCAGCGCGACCGGGCAGAGCGTAGCGGCCCACGAAGACGCCCACGGCCCAGCGGCTCTGCAGCTCCGAGATGGGGAACAGGCTGCCTTCGGGCTGCACGCCGCCGATGAAGGCGAGCGTGTGGCGTTTCAGGTGTGGCGGAAAGACAAACTTGTACAGCCGCAGTCGGTTGTCCCGCACCGGAACGAGCTTCGAGTCGATGAACGGGAAGTGGGCGCCGTAGCCGGTCGCCAGCACGACCACGTCCACAGGGACGGCCCTGGTCGGGTCGTCCTCCAGGAGGACCGCGTCTTCGGTGAAGGACAGGACGTTGCCCTTGACGACGACCGTGCCGTTCAGGATCTTGGACGGAAGAAGGTCGCTGATGGTGGCGTGCTGTTCGTGGATGCGGTGCCTCGCGGCCAGGTTGTAGGCGGCATGGTCGAAGCGGGCGTTGGCTTCGTTCTCGCTGACGTGGCAGACAAGCCCGAAAGGCAGCAGGTGGAAGAGCCAGTTCCAGACGCGCCGCAGGTTGACCGTGTCGAACGGCTCTCCTCGGGGCCCGACGCGGGGAATGGTCCAGCAGCCCCGCCGGGTGCTCACGTACACCTGAGGCACGTGCAGGAGGAAACACGAATCACTCCACCATTCAAACGTATGGGTACCCTATAGCTGCCGACGTGTCTCCGTGATTCGGGGCTGATTGGCTCTGACGAAAACTAAAGGCACAGACATTGTTTAGGGCAATCGAAAAATAATCCATGAGGGTCTGTTTTTCCGTAGTGTACTCAGAGAACCAATCAGCGCGATGCACGGAGAGAGCTCAACGAAAGACGATGCCACCAAACTTTCGACACGGAAATGGTCTGCGGTGTGACACAAATACCATTCTGTTCCACAGCAGCTTTTATTTGTAGATAAAAACATCTTGAGGTTCGGAAATTGCCGCGATTGCTCCTCAAAGTGCTCTGCGGGTAAGCAGATGCGTAGTTTTTCTTTTTATAAAACCCGTTCAAAGGATAATTTGTTCTAAGGGCGTTAGCGCGAGGTTTTTTTGTTTTTCGCAGTTGGCTTTTCCCCACAGACGCACTATCTCCGCGTTTTCTTCGTGAACGCGTTTTTATGCAGACGGATAGGACATTCATCAGTCACTTCAGACCGCTTTAAAACAGTTATAGACCTTTTTTCGGACGACGCACCTATTTCTTAAAACTAGGTTTCCCGAAACAGATGCACCAAGAAGGCGAATCGTGTAAGCGAGCCCGAATACAAGAGTGACAAACATTTTTTTTTTTTTTTATCGACGAAACAAAATTGTTTTTTGAGGACCCGAATACTTGTCGCCTGTTTTTGGTGACTTCCGAGAGCAAAGCTGCCAACGGGAAGTATTCTGACGAGTTTTCCACCAGAGTTGTTTGCACGTCCGTCTAGGCACTAGCGAGGCTTGATCATAGCGCCTGCCAAGATCAAGAATCCTGCGTTCGAGCAATACCACTTAGAAGGCCTGCGGATGACGTCATCGCTAGTAGATCTCCAACCTGTCCGAAGCGGCAAACACGCCGAAGATCTCAGATGCGTCCCTCTTAGCGTCGCCACGTGCCGACGTCGCGCTGGTGGCGACGCTGACGCAAGCTAGGCCGCGCTGCCTGGAAGTGATGACGTTTCGGGGGAGGAGGAAGGTGCAGGCCTTCTCTTCTAGGTGCTATTCGTTCCAGCCGGTCTGGTGTCTCACTCACAGAGTCCGCGACGGCGCTGAGTTCGACGGCCACGTCGGCGCCGGAGTTGCCCAGGCCGACGACGAGCACGCGCTTGCCCTCGAAGCCCGCGGGGCGCTTGTAGTCCCGGGTGTGCAGCACACGGCCCCGGAACCTGTCCAGGAGGCCCGGGAACGACGGCAGCACGGGGGCGACGTCATAGCCCGTGCACACCATGGCGGCGTCGAAGCTCTCGGTCCAGCTCTTGCCGGAGGCCACGTCCTGGATCAGGGCGTCCCAGCAGCCCGTCTGCTCGTGGTCCGAAGCAGGGCTCAGCTGCGGGATAGGAACCAGGCAGTGAACACCAAAGAGACAGTCAGCGCCGTCTGTCTAGCGGTCACTTCTCACAACTCAGGCGTCTAATATTCTTTATCCATTTAGCTTCTGCAGCCCCGGTGCGGTATTATCGCAGGGAGCGAACAACAGTAAAAAGAGCTCGTTGGCATTTATGGCACAAACCGTCACTTCATCATGCGCATTCCAATCTTAAACTTCTAACAAGACAACAAAAGTCTTGCGGAGCTCTGTTTTGGTGCTGTGTTCACGAATTCTGTGCATATATTTGCGATTACAAAAATAATTCGGTGTTAAAAAGTAAGATGAGTTGTTAATACCGGTGCTTTTATAATAAATACTATTGCCCAGGGGCAGTGAATAGTAGGCCACTCGGTCGACTGGTAGTCCGCAGGACTGGTGTCCAAGATGGGCAACTTTGGGGAGGCCTAGCCACCGAGCGATCGGACACGGCGCTGCGTCACAGTTCGGAAAGGTACTCAGAGATCCGAGCTCGAGATCAGGTCCAATGATTGCAACCGCGGGCCGTTTCAGACTCACACACTTGGGAAGTAATTTTGTAACTGCCACGTTACTTTTCTACGGCAAAAGTTTGTAGTATAACTTCGTTACAATATAGTGGTACCGGATTACTTTAATTGCTGTAAACGACTAAATTTTCGCGAGGACCTAATTTTCGCGAATTTCGCGAATCGCGTACAATTCGCGAAAAATACGTCCCGCGAACAATTCGGGAAATATGTGAACGCTACGAAAGCCACACTCGATTCGCGAAAATTAGAACCCGCGAATAATTTCGAATTTTCAGCTTTGGCCCGATTCGCGAAAATTTTAGCCCGCGAAAATTAAGTCGTTTACATTACTCGTTAAATATTTAAAAAAAAAATGAACATAATACAGAAATCGGAGAAATATGAGCAGCCAATTCAGCAGTATAAAGATAGCAAGGAGAATAACCGAAAAGAAAACACGATTTTATATGTGACCGGTCGCAAGAACCACTAGAAAAACGTGCAAGGCATATACAAATATGCGAAAACAAAGATTAAGAAGACAACTCCGAGTGGGCTCTAACTCTTTCCATCGCCTTCCATCCTGAGTTTCTTCTCTTGGGCAGGAGAATGCTCTTTCTGTTTATTTCTTTTTTACTTTTACACCGTTTCGCCCTTTCCAGGTTTTTTTTTAAAGTATGCCACCACCCGCACTACCAAAGCTCAAAAAACGAGCGCTCGCGCTCATGCATTTCTCAGTACTGCATGCAACCATACTCCGTTCATGCGCAAGCTGACAGTGCGTGAAAAGTACGCAGGTACGAGACCGTTGCTTTGAGATGTGCGCTCACGCTTGAAAGGCCCGTTTGAAAAAGGGAGCTTTCGTAGATCGGTTACTTTCCTCCGAATTTTCTGGCGGAGGTATACGCTGCTACTAAGCACTGCGCACCGCTAGCTTTGTCTGCGGAGTTCCAGGGAACATTTCCGGTCGCCGTAAGCTAGCGGGATAATGGGTGACGTTGCAGCTTTCGGTGCCTTGTCATCTTACAGTTGAACAGAGTGCACCTACATTCTTTCTCTTAAATACAATATTTTATTTTTACGAGGATTGCCATAATGCGAGTGTATGAGAAATGGAAAGCAGTGTTGCGGAACATTTTTGAATACATCGAAATTGTTTCTATTGTTTTCTTGATAAATGTTCGGGAAAAGTAACGCGAAAGTAATTGTAACGTAACGCTAGAGTAATCCGTTACTTTGAAACGAAATTAATTTGTAACGGTAACCATTACATTTGAGGCTCGGTACTTTGTAATGGTAAGCCATTATATTTTTCAAGTAACGGGCACAAGTCTGTTTCAAAGTTGCAAAAAAAAAAAAAAAAATCCCCATAAGATGGCGCCAAGTGTTAAGCCAATCGCCCGGTGCGTATATAAAAATTTCGAACGTAAGTTCTTTGCGCAGAAGCTGAAATGAACACCAGACTAGTCTTTTTATTTTCCTTTGATATTAGTGACGCTTGATAATCGGTCGTACTGGCCCAGGACAAAGCGAGCGACAAGATTCTAAACTTTTTTTCAAAACAAATTTAATTTTTTATTGCACTTCACTGGTCCCGACTTCAAGCACCTCGGTGCCCTGCCGAACCTTGACGCAACAGCTCTCGTCTCCGATTATTCGGTGACGCTGTGACAGGAGATTCGGTTACAGGGGAATATTACAGCGAAGCTGTTTATGGCTAGGGTTCCGTGGATTTTTCGTGTGCGCCAACAAAAACTCAGAGCAGGCTCGGACCGCCCCCTCTTTGTCATCGTTCCAAGCGCTTGCGTGCCTAGTTTCCTTTCCTTCCGCTGGGCGGCGGTCCCGTCGAGCGTGACTCACCTGATCCTCCAACACAGAGGGGTCGCCCCGCCCTCTTTTTGTCGTCGTTCCAAGCCAACGTTACTAGAACCCTCAGTTGGGAAACTCACCGTTGAAACCTGGGCCGCTGGCGTCCACCGAGACCGAGCTAAATGCGAGAATAGCGCCACTCTATCATTTGTCTTAACTGTGGCCACCTTGAGCTTTTAGAAAGCATGCTTTTGCGTAAAAACCAACGGAAAAAACTCTTTTTTTAGTAACTTTTATTGCAGTTTAGTACAAAATGAAGGGCGCGTGTTGTTTTCTAAAATCTTTAGTTTGCAAGATTTTGCAGTACAATTAATATTGTTTTTATACAACCGTGCCTCAACGGTGATTTCAGGTAGCGCGTTCCGAGCTAGGCGCATATTAACCTCGGTAGTAATCCGCGGCGCATCCACTTGGGAGTCGGGGGGTGGCGCCTCTGAAGCCCCTTCCACAGTATCTGTTTTGGCCCCAAAATGGCCAATTAAAACCAAAATGGAAGTCACGTGCAGTTCCTCGGGTGGCCGGTGCGGGAGAAATGGTGGCGTTGTGATCGCCTTTAGCTCGGTTCTCGAGTACGGGTCGGTGCCACTCTTTCTGAGCAGTCTCTATGGCAGTTTCCCAACTGAGTGGTTCTAGTAACGTTCTTCCAAGCGCTTACGTGCCTAGTTTACTTTCCTTCCGCTGGGCGGCGGTCCCTTGGCGTGTGTTTTAAAGCCCCTTCATGTTTCAAAAGTAGCGCAAGGTGCGCCGATGCACGAGGCACGTGAAACGTGCAGTCCTTGGGAAGATCATGGCGGCACAACGCTGCACTGAGCTAGATTTCAGACGCCATGTTCTTCCCAGAAGTGACGCGCGACACGTGTCTCGAGCAGTTCCACAACAATGAATGTCGCCACTTTTCCCATCATAGAGGGGCTTTAGTGTGTTTAGTTTCCTCCGGCTCCTTGGGGCGGCGATATGCCTCGACATGTGTGTGCGTACCTTTTGTCACGATGACCACCGATCAAGAAAATAAATGTTTTCTTACATTTGTTCAAAATTCTGTGTCACGTCTGTGTCACGTCTGTGTCGTCTGCTAAACAGCTTCGCCGGGTGGAATGGCTCATGATTTGTTTACCCCTTCAAGGGTGTAAATCAACGTGTCCTAGGGCTAGCACCTTTTTGATGGTGGACGCCGGAAAACAATTGGTCGCGACCTTTACTTCCAAAGTCCTCTAAAGGCTGGAGCACATGATGCGTAAAACGACCGAATTTACCATGGAAACCGCAAACAAAAGTCGGACGGCAGCTAGGCTCATCCGCTTTTGCGAAAATCGGAAAACAATCCGGGAGATCTAGAGCTCCAAATATTTTTCGGACGGAGCCTCCGATTTTCGGGCGGCTCGGCGCGGACGGCTCGGCGCGATATCGTGAAGCATTGCGATATTCCTGCGTGAAAAAAATGCCTCACGTGGCTCGTCTTCCGAAAATTCTGTACAACGGTTTTCGGACGGTCCTATCTCCGTCCAATTCTCGGTCCATTTTTTCGCATCATGTCTTCCAGCCTTTATTTATGAATTTCAGTATTTAAGGATCGATTGTTTATATTCGTTTAAAACACATTAAAGAGTCGCTTCGGAGAGTGAACAACATATTGTTCAATAATCGCCATCACATTCCTCTACAACATCACTGTGCACGAAGAGCACCCTCCCTCTCCCCTTTTCCGTTTTCCACCGCCTCCCAAAGTCACTCATTCGTTCGTCGCTTAATCACGCAAATGAACTGGCCACCAACTTCTTTTTTTTTTTCTCTGCCACCTTCGCCTTTTTTTACAACCTCACCCCGTAGTAGAGCTGAAATGGAGTACAGTCTCCACCACACGCTTCCGGTGGTGTAGCAGCGTTCACGAAATCGCAAATAATATGGTTGTGTTTCTCGAAAAAATACGTGGACAGGAAGGTATACACGACGTTTCGGGCGGACGTCCTTCTTCAAGTGATAGACGCGAAAAACGGCAAGAAACAGGCAAGCGTCGTACACGTCACAAAAATAGGGGTAGGTTCATTGGCCGAGAGAGAGGGGAAGGCGAAACCGTTAGAAGACTGAGTACAACTTCTTCGCTTGTCATCTAACGAAAAACAAAAAAAGAAAAAGGCAAAGCAAACGCCGGGACGCGCAAGCACCACGGGATCTCGAACTTGCTTTATGGCGTCTTCCGCGAGAACACAACACCCAGAATGGTCCTCAAGGGTCTCCGGCCGCCACAGCCACGACCACAGCGGTACCCCAGATGTAGGGTGACGCGTGTTAACTTCGGCGCCGTTTGTTTAAAAAAGATTGAGAAAAAAATACAGTTTTGTTAACAGCAGTAGGGACAATTTATTGCTATTCGCTTTGAGTGTTAATTTATTTGCCTCCAAGTCCACAAAACCGCCCAGTGCTGAAACCGTCTACGCGGGAAGGCCGTTCGCAAAGCACAAAGAGAAGAGCTACTCGCCCCCCCCCCCCCAAACCCCCCGGCCCCCCCCCCCCCCCAAAAAAAAAAAAAAAAAACCCAGGCATTTTGAAACATTTGGTAAACCCTCTCAACCCCCCCTCCCCCCCCCTTCTTTCTTCACTTTTTTTCTCCTGCTCCTGCCACCCTCGATCTCACAAATACTCCATTCCAGTCTCACAGTTCCTCCGCCTCCGGCGCATATGCAGCAACTTTGTTGACTTTAAAAACAAAGTGACCGAAATGATTTCTTTCTTCGTCGACCGCGGCTACCTTCTCCACTTGATCTAGAGTGCTAAAGGACGGGTCTTCGGCATTTCCAGACATGACGCCCTTTTCGCAGACCCCCGTCCTATAAACAAAAAGAACCCCCTTATAGTTACGCATCACCCTAAAGTCCCAAACCAGCACACAAACTCCTCTCCGCAACATCTCATCTACACATCTCTTAACTAATTTCCAGGGCGCCTTCCGTCGTTTACCGCCGTCCACCGAACCTCCGCACTCTTCTTGCCAGAGGTAGGCTGAAGGCGAAAACCAACACAAACCCGGTTGGCATCATAGCTGGCACCACGCCCTGTAATGCTCCCAAATGCCTTACTTGCAAGCACCTTAATTCCCCACAACATCTTAATCTCAAAATTCCCGACAACCAGACCTGCAAGCCAGCCAATGTCATCTACGCCATTTCCTGCACGAGCTGCCCTGAGAGTTTGTACATCGGAGAGACAGACCGACGGCTGCACGAACGATTCCGTCAACACCGCCGTGTCGTCCCCCGAAGATTGTCAGGAGACCTTCCTTCAAAACAATCCACACATGTAGTTGACCATTTTTTGACCTCCGGCCATACTGAGTTGCATGCGCGTCTGTGTCATCAGATGAGACTTCCCCTCCTCCCACGTGCGAAAAGAGAGGAAAATCATGTTGTATTACACCTGAGACTGCGGTGGATGAAAACGGAAGAACTTTCAGTAGAAGGAACAGACACAGAGAACGTCTCAAACTCAGTCTCAGGTGTAATACAACATGATTAGCTACCACCAGCTCGCCTGCACTCTCACCGTCTTTTCACTAAGAGGAAAATCGTCTTATCTTGAACCTCAGAACAGAATTCCCCCTTGGTATCAACACCAAACTTTTTTCACGTACTAAATTTTTGCATTAGTATAAATGTTTATTTTTTTCTAAACGTTTAAAAACATTTTTTTTTTTGTGGCTGCACAGTTGAAGCGACGGGCGCGCTTGCACAGCAGCGTGGTCGGAACTTGCAGTGTGCGAGTGCGTGATCGCTCGGGACTTTGACGGCGTAACCGCGGAGGGTCGCCCCCGGGCAGGGTTGCCGCTTAGTCGATTTCGTGGAACATATGTTCTGCCCTCGCCTTTCTGTTTTCTTAGGAGCCTTACCGTTTGCTCTCGTGCATTGTTTCCTCTCGCCAGTATAATTTTTATTAAGTCAGTTCGCCATTCCGGCTTCTTTAACCTGTATCATGTTGTATATAGCGGGAATACCTACTTCCAGTCCCAAAGCGTTCTTCATCAGGAGGTTGTTGCCGTCGGGGTTGGAGGGAGGGGAAAAGATAAAAAACAAAGTGGAGAAAGAAAGGGGGGGGGGGGGGTTGAGGGGGTTTACCAAATGTTTCAAAATGCCCGTTTATTTTTTACTTTTTTTTCAGGGGGGGGGGGTGGGGGGGGGGGGGGGGCGAGTAGCTCTCGTCTTTGTGCCGGTTTCCGAACGGCCTTCCCGCGTAAGCGGTTTCGGCACTGAGCGGTTTTGTGGACTTGGAGGCAAAGAAATTAACACCTCAAAACGAAGAGCAATAACTTGTCCCTATTGCTGTTAACAAAACTGTATTTTTTTCTCAATCTCTTTGAAACAAACGGCGCCGAAGTTAACACGCGTCACCCGACATCTAGGGGGGCGGGGGGGGGGGGGGGGGGGGCTTCCTTGAATTGATCCGAACCGCGCGTCCGCCCGTCGTAACCGCTATGGTCGTGGTTGTGGCGGCCGGGGACCCTCGAGGACCATTCTGGGTGTCGTGTTCTCGCTTAGGACGCCATAAGGCATGTTCGAGATCCCGCGGTAGTACTTGCTCGTCACGGTTTTTGCTTTCCGTTTTTTTTTCTTTTTTTTTGCGTTAGATGACAAACGAGGAAGTTGCACTCCGTCTTCTAACGGTTTCGCCTTCTCCTCCCTCTCGGCCAGTGTATACCTACCCCTATTTCTGTGACGTGTACGACCATTGCCTGTTCCTTGCCGTTTTTCGCACCTATCACTTGAAGAAGGGCGTCCACCCGAAACGTCGTGTATACCTCCCTGTCCACGTATTTTTTCGAGAAGCACAACCATATTACTTACGATATTGTGTTTGAGCTCATTGTGCTCGGCAGCGCCCTCATCTCCTGGGCGTTCCTAGTTGGGAACAGTGTTAATTTTAAATCCACACCAACTTTAAATGTTTTTCTTTAATTTCAAATGATTTTGCGAAGTTTTTGTGTGTCATGATCGTTGTATAAGCGATCGACTGTTCCCTTCTCCACGAAAACCTCATGCAGGTCTGCGCAGCTGACATGCAACGGGGCTGGACATGGACCGTATTTTTATTGCGAAAGCACTTCCACGATCCTTTCCAATCGAAGCTTTTAGCGAGTCGATTGCGAGTCGATTGCGACATATTTCAAAGTGCACTTTCACAAGTAACAAGTTATTCTTTTTTTTTTTTGTTTTAGACGATATAACGACATCATATTCTTGCGTTTTATTTAGTTTTTGAAGCGATCAGTGGTCAATAGACACCCGCGGAAAGGGGGGGGGGGGGGGGGCAGCTCTGCTATCTTTCAGAATGCTTCTTCGAGCGGCAACCTTCAGTGTTAAGGTCCATGACACGTCGCCTACTTGGTGACCCACCTCGAGGAAGAAGCACGCTATTAGTTCCTTCCAAGTTTGCTTCTCAAACTAATAAAAACCGATGCTTTACGCGTTTGAAAGGTCCACGTTTTCATAAAGTAATAAATAACTGATCCTAAATGCACAAACGAGCGCCTTAATTCGCTACATCAATGTGGAAGCTAGCAGCGCTTTGCGAGGAGCCGAACTTCTTTTAGAATACGGTTACTTGTCACGCGAAAAAAAAAAAAAGGAAGTTAATATTGTCTTTAGCGGCGTAATTTAGTAGCGGCGAATCTTGTACGTGTCTCCTGGTTCGTCGCATAATTCCCGTTCGCACTTCAAGTAAGCAGCGCTCGTTAGAAGTTACCGTTAATTATTGTGGGACCCCGTGCTGCGCCGTCTAGCTCGCGTCTACATAGCCGTGAGCGCATCCGTGGCATTAAGGCGCGGTCATAGGAAACAGTTGGACAACTTCGTACGTCAACACGAAGAAAACATGTTTTCGGCGGCACTGTTACATCGAGACAGCAGCAACTGTTGGGAAACATGTTCTTGTCGCCCGGCAACTATATTCGCCCACTTGTTTTCCGACAGTATAGGAGAGAGCACCCGCGCCGCGCTGATTGTGCGGCAACAGCTGGGGAGCGCTCCGCCATCTTGTCTGTCTACCATCGTTTGTGTGCGGTGCGGCGTCATTAGAAATGTGCCTCTACAAAGTGCCAGTACGTCCAGGGCCGAAATATGCAACGGGATTCACCAGTGACACTGATTTAAATACTCGACATGGGAAGCGGTAGCATGCAGAGGAATCTGGCGAAGCGTCAGCCTTCTTTCCACTAGGGGCGGGTCGGAGATTCAGCCACGACGTCGTCATGCGCAGTCCTTGTCTCCAAGGTGATAATGTCCCAGCCAATGCTGCAACGAAAGGACGCGCCTTAAGCAAATGGCGTCTCCAGCTTTCAGTTCCAGCAGCACCGTATACAGCTACAAAAGGGAGCTGACCTGAGAATCGATTCCTTTAGTTCACGTTGCCTGCGCCTTCCTCGACACCGTGCTCGAAGAAAGCAAAATATAAGAAAGCACCGCACTTCTTAAAAGGGTCTGCAAATAAGGAGGCGGTAACTAACGAGTAGTGATTGCTGCGAGCGTACGCCTGCCTAACGTTGGTCAACAAACAAGAGGTGTACACAATGCAAACGAGCGATCGCCGGTTTTTTTTTCTTCTTTTTTTTTGCGGTTTTTCTTACAATTGAAGAGCTATCAGTAAAGTTGCTAATGCGGTGAAATTTGCTCTCTGGGGGCAATAACTCAGGGGACGACATTTCATGCTCTCCAATAACACGTCTCACGAAAACGCGAAAAAGCGATTGAGTCCTATTCGCAATAACAATGTCGTACTATTTACGTGCTTACAAAAAAAAAAAAAAGAGTAACGAAGTACTGTTACTCGTGATTCGCTCAAATAGTCACTAAATACGTTCGTTACTCGTTACCGACTCTTAAAAACTAACGCGTGACTTTAGTCTAAAAGCATAGGTTTACTTTTATCGCCACCCGAAGTTCCTGTAACTAAAAACTAACCCCAAAAAAAAACAAAGCCGTACTGAAATTGTTTATACATTCTGCAAAAGCGTTCGCTCCAGATACAATGACAGAATTATCCGGAGCGCAAGTTTTTCTGCTCCTTAAGCTGGGGTTGCGGTGACGTCACAACGACGCCGAGCTCTGATTGGCTCTGATAGGAAGGATAGTGGGTAGACCTCAAGGCAGCTTTCCTTGAGGTCTACCCACTATAATTCAATCAGAGCCAATCAGAACTCTGCTTCGTTCTGACGTCACCGCAACCCCAGCAAAAGAAGCAGACGACTTGCTCTCCGCATATGCGGATACGCGTGAAGCATCTTCGAAGCATAAATTTGCTTCGTGCATGCTTCGAAGATGTCTGCGAAAAGTATAATCATTGTCATGGTAAAACGGATGACAGTGTCTTCACACTTTCTTTTGTAGGATGTATTAGCACTCTTACCGCGGCTTAAAGATGCCGTGAAAAAAAAAAAAAAAAGAATAATATGCGTCACGGTCGACTGCCAGACTATTCTGCTTGTTCTGAAGTTCGCGACAAGACATTATGAAGAACGACTAGGTGGAAACCTAATGAAATTGACATGATTAGAAAGAGTGCCGATGCATGTCGTCCAACGTTGTGAGAAGCCCTCTTCTCATTTGACGGTTCCACACTTGTGGATCGTGACGCGGATACGGCATTAGTTGCGGAGAGGACAAGGTTGGGTAATGTACACGTTCCTCGTAAACTAATTGCTAAATGTCGTCGCTTGTCACTCGGTTGAAAAAAAAAAAAAACAACTAAAATACACGGTTTTTTCTCGTTGGCAGAAGTATCCGAGTCTTTTTTAGTAACCAAGTCTTTTTTTATGGGATGGGAAGTCTTTCTTGGGATGCTTCTAAAAGGCTGGGATTCTTGAGAAGACACCAGTTTCTAGCCGACGCTTAACACAAAACTCCGAGAGTATACATGCCTCGCTAGAAGTGAATTAGAATTCGCCTCAGTCAACTGGAATCCCCACCTTACTCGATCAACGATTTAGTGTCGCTACAAAATAAATTTGCCCGGTTCATAACACGCGACTACTCCCCTACCAGCAGTATCACCCGTGTTAAAACCCATTTGATTTAGTCTCCCTCGAAACCGGAACGCGTATAGCACGTTTCTCCTTATTTCCTAAAAGATATCGCAGATTATCTCCTTTTCGTTAAAATCACGTTGTGCCAGCGGCTCGCATCTTTTCCCGTTTTGACCATCCGAACAAAGTAAATTCTGTATTCGCCCGTTCTAACTTATACAAATATTCCCCGCTCAACCTTGCAATTAGTGAATGGAACGCATTGACAAGCAACATGCCAGTCATACAAGATCATCAATCTCTTTTGGACCTCTTGATTTCTTTTATTTCGCAGAAAGCCTAAGTCACCGTCTCGATGTATATTTGTCATTTAGCTATGACACATTTGGATACAGCAAACGTCTTCTTTAATCGTCTTTTCATTTTTTATTAGCGTGTTGCGGTCATCAGCGTTTATTTTACCTGTTGTGTCGATGTGGATCAATTCCCCTCATGTAATGCCCGAAAGGACCTTTAGGGTGAATAAATAAATAAATAAATAGTTTCCGAATAAAGTAATGAGAGGTTCGCCTATAGACTATTCCACTACGTTTTATTATGGGCATTTCAATGAATTTCGAGAGATAAAAACAGAGAGGGCACGCGTCCGATCCGGATAGCAGACGACAAACCGACCTCTCTCGACGTTTTGGCAATACCCTTGGGCTGCACGTTGGATGTACCGAACAACTATGCTCTGTGTCATTAGTTGCGTGCAGTATAGGCGAAGGCAACGCCAGGCGAGGGGAGGAAAAGCAAGCACTAGGAAGGCTGCGGAGGATGTGAGAAACCTCCTCTCCTCTCTAACGTTCCTAGTGCTCTCCCTTTCAACCCCTCGCCCTCCTTGGCCCTCCTCTCCCGTCCCGCTTTCCCAGTGCCATTGCTAGTGCCAACTATACTCTGTTTCATACTTAGCGTGCAACGCTGTCAAAGCTACTGGCGCGAGCGTGGGGCTTGATCTCGCTGATCATTTGCACGCGGTCTCGCGCACAACAAAACCATAGATGAAGCCACGCGCTCGCGCCAGTAGCTTTGACAGCGTTGCACGCTAAGTATGAAACAGAGTATAGTGTTCGCCCTTTTCTCTTCGCCTGGCGTTGCCTTCGCCTGCACCGCACATAACTAGTGACACAGAGTATAATGCTCGCTCGCTGCAGCCGCTATGATGAAGTGGTTCGCGTTTCTAGAACATTTGTGGAAACTCCAAGATCAATCTGTCGTGATCTGTTTATTTATTTCAGTAAATGATCAGCTAGCGTATCTTCGTTCGGTTGTTTCAATGGCCATGACGTCCATCGGCAGTACTATCCTCAATTGCTGCGTCTATGGCGTCAGCAGAAAATAGTCCTGATTGTATACAGTTGCCGAGTTCGAAAAATCCTTGCTTGGCTTTCCTGAAACGCCATGCAAACGTAACATTTTTCTTACTCCGGGCTTAGAAAAGGTAAAGGCTGGTTCAGACAGCCCCATTTTCTTACGTTACATTAAGTTACGAAAGCTTACGTCTGTACGCCAGACGTCAACGGGACATCTGTGCCCCACATCAAGATTAGCTACCAGTTCAAGGAGGTAGCCTGGCTCGCGACATTCGAGACACGAATGTTGCGGTGCATTACACGTGGCGTAAGAAAATGGTGCTGTGTGAATGAACTTTTTTGCGTGTTCCCAGCCATGTGTGATAGAATTTCGCTGACCAAGGAAGCGCCGTCACGTCCAAGTTAGCAGCTTTGCTTTTATTCTTTAGGAATAACGATTAACAACTTTTGCGCAAACCACGCCGTGGGCGCACCCGTGTCGTTGGGTTCTCGGCGGTGCATTAAAGTCAATGAGTTTTTTTTTTTTTTTTTTTTCCGGAGTTCCCACGGCGCATGCGAAGCAACAGAAGTCAGGAGTCTGCCTTTCTTTTTTTCTTTTTATGGCGTGGTACACTCCCGCGATTGCAGTTGCCACTTCAGGCTCATGTTTTAGTTCCTTTATTTTTTTATCGGTTTGTAAATGCGAGTGAGCTCTCGTATTTAGTATTCAGTATTCGTATTCAGTTGCCACTTCAAAAAAAGTTCATGTTTTTGTTCCTTTATTTTTATCGGTCCGTAAACGCAACTATGCAGATTGGTTAGGTATGCTGTAGTGTTGCTTGAGTTCACGTTGCTATGACGGTGCGTTGCTACGCCAACCACCTGTCTGATTTTTGGTTGTTGTAAAGATTGGAATCGCCCACGGTTACCAAACAATCACAAAGCATTGTGGTAAAGCTGCTACGCTGCACAGTTTGTTGCTATGAGCACACCCGGAAAGAAATGGGAGCAGCTGTTTCTCTCACGACCGCATGGGCTGGTTTTGTGGTTAAATAAGGAAGAGGAAATAACCGACTCGATGTGTTGTCTTTATGTCTGTATCAAGTAAGCAAATTAGTTTGCAACACCGTCTACGGTCGCGAGACCCAAAACAGACAAATGTGGCCGATATTGTGCTTTCTTTTTTCTTCAGGACCTACTGTGACACACGGGTTCCGGAAGAAACGTCCCCGGAAAAAATATCCCCGGAACAAAAGTCCCCGGAAAAAAACGCCCCAGGTGGAAGTAGGAAAAAATGTCCCCAAAGGGTCCTCTGTCACTGGGCTTTCACTGATTCTCACGGCCTTCGGGCGGTCCTGTCATTGTCCGGTCACAAATGACCTGACCCACCTAGAGGTAGAAAGGGGGACTAGAAGTCACACAAAGCAACCGAAGTAATCTATTGTGGGGTATTTTGGAAACCAAATTATTGAGTTTGCCAAAACCAAATTGTTTTTTTTTTCATTGTTTTTTTTTTATTTTGAAATAAACATTTATAACACTTCTAGCCAAAACCAAATTATTCTGTTTGGGGAAATTTGAGAGGTACTTAAACCATTTCCAAACAGATAAAAAGCGCGACACTGTTAGCACGAACAAGCGATTGCTAGTTTTTTTTTTTTTTTCTCTCTTTCTCATAGAAGCGAAAGGTTGTGATCAAAGTTATTATAGGTACTGAAGGTGCTCATTTGGGGATATAATGCAGACGGTAAAATTTTGTTCCCACTAATACTCTTCCTAAGTAAAATGTGAAAATGCGCCGATGTCGTGTTCGCGCTAACATTGTGGCAATGTGTACCTCGGGGAATCGTATATTTCCTTATTTGTTGGGGCCGTTTTTTCCTACTTGCCACACGGTGCCTTTTTTACCCAGGACATATGACCGGACCGCCCGAAGGCCATGAGGATCAGGGAAACCCAGAGATAGAAAATCCTTGGAGGACAGTTTTTTCTACTTCCCGCCTGGGGCCTTTTTTTCCGGGACATTTTGTCCGGGGACTTTTTTCCGGGGACATATTTTCCGGGGACATCTTTTCTGGGGACAGTTTTTCCGGGGACATTGTTTCCTACACCCGTGACACACAGCTGTAGCCTAAAGTAGGGCAGCATAAATTCCGATGCTCGCTCTGAAATTGGCGGCCGCACGTAAAAATTTTAAATATTCATCAAATCTATACTTTATGGACTAATTTGATCTTGTAAAATTTCGTCGAAGTGTAGCTCCCTTCCAGTAAAAAAACGAGACCAACGAACTTGCCAGGGTCAAGGGCGTTCGCAACCGTTTTCCCCGAACGCGTCCGCCATTGAACCGGGTAAGTTTGTTGGTCTCATTTTTCAAAAGAATAGAGCTACGCTTTGAAATTTCACAAGCTGAAATCCACCACAAAAATGCACGTCTTATGAAAATGTGACGCTGTTACGTGCAGGCGCAAAGTTTTTCGGACGATCTTAGAGTGAGCATTGACATTTATGAAAGCACTTCTTGTAAATTAAACTTGGCGAGCAAGTTAAACAAATAGCTCGCTTAAAAAAAACAAAACAAAAAAACACCTTGAATTAACTGTAACTTGGTCTCAAATATTTCCTAAATTTACTGCAGATACTGCATATAACATTAAGCATAGTTTAATGTAACCCTTTGTACTTTCTCATTGACCGAAGAGAGTTTCAATCATGCCGTCGGTCACGACGGACGCCACGGCAACGTCCGTCGTCCATTCATTTGGCAAAACGGACGAAGTCGTCCGTAGTCAACGTATTAATTGAAGACAAACGTAAACTAACTACGGGGATGAGTTGAACTAGTTGGTTATGATACAGTACGGATGGAACCAGCTGAACAATGAAAGGAGAAACAGACGACCAGCGATTGGTTTCCTTTTCTGTTTCTGCTTTCTTCATTGTTCAGCTGGTTCCATCCGTAATGGAACGTAAACTAGTCAATCGCGTTGGATAGAGGAAAAACTAACGCTGAATGCATTTACCGACCGCGTTCAGGCAGCCGACATAGCTGGAGCGGGCAGAACCGGAAGCAAGGTAGGTAGACTACCAAAAACGTTTCTCCTGCTTCCTGATAGATGGAGCCCAACGTTTGCGGAAAAAGGAAACGTTTCTCCTGCTTCAACCCACTGGAGACCCTCCAGCAGGTTAAAGCGGCCCTGCTCTGCTGGTCTACAGAGAGAACAAAAAGCAAATCTCGAATGAAACTCAACTGCAAGGGCGCGACCGAAGCACTGGTGGCGCGCGATTCAGAACAGAAAGTGATATCCCTCATCATTTTTTTTTTTATTCTTGGCTAGGGCACAAGTGTTTTTTTTTTTTTTTCGAGCTCACCCGTTTCAAAGGGAAAAGCCGTACAACCATCATAATCATCGTCATCAAAGGCCAATTGCGCACCCATTAGCCACTTCTTAAGTACCACCTGCGCGTAAAGATAACAAAAAAGTTATTTTGGTTAGAAAGAGACCACTACAAACATCTGCGATAATTAAGCCTTCTAAGGTCCTCATATCCAAGGCTAGCAGGCAATGACGTCAGTGCCAATTTGTTGCTTGGTAAGCACTTTTTTTTTTTAATTCGGGTTTTTATACCTAGTTGCTAATGACCTAAACCAATGCAAACTCTATCTTGCAAAAAAAGAAAACTGCAACCGAATTCACTTTTTGCCGGAGCCGACAGACCAACCTCACCGTTTACAGGGTTGTAGTCACTTTTCTTTTTTTATTTGCGCGGCAGGGGACAGCGGGATTGTGCCCGTTTGGTCTCTTTATCGGGTATAACATTGTACAATTGCTTGCACATCTAAATCCGAGCATTTGCACCTAGTATTGCCGAAATGACGCGATTTTCAACCGTTAGTGGAATCGACCATTCCACTAAAAAGAGCGGAGGAGGAAACGCCCTTTCTCCTCTGACCCCGGTGCGTCCTCTGCTCCGTGTACATGGGCAGCACATAACATCCGGCTGGCGTGCAAGCACGGTTGAAAATCGCGTCATTTCGGCAATATCAGGCGCGAATGCTCAGATTTAGATGCGAAAATTATCCTACAATGCTATACCCGCTGGTATACCTTCTTTCACTCCGCCAATTTCGTTGAAATCCCCGGATGTAGCAAAATGGCGCCGCGCCCTGAGAGCAATATTGACAATGCAAAAAAAATGCGCCATTTTGAAGAGACCATGTATATACTTTGTTGTCATAGTGCGGTGGATTAGTACGTTTTACATTCGTAGAACCAAATATTTATTTATAGGCTCTAGCTTTCGAGAGATTGGAGAGGGGTGCGCGAAGCGAAGTTCCAGTACTACATCTCCACCGTTCACATTTTTTTGAAGTCCGATCCATCGAAATTCGGGCGACACTTCTTCCCTAAAGGTTCCCCGATTAGCAGGCTTTAAGTATAGACCGATGTTATTTCAGACTGTTTGATAATGGCACCGTGCTTCAGACGCTATTTTGGACCCGTTTTTATGTAATATAATGGTGATTGTCCTGTTGCTCCGCAGCATGACGATTTCAGCATTCCTGACATTGAAGTTCTCATTGATGGCATTTTATCTTTATTAATAAACCTCGATAAGAAGTAACCGCAGGCGCCTCATGGCATTCCTAAGACATTTCTAAAACGGTATGCTAAATAGTGCTCTAGGTTTTTTTTTTTTTTTTTTTTTTTCCTTTCTTCACCCGATCGTTATCAGAGGCGTGCGTTCCACTCCAGTGGAAGATCGCAGAAGTCAATCCAGTTTACAAATCGGGGGATTCCTTATCATTGAACAACTATAGGCCCGTATTTTTACTATCGTCATGTGCTAAGATTCTGGAACATATCGTGCTCAAGCACATATTTGTTCTGCTTGAAACCAATAATCCTTTCAGTCGCGGTCAACATGGGTTTCGGCTTGGGCATGCCAGAACTACCCAACTGCTTGAAACCAGGCATGACATCGCTAAAGTCCTGGCCCGACAGAGACAAGTCGACATTATATTCATCGATTACTCAAAAGCGTTAGATCACAATTCTCATCCCAAGCATTTGTTAAAACGTGCACGTTTCTTAATTAATCGAAACATAACGTCTTGGCTTGAAGATTGCTTAGCATGCTGGTCTTTTTTTTTTTGTTTTTTCGCTGGGCGTTGCTTTTTTGTTTCAGCAGGTGTTTCGTTGGGAGTCCCCCAGAGACTGTTGTTATTAAAGGGGCCATGAAACGAATTTTGGGCTGGGATGAATGATTTTAAATGGGGACTTTACTAATCGCATATCGTTTAGTTGGCCAAGAGAAAGAGGGTAGAAAGTCCAAAGCCAGCTTTTCGGTTAGAACATTTGAAAATATAGCTGACTATTTTGTACCTTCTTTCCTTCGAAAGCTCTCCGCCTTTTCACTATGATACATCCGCGGTTCCCAAAGCGCGTCAGCGGTTCCAAACTGACGTCCGCCGAGCCCAGCTCACGCATTGGACACGAGAACTGCGTCACTCGGACGTATGCGCTCGTCAACAATCAATCCGTGGACGAATATTTGGATTCGCGTTCGTGGCCAATAAGTGCCCTGACGGAACTTATCGTCACTGGAGAATGACAAGTTCTATGGTGTGCATAAAAAGCACGCTGGAAGCTAGGAGTCATTGCACCGGTGCCGAAGAATGTCACGAGGACGTGATTTCACAATTCGCATTTGAGTTGAGGATTAAAGCTAAGGAGGAAGAAGTAGGAAAATCGTTTCATGACCCCTTTAAGGCCAAAGCCTTATATGTCTCATCGTGCAGTCGACCTTCGAAGTCCTTGAGCGAAAACACCGTCGGCGACACGAAAAGTACCAAAACGTTTACGTGACCACTCAGGCGAATTAGAGGCAATGAAATGAAGAAGGATGGCAAAACGAATTAAGAGGAATTTAATTCAATTGAATTAAAGTAAATCATGTGTCTGTCTTTAATGCATCGGCGCTTGGGATTTCGTCTTCAAGTCGTCTTAGGAATAACATGGGATACCCTAAGTTTTTTCTTATGTTTATCAATGATGTTCAGAAATTTGTTGATGTAGATATGAAGTTTTATGCTCATGATTGTATCTTATTCGGAGAAGTAAAAATATTCAGGATCAACAGTTACTTAACCTTTCGATAGAAAAGTTGTTCGACTGGTGTACAACTTGACAACTGCCTTTTAATATAGGGAAATGTGCGCAGATGACGTGTTACAGGGACCGATCCCCACTTAATTTGCAGCATCATGTTAATGATAACCCTCTACAAATTGTTTCAACGTACAAGTATCTTGGAGTGCACTTTTCATCTGATCAGAAGCGCGCGAAGTTGATTCTATTGTTCGGAAAGCTCATGGTAAACTTTCGTATATTAAACGCAATCTTAAGCGTGCTTCTTTTGATGCAAAAATCACTGCTTACGAAACCTTTGTTCGACCTGTTCTCGAATATGCCTCCCAGGTATGGGACCGTCATACGGCTGTTAATATTGACAAAGTTAGAAAGAGCACAGTGATATGCATTGCGATCCATTACAATACATTGAAACTAAACTAATCCGTTACGTCACTGTATACGAGAAAGCCCAACTGAAATTCTCATCCTAAAGGCGCCGTACAGCGAGGCTAAAGTTTGTATATACGGTACTATATGGCGATTTAAACATTGATGCTTCAAGATGGTTAACGTCGCGAGTGCCCCGAGCTACGCGAAGCTTGCACAACAGGGCGCTAGGCTCCGTATCTTTCTCGTGCTGACACCGAAGTACAGCTGAACTCATCGGTGGAATTATTTTTAAATACATTATAAGGCGCTGTCCGTGAAAAGTTTACTGCTTTGTTTTGTTTTGCTGTTTGTGGCATTTCTATGTTATTATTGTGTATTCGCTGCATTTCATGATTTCCTTCTTTAAGTTCTTGTGCAGTGAAATGTACCGACCCCTCCCTGCCACAGTTCCAAAAAGAGGTGAGGATAAATTATAAAAAAAAACTATTAAAAATAAAAAAAATAAAATAAAGCGCTTATAAATCTCGCATGTCTCTCTTTCACCCTCCTCAACTGCTATTTTTCCAGCAAACGGAAGGTCACGGGAATAAAACTTTGATAATGGAGATGAAGCCTCCTTCGACCGAGGCAAATTAAAAACTAAAACCAGAAAAAATCAAACAGTCTGCGAAAATAATGATGGCTGCAAAACTCCCACGTAACTGTTTTAGATGGACGTCAAAATTAAAGGAAGAAACTATAGGCCATATTACGAGTGTTCCGAACATTCTCAATAAGCCCATCTCACGATAAATAAAAAGAAAAAAAAGGTATATTCTTCTCGGCAAAAGCGTACGTAAAGCGGTACTCACACGAGGGGGAAATCTTCTACGTGCATCGCGCGACAAAAACCTCGCAGGTTTTTGTGACGCTGGCGCTATGACGTCATCTCCACGGCAGAGGGAATCATGGATACTCGGGGGAAACAAACAATCCCGGTTTGGCGGCGATACAAGTCCCTGGCGGTCATTGTTCAGAATACAAAACAAGAGAGATAAAGTGGTGGCTGGAGGAGCTGGTGTGCGCGAGCCGACCAGCTCCTAGCTGATGGGCTAGCGCACACCAGCTCGGAGCACGGGGAGCGAAAGCTCGTGCTGCAGAACCCAGGGATCCTGGGTTCTATCGCCACCCCTAAAAGCTCGCGCTGCAGAACCCAGGATCCTGGGTTCAATCCCCACCCCTGCCCGTTTCGATCTGGATGAGCATCGTACCGACGTGCGGTCGTACCACTACAGCGTGATGCACGTTAAAGATCCCAGGCTAGCGGTTGTACTGCACTGGCTAGATTTCTCATCTACAGCTGTGAGAGTCGTCGCCCGATGAGGCAGACCAAGTTCTAGGTTGTATAAACATGCACACAACCCAATTTTCTTTTATCCCCCCCCCCCCCCCCCCCTGCCCGTTTCGATCTGGATGAGCATCGTACCGGCCTGCGGTCCTGTATCACTATTGTGGGGTACTTGCACGTTAAAGTCATGCTGAACCAAGCATTTCAGTGTCCATAATAAGGGGCACACGATCTTTCTACGAGCCAGCAGCCGCCGGTGTGCGCGAGCACAGGCAAGGCAATTGACGTCATAGTCCTCCATGCGCGCTTAAAGTGCAACCCCACCCTTGGTTAGTGTGATTCTGAACCAACAGATGGTGGTGGGATCGCCTTCCAGGCCTGTGCATCAAAGCGAGAAATCGTGTGTGGTGGCGCTTCGATACAGTCGGGTATTTTTCTAGATCCTGAATTCGGCATCCCTGGTCCCTTGCATGTTTTTCTCTGCACGTGCTTTCTTTGGAACGCGCACGGCGGCGCCAGTTCTCGTGCAAGGGGGCCAGTTGCCTACGCTCCAAGCTCACGTCTCCAGCATATGTGGTGAGAACAAAACGCGAAAATCGTCCTTAGCCAAATGGCAAGACACAATCACAACAAATCAGCCGACGCGTTGAAAAATATAAAATTGCCTCTGGTGCCGTTAGCACGCCGCGGGGATTTCGAAGGCGAATTACCCATATTTTAATATGATCAGATTTATATGACGGGCCGGGAATTTTGTCGTGCATGCGTTTGGCTCTTTGTGGATTTTTAGGAAAACGTGATGACGTGATAGACTTGGGTTTCCAAAATTCTATCTTGAGGAGTTAAATACCTCAAAAATCAAAACAAAGGAACTATTTTTTGGGCGGTCAGGTGTCTCATTTAGGTAACTGGGTATTTATATTGACCAAAACCACGAGTCTGGAAAGCATAAAAAAATGACACTCAGGTTTAGACATGGAGTTTGGTAAACCCAAAGTAGGACTGGTGCGGGAGTCATAATAAAAAAAATTGTCAAGGTTAAAAATTAACTCGCAGCAATAATTGATAAGAATTAATTTTAATACGAGTTCAATGATAATTGCAATGACTGGCCAGGCAAATATTTTGGGTCTGTGGATAGCCTTTACCCAGAGTTTAAGCAATGTACCAGTCTTAATTTGGTGATTTATGCGCGCAAACAGTGGTTGGCAAAAATGAAAAAAGATGCAAACGGGTAGAGTTTGACGTTCTATAAATATAGTGTAAGCAGGCACATGGTACGCTGATTAAGACTGAAACAGCGCTACGTTTTACTCTAGCATTGAGCGTATCGAAAGGTGAGGGTGCATCTAAAGCTAAAGCTTGTACACATATACTGCACAGGCCGTAATGTTTGAATGTTCATAGTACTTTATTACCCTTAGATTTGGTGTAAGTTGTCTCCTAATTGCTTACAAGAGAAAAAAAGGAAACATTCTAACTCTGAGTTGATAGAAAAACTCCACCTGCTGACAGCTACCAAACATCTCGGCACCGATTATGAGTATTCACTGCATGCCAACGGTCGCGTGCTTAGAACGAGTTTTCCCCACCTGATTTCACACAATTGCAACTGTTCTTGACAAACACCATTGTTTGCTCATGCAAGCGGCCACATGTGAAGTTAAGAATATTTTGTTTTGATTGTGGCACACGTGACAAGTAGCATAGGTTTTTTTTTTTCTTTTTTTTTACAATTTGCGATGTCGAATGTTCTTGGGTTACCTTGGTCTTTAACCCTTTGCCTACCGCAAAAATTTTGAAAAAGAAACGATTTGAAAATACCGATTTTTTTATGTGCCACATAAATATCATATGCGATACAAAGGCAAAAAAACAAATGCCAAAAATAATATTATATGAGAGATCTTTGAACACAATGCAAAAGAAAAGGGGACTAAAGTTCGGCTTCACTGCATTACCGCAGACAGTTCACATCACCTTGCACGCAATGTGAACGCAAAACGTGGAGGGGCTGGAGGGGGATTTTTTACGTTGATTCTAGTCCAATGCCCACAGGCCGACACGATGTCCTCACCGAAATCGGAGTCATCTGAGCTAAACTCCAGTAACTCAGATCATATGCATCGCTCTTGCTATCCGATGAAAGATTCATTTCCTCGTCTTCCGAATCTGAAAAGACGCCACAATATCTTCGTTTTTCCCCCAATTTTGAAGCAAAATCGTCACTACGAGCACAGCGACCAGAAGTTGACGCCGCCATTTTTAAATCCCCGGTTGCCTGCGTTGGAGCAATCTTCCGCCAAATTCAGAAATGTACTATGATTTTATTTTCCGTGAAGCGCCATCTATCCACGGCAAAGCTCACTAGAAACACGTGGACAGGCCCGGTTCGTCCATGGTAGCGTATTGGAGACCGAATCACTGTGGACGAGCCGAGCTCGTCTTCGGGGGGAGCGGTACAAACAGTGTGGACGAACCCAGGTCGTCCATGGTAGGGAAAGGGTTAATGCATGTAGCACACAAAAGGGCAAGAGCTGAATCGTAGTGGGAAACGAAAACAATAATAATAAACAAGTCTGTAATCACGTGAAAACTGAGGGCATTGCACATATGCAAAAGATAAGGTTTGAATTCACTATATACATTACCAGTAAAGTATTTCGTTTCATCGTGCGAGCGAAGCGGAACATAGAAGCGCGAGTATGCTGCCCTGAACTACTCTTCCAGTGAACACGCGCACCGTTCAAAGCATGGAGCTCACTTTTATAGCTTTTGGCGCGCTCAAACCTTTGAAAACACAATTATAATGAATTTTATGATTTCATTTCTTTTTATTAAGTGCGCCTATGTTCTTCGTTTCTTGTTGTTTTTTGTCTTTTGCGTTCACGTTTCATTTTCTTAGTTATATAATTTGTTTCCAGAAGTCCGACAACTCTAGTCTGTTTCATCGTAAGTAAAAGCCGCGTAATCAAAGATGTAGCCAGAAAAAAAAAAAAAGAACGCGAACACGTGGACACATATTAAAAATGCAATGTAACGGCGCATTCAAAATTACTCGTTAGTCTTTTACAGAGCAGGAGTTTCGTAGGGCGACATTGTTACCCGTTGAAGATTATTAAAAGTGCAGTACAACTGTTAGCTCGTGGTCTTTAACGTGCATCACGCAGTATATGTGATACAGGATCGCACGACGGTAGGATGCAGATGGGCGACAGAACCCAGGGTCCCTGCTTAAGCCCCTTGATAAAAGCCTTTTTTACAAGTACAGCCAACCATTGTTGTGGAAACGCGCAAGACAAGTGCCACGAGTGGGTGCTCCGCCGCCATTCGCTTCAGAGGGCCAGTCATTTTAGTGCTGCGCCGGCATTTGCCTCCAAAGCCCGCTCTATAGACACGGGCCTCGCGCACTGGCAACCTTCTGACGTTAATTGAAAAACCAACGCAAACACATCGAGGGGCTTTAGTCCATACAGGTTCTGCAGCGTGAGCTCCGTTCTTTGAACGGAGCTCGCACTGGCGAATTTCTCCACGTGCTCTGATCCGCGGTGGGACAACACACTCGGCCAGCGATCTCCCACCGTACTTGGTTTATCCTGCGAGCTAAACCAAATGAGCTGCGCTTAAGGCCGGTTCAGACACTTGCGTTTGAGTGCGTTTGACTGCGTTGCGGCGAGAACCGAAAGCGAGTCACCGGCACATCTGTGCTTCGTATGAAGCGTGAAATCCAATTCAAGGAATCTTCTTGGCACGCGATATAAGCAGCAGGGATGTCCTGGTGTCTCGCTGCCGCAACGCAGTCAAACGCAGTCAAACGCAACTGTGTGAACCGGGCTTTAGAGTATCGGCACTCTTTTCCCCGATATTGTTGTGGGCGCCGCCATCTTGGTGGTTAGCACAAATCAAACGCAACTGCCGATCTTGGTTGTTCAAAAGTGCGACTTCATCAGCATTACTTTCGGTGTTGAAGCTCACGTAATATTGCTTTGCTTTGTCGCGAACTGTTTAAACTTTAAACAGTTGTGGAGGACGGGACAGAGCATCAGATAACTGACAACCATCATTTTAAGCACCAAGATGTGCATGAAGTGTAGCTTATTTAGTGGCTCTAGTTTAGCCCGACCGAACAGGCCCAGAAAGGGAATAACTGCTTGACCTCGCGCTCTTGGCGCTGCTTCAGTGGCTTCACCAGCCCGTAGCGTTGGCTGCGCGCCAAACTAAGGTAAAACAAAGCGAATATTCATGACGAAAATAATCCCTGGAGAAGGGGAACAAGAGGGACCAAGGACAAACACAAATCTCCAAACACAGCTATAGGTGACTGGTGCGCGACCGAAAAAATCCGCCTGGTCCGGGTATCGAACCCGGGACCTCTCCATTACAGGTGGAGCGCTCTACCAACTGAGCTAACCAGGGGTTAGACGTCAGTAGAGCAAACGGGTTTTATCAGCTGCCACCAGTCTAACACCAACAAGGGTGAAGTTGATAGAGCGATCCACCTGTAATGGAGAGGTCCCGGGTTCGATACCCGGACCAGGCGGATTTTTTCGGTCGCGCACCGTCACCTAGCTGTATTTGGAGATTTGTGTTTGTCCTTTCTCCCTTTTGTTCCCCTTCTCCAGGGATTATTTCTGTCATTCTTGTCCAGTTCGCTTGCACTTTTGCATTTAATTGCATTATAATCGACTATTCAGATCTTTGGGTTTTACAAGCCAAACCAACAAAAATCACTTAAAGGGGCGATGCAACAATTTTTGTACTTTGCGCAAAAACCGCCTAGAACGGATCCCTGACGTTAATGACCTATGATACACGCGTTCGTTTTTCACCCCACGCAATAGAAGTTCCAGTAAAAAATTAAAGAAACCCGAGCAGCGTTAACCCCCTCAACTCGCAGCCAGAACAAGCGGCCACGTGATCTGGAGCCGATTATATGCCGCCAATGCTGATCATAGCCACGCGCTGGGGTTGGCAAAGCACAGGACACGCGCTGAGTTCCAGACATTGTTGTGGCTCGGCTATTGTCGTCGTTGCAGCGATTGGACACGGGCCACTACCCGAATGCTTCTCGAGCTATCAATTATCACGAGCCCAAATCGAGTGCTCACGCAATGCTCGGGTCCAATCTATGAGCCGCATTCAAATATCGTCCCTGGAGGATGCTGCTACCACCAGGGTACGTCATCAAAATTTGCGAAGGGGAGATTGAAAGAAAACGCTCGCTTTTCTCCTTGAAATTACACCTCAACAAAGAGGTTTCTTGGTCAGTGGCGTTGCGTGCGAGTGTACTTGGGTCCCACTAGTGCCAGTAAGCTCATACTAAGGGAAAAACGCTCAAAACGAATATCGTTGCACCACCCCTTTAACACACCACAATAAAAAAAAAATATTGCGGGTTTATTTAGACTAAGTGGAGATCTTTTGACGTGCAACCGAAATCTCAGATAGGCCTCCGTCAGATTGCGGGCACCTCGGCCGATATTTACACCGGATAAATATGAATTCATGGGCCAGCGCGTTGGCTCAGAAACGCTTATACCCCATTCACACGACCGTAAAGGTACCTTTAGCTAAGGGACCTTTATTCTCTGCGGCCAATCAATTAACGATCTTCCGCGCGTGGCGTGTGCTCGCGACAGAAGAGCACGGGCTGATTCGCCGATAGCAAAGGGACCTATGTTAATGTGAATGGGGTATAAGAAGTTGTAATGCTTTGTTCTTTGTTTTAATATCATTGCCACTTAAGAGCCACCGAAGTGGTTTTTAAAACAAAATATATTTGAATCATTCCGACAAGCGTAGTTTGATTTCGAAAATAATTTTTTCAAGTGATAAAAACATTCAAATGTTTTCGAATATGTGGCGGAATCCCTTTCCGTTTCATTTGGATCGCATTAGGCGTGTGTACGGAAGCACAGTGGAACGCGCGCAAAAGCAGCTGTGGTGCACCCGCAGCCTCGCGCTTGTTGTTCTGACATCTATGGCTGGTTCACTGCGGGCATCCAGGCTTCTAACACCCTGACATCTGGCGTTCTTTCTGTCTTTCACGTGGCGTTCCAAGCGGCACACGACGGAAAATCTACATCAAGCTATTCTTGAACACGTGTCGCCATCTGTATTTCATATTAAGAAACTGCAATTTTCCGTAACTGAATGGGAAAAGCTTGAGGTCTAATAACATTCTTAACGTGTAATATATCAATATGGAAGTTCTAGAAAATGTAATATCGAAGGATGCTTTATAATTTTACGTCTCGTAATTTTGATTAGTTGACGTGATTCCGTTTTTATAGCACCATAAAATAAGAGCCTTTTAAACTTTATTTTTTTTTAAATATAGATTATCTGTACAGTTAATTGCTTACTTCTTTAATTCATTATATCCAACCGAACGCTCACGTAAAATTTCGTGGTCGATGGAACGTTATAACTTGACAAATATATTAGGGGCGAAGCTCCTTAGGGTCTAGCCTTGTCCGTCCGTCCGTCCGTCCGGCGTCCGTGCTCACAAAAAGAGAAAAAAATGTTTGCGCAGTCAACAGGATTCGAACCTCTGCGGGGAGACCCCAATGGATTTCTAGTCCATCGCCTTAACCCCTCGGCCACGAATGCGGGACGAGTAGGGGGCTCTGAGATGTGCTAGTAACTCAAGAGCTGGGGATGTCATGGATGGAACGTTGCATGTAGCCGCTCAACGTCTATACAGGAGAGGGCGCTGCGGTCAAATGCGTATATAATCCCATTAAACTTTGCATGCATGGCTCTGCATTTCACCGACCATAAAGCAGTGATAATGACGTCGAAACCCAACCCGGAACTCAGCCCATACATTTCACTGTCATCTTAAGCGCGCATGGAGGACTATGACGTCAATTTCGTTGCGCGTGATCGCGCACACCGGCGGCTGCTGGCTCATGGAAAGATCGTGCATCACTTATTATAGACACTAGAATGCTCGGTTCAATACCCCTTAAAAGACCCCAGGCTAGCGGTTGTGCCATTGGCTAAATTCCTCATCTGCAGCTGAGACACCAGACGTCCATTGGGCTGACTAACTTCCGGCTGCATAAGCATACACACAACACAGTTAGCGAGACTCAATTGAGAAGTGAAGGCAGTGAATGATGATGATTCAACGTGCTGGCCCGTGCGTTGGAAGAAACTTCTAAAGCTAGGAGTAGCTCATGAGCGCTTCACGATTTTAAGCCGCAGTCGCTCATACGTCATACAACAAAACACGGCGTTCGCCGAAGACATGATGGCAAAAACATCTGCGGGAAGGCCTCAAGCATGCTCGAAGCGTCATACACACTACGAAAAGTCTGCAGGCAGTATGACAGCTGTGACCGCCATACGAGGAAGGCCCCAGACAACGTCTAAAGACCTTCTTTTGTATGATGTTTTAGCAGTGGGACGGCTGCTTTAGCCTGCATCCCATGGTCGGCAGCGGTCACGTGACCGCAAGCGAAACTCGAATATGGTCCCTTGTCCCTTGAGATGTATAGTAAACCATGGATGAAATGCACAAGTACGTGTCCTGGTGTCGGCGCATAAGGTCGACTGGAAGCAGGCTTACCCTTAGCACGACATGCGAACAGCGGACGTGGCGCTTGAGCCCGAAGGCGTCGGCGTAGCTGTGCAGGTAGCGGGCCACGAGGCTGTTGTGCATGTAGTTGGGGAAGTCCGGCGGCGGCGGGAAGTCGCTGAAGGCGGACAGGTCCTTGCTTGTGTTGGTGGTCGTAGAGTACATGATGGACGCCACGCCGTCCACGTTCTTTTCGCGGTACGTCCAAAGACCGCCCACGTCCGATGTCTTCTCGATGCACACCACGTCCACGCCTTCCTCGAGGCATGCCTTGACGGCCGCGAGGCCGCTGGCGCCGGCCCCGATCACCAGCACGCGGGGCATGACCTCGCGTGTTCGGCGGCGTCTCTCGACTGGCGTGACGAACGAGGACCGTGCTCGGACACGCCGTACAACGTCGATCAGTCGCCCGGATGCTCAACGTCACCTTCCTTCCTTCTTAATTATTCTTGTAGCCAGGGTAATTAAGCACAAACAAGCCAATGCTAACCTATGACTTAACCTACCCAAGCCTAACTTAACTCTTCATAAAATAACCTGACGTAACTTCATTTAACGTGTCCTTACCTAAGCTAACCCAGACCACCCATAATTGAAGGTAACTTAGCCTCGGACAAACTTCGATGTTGTATTACCTGATCTAACTTGACGAGACTAAGTCAAGTATATATATGAGCTAAGTTTGTCTCGCGCTGTCCTTGACGACGATACTAATCTAGTCTATCCTAACCTATCTTTGCCTGAACCAGTTTGGCCAGACCAAGTAACGCATATAGAGCTAACTATAATGCCAGACTAACCTTAACCATAATAGAATACTAACCAAACAGAAGCTCACGTGACCTAACCAGCCTCGCCTTAAACTACCAAGAGACACTAACTTTTACTTCAATTAACTCGAATCTAGGTCACTGTAAGCCACTCCGCTACCAAAAGACGGCAGATCTAATGGATGCGGAGAATCAAAACACGCTAAATGAGGGCTTAGTGCGGTGGTGCGGAAAACAGTGCGTGGAAAGGAGCGCTCGCGTTGCCAAGTATCACTGAGATCTCTACTAATGCGCTCGAAGGATTTCGGAGGGACATGAACCCACGGTCTGTCAAGCTCAGTCTCCAAACTGCTCGGCCTCCGTCGCCGTCAAAATACGTTCGCGAGCAGGGAGTCTTGAAAGATAAATGCCGCCGATGTCACGTGTCTAATAAGAGCCACGTGCCCGTCGCAGCGGCCATTCGTCCTGCGGCGGAACTAACGACGGCTGTCGCGTTTTCCTCGTCACGAGCGGTCAGCAGAGGAGGAAAGCAGCGTCGTTCCGGCTCCCTTGTTTGCCTCTCGTCTTTCACGACAAAGGACACGTTCGCCCAGGCTAGACAAGCGCCCGTGCATCAATTTGCTAATTTTAAGACCTTCACAATGTCGTAAACTCTTCAGAAGAGTTCCAGTAAGTATATAAATGCCGATAGCGACGACCCCTAACCACG
Source organism: Ixodes persulcatus (assembly GCA_013358835.2). NCBI lineage: Eukaryota > Metazoa > Arthropoda > Arachnida > Ixodida > Ixodidae > Ixodes > Ixodes persulcatus. The sequence continues at coordinate 391,523 of JABSTQ010010936.1, read as the reverse complement.
AGGAGCGGGTAGAAGCTGCCGTGGTTATATATATAGTCGCAATGCGAAAGCAAATTAAATAATAGCAGGAAGAATTAGTGCTGTTATCACCGCGCATGAATTACGAACCATTTTTGCAACCATTGAAGATGTAGCGATTCTCCAATCTGAAAACAAAGAAACAGGTGAAAATTACGCAAAAAAGCAGTACTATTATGCAGCATTTTACGGGTTACCCGAAAAAAAGTAATCGATTACAATTAGAATTAGTCTTGGTTAAAAAAATATGCAATTACATTACTTGAGACCTTGAGAAAAATAAATAAAGGGCCGTTACTTCAGAGAAAATATGGTAAGGGTGCAGGCGAGCTGGTGAATATTAACCACGTTGAATTAACCTGAGTCTGAGGTAAAGAAGACACACCAAAACGTAAAAGAGGCAGAAAATGGACAGGACGACGTCTCAAACTCAGCTAACTCGTTTATTTAGTCCACCCAAGGTCATCTCCACTAACACAAAAGTACGAAGTCTCTACAGTTCAAGCGCCAGTCTCCATTACACAATGTAAGAATGTGGAGTTTGAAGGACGGTGGATGCTGCCTTATTGCGTCGACTTGTAAGGTTGTCCACATTCTTACATTGTGTGACGGAGACTGTGGAGCTGGAACTGTATAGACATCGTCCCTCTGTGTTGGTGGAGATGACCCTGAGATTGAGACTATATAGGCAGGTGGACTAAATAAACGAGTTAGCTGAGTTTGAGACGTCGTCCTGACTATTTTCTGCCTCTTCTACGTTTTGATATTTCTTTTCTACCCAGTCTTAGGATAATTCAACATGGCCGTGACTTGAAGAAGTAATCGTTACTTTTCCTATTACTTCAGATTTTCAAAATGACGGAATTTCTGCCTGTTTGAAAACTGGTCTTTCGCACTGTTCATTACTGAATATGCAACTTCCAAAAATCCCAGCATGCAACACTGCGCGCGTTGAATTCTGGGACTTTGGACTTTGGCCACGGAAAGCAGGGGCGCGGTTTCAATTTTGATTGTCCCCGTTGACGAAGTAGTGCATTTCAGCATTGCATGAAAATAAAGTCAGCGCTCGCTCGCATCGCACCCCTTCGTTTTCGTGACGAAGGGGGCTAAGTCCTGACGAAGGTGTCTAAGACGAAGGGAGCTAAGTCTATGTAGGAAAGCACCTTCCCAGATTTAGCGTGGAATAAAGTACGGCCGGCCGCTTCCCATAGCTTTCTGGCAGCTTGACTCTCCCGGGTCACGGATCATTTAAGAAGCGTAGGAAATTGAGACGATGGAGCAGGATGATCGGCCCAGAACACTACGTCTTCATATGTTTACCTGCGCTCAAACTGGTGCGTCGGGAGCCCCCCCTCTCGAGAACATACCCCAGCTTTCTATCGGTATTGGTAGGCAACACCTACGGTATCATAAATTTAACAAAACTCATATATTCGAAAAGGCACGCACTGCATTTGGTCGTGACGGGATGTCGTGAAGAGAGGTTGGCAAATCAAAACCGAAATCGAGACCAATGGGTTCCCAAGATGCTTCGCGCGGCACTACGCCGCTAGGATCGCTTCGATTTTGCAAGCAGTCTGTAAGAATCACCGAGTTATAAAGTATTTGTAATCCAGCAATTTCGATAGTCCATCCTCCTGTCAGAGACTTGTTTTGAGGATTCCTTGCTGGGAGATTTGTACAAACAAAGAGCGAAATTAGAGGGGGGGGGGGGGGGAATAGCAACGGTTAAAAGTAGGTTGATTGCTTCCCAAAACAATCTGATTACTCTCGTTACTACTTCCTATTAAATAAAATAAATGATTTTGAAATTACTTAAATAGAAAAATTTCAGCCTTTCCACTCTGGTGAAGAGGGTAGAGCAGCGGATCTGTACTACGTGCTGCCATCTAAGAGCAACGGTAGCAACCAGACAACCGGTAAGCCGGTTGTCTGGTTACCGCCGTTCTTTATACATGGCGGTAGCTGTCCAGAGGGTTGTGTCGAGATTTATTTGTCCACGGACATGAAACTGGGGAAACTAGCCCTTCACAGCTCCGCTTTAAAAGCAGTCAATTAAAAGTAATCTTATTACTCGGAATGAGTACTGCACAAGTCTGCTTTTATGCTTGAAGTTGAGAGTACACCAGCGCCGCGGAAAAATTTACCCTTTCCCGCACTATCGCGGCGATGGAGTGGTGATACGGTATCGTACGTTAGAGCACTGCACGGGCCCGGGCCAGCCCGAAGGCCCGAGCCCGGCCCGGCCGGCGGGCCGGACTTGGGCGGGTAGCACGCATTTTCTCAAGCCCCGGCCGGGCTCGGGCAAGAACAAAATATTTTTTGGGCCGTGGCGGCCCGGGCCGGCCCGAGTCGTGGCTGCAGGCAGTCGTGTACCTCAAATTCTAAATTGTTGATAACAAAAAGTGTGCTCCTTGATCTTTTAGGTTATATAAAAACACTACCATGCCGTCAAAAAAAAAAAAAGTGTATTGTTGTTGGAAAGCTTTTACGTAGATAAAAACAAACTTATGTATTCCACCAGCATAGTGGGAAAGCGCGGTCAAGAAAACGAGGGCTTATCCAGTCGCGGGGTACAACATGAGTGTCTTTTTCCTTTGCCTTTTAAACTAAAAAGATAAAAAAAGATAAAAAGGTGAGCTTGAATTTGCACTTTGTGCAGAGGGCCTTACTTTGCCACCAAAGATAAGCTAACTACCATAGATAATTTTATACATATATGCCTTTTGAAGATGCATTAGCGTGATTCTGATAGTTCCTTCACAAAAACATGTAGCGAGGAAACTCCTCTGTGAAACGAATTGAACAACGAAAAGTCCAACATCTCTTCAAGAAATGCATAAATAAAATACTGCCAACTGTTTTTTTTTTTTTCTCCAAATCACTTATGAAGCGCATATTTCGCCCATATTCTCGAAAATACATTCTCTAAGTCTGGATATTTATCGTGTCAAAAAGTCGGTCAAAGTTTAAAAGAAATTTAAATCAAATATGCTCGCTTTATGCTTAGACAGTTTTAAGGTTAAAGCCTGCAAACTTTTTAGGGCTCATGTATATAATCTGTCGGGCTCAAGCCGAGCTCAGGCTTATATAGGGTAGTCCAAGTCACCAGGCTCGATCTAAAATAGACCGTAAAAATCGACGCCTGCACGTAGCCATCTAACATTTTCGTCAAAAGGTCCGTTTTTTCTTGTAAAATTACAAGGCTTACTTCTATTTTAGTTAAAAATAGGGCCAAGAAACTTGTCAGGGTCTACGGCGGGCGGCGACCCAGAGGACCAAGTCCAGTAGTGGGGTGTGTTTGTCGTTCGTATTGATAGATGGCGTCAGGAGCAGCGTCTGAAGGTGCAGCCGACCAGCGAAAGAAAGCAGACGACACGCAGACGAAATCCGTTGGCAGCAAAAGCGCCGCTGTTATGCAGACGTGTTTTTTTACTTTAACTTTTGCTTTTATTGTCCGCATTTATTTTTTAACCGAAGGTAAATTTCAGAAAGGATATGTTCATTTTAATAAACCATGGTGGTCGTGAGCCGTCGCGATAAGGAGGTAGCGCCATCTATCAATACGAACGCCACACACACCCCGCTACTGGACCCCTGTCGTCTGAGTCGCTGCCCGCCGTAGACCCTGGCAAGTTTCTTGGCCTTATTTTTTCCAGAAAGAGAGCTACGCTTTGTAATTTTCCAAGAAAAAACCGACCTGTGAAATACAGCTTTGACGAAAATTTTAGATTGCTACCTGCAGGCGTCGATTTTTACAGTCCATTTTAGATCGAGCATGGTGACTTGAACCACCCTATATTTAAAAAAAAAAAAAATATTGTCGGGCTCTGGCCCGGCTCAAGCATGTCTAAAAATCCTGCAGGGCCCGGGCCGGGCCCGGGCAGTATCTCTTCCGGGCCGTGTCGGGCCAGTCCTAGAAATTAATTATTCTATCGGGCTCGGGCCGGGCCCGGGCCGTGCCTCTACCGGGCCGGGTCGGGCCGGGCCTAGAAATTCCGGCCCGTGCAGTGCTCTATCGTGCGTTGCTTGTCGGTGATGTTGCACAGATGAACCCTGTATGACTTTTTGTGCCTCAACGACGCGAATGTCAACGTGCGTCTTGAAGGAAGGCACTGACAAAGCTAGCGCTCAAGTTGGAGTGCAACAGTCAAGTTCGCGCCGACAGCACACCCCAGCTTTAGGTTTAGCCCTGCTATTTCGTATGTCCCCTCCGAATCAGTGTGTTTGCATGTGTTTTCACCCTATGTGCGAGCGCGCTTTCTCAAAACCAACAACTTTCTGGGATAATGCGGCCAAAGGCATTGGGAAAATGGCCTTACGCCTAAAAATGCCGATTAAAGCTGCGCACGTGCACCGCTCCTCTCGTCGGAAGTGACACAGCTAGATCACGGGTAGAAAGCCGAACTTAATGCCAGCTCAGGACTAAGACTGAACTCGAGTGTCGCGTGAGCGTTCGGACTCGTGTTCAGTCATTGACACTCGTGTGACAAATTTCCGTGACAAGAGTTCGTCGCAGGAAGTGGTGACAGCCATATAACACATTCTGCGTTAAAAGGCAGACCGCATTTTGCGCTTCGTTGTTGGCTCGATCGCGCTTCGCTCGCAGTGTGACGGTTGCAGATGAACGCTGACAGCGCCATGAAATGCCCGAATGCCTACACGCGGCCAGCGCTTGTTTGCTGTTTGTAGAAGAAGGACTCTTCGAAGGAAGCAGGCACTGGCGGCTCGAGGTTTTTACACGTACCTGAGTTCCAGCTGGGGGCTGAACGATGTGAAAGATCGCTTCTCCGGAAGAGTTGCTAAGTCGACGATTTTTGTTCTGTCGGTAGAAAATAATTTCCCGATTCACACGACGAGCCTAAAAGTACCTATAACATAAGGTTACGTGTTTTCGGTAAACACCTTTAAACCCCAAAAATTAACCGCCGAAACCATTTTACCAAAATCGGAAAAATCAAAAACCACAGAATTGGGGCTGCCTCTAAATAAGATAGAACCCAAGCTTCACGGGAGAAAATAACGGTTTCTAAGTATTCGAGTCACGTGCATGTTCCCTAGATGGGGAATCTTATTCCCTGTTGTACATGATAGGGTAAACAGCGAAAAACAAACACAGGTAGCGATAAAAAAACACATACGACAGGACAAAGCCGTACTCAATAATTGTGTTGTGTGTAAGTCTCTACAGCCGGAAGTTAGTCATCCTCAATGGACGTCTGGTGTCTCAGCTGTAGATGATGAGAGATTTAGCCAGTGCAGTGCAACCGCTAGCCTGGGTTCTTTAACGTGCACCACGAAGTAGTGATACACGACCGCAAACCAGTACCATGCTCATCCAGATCGAAACGGGCAGTGGTGAGGATTGAACCCAGGATTCCTGGGCTCTGCAGCGCGAGCTTTCGCTCAACGTGCTCCGAACAGGGGGGCTAAGCTTGACTTCGGCGGAAATCTCTCCAATGCGACGTAACGGTGGAGGGAGGGGCTTCTTTTGACTCCGCTCCGGCGAGTTTCCCACTCCTCCTCTTGCATTTCCGACCCCTATCATGTACAACTTCCACCGACCGGCCCAAATCACCACCTTACCATCATTCTCTGTTCTATTTTCTTCAACATAAGCCCCGCAAAACGCCAACTTTTTTGTCTGACGTCGAAAATTGACACCGAGAAACATCGAATCCTGTGAAGAAAAATAAACCCGACAACACGAAACCCTTCCCCGAACGATGGTTCCTTTGCAATCGGCGACTCAGCCCAAACTCCTGGAAAGTGACTACATGCCACGCGTGGAGGACCGCGAATTGATTCGCCTTTATGATCATGTCTAAAGGGTGTATATGGGCGTTTCAATTGACATTGATGCCGAAGGCTCTCGAAGAATCGGTGAAAAGTCGGAATTCTGAGTGGCACGCTCAGAATCGGCCTTTTCCGCAAATGTTGGGCGCCACCTATCGGCAAGCAGGAGAGGCGTTTTTGATGGCCTGCCTTGCATCCAGTTCTGCCCTCTCCAAGCTATGTTGGCTGTCTGAACGCGGTCGGGAAATGCGCTCACTGCTCAGTGTTTGTTTTTCCTCTATCCAACACAACCGATGAGCAGATTTGTTTTCAATTAATGCGTTAACTACGGACGAGTTCGTCCGTTTGTAATTTTTTTTTTCATCCCAATGAATGGACGACTGACTTCGCCGTGGCGCCTGTTGTGACTGACGACACAGTTGAAGCTCTCTTCGACCTATGAGAAAGTACAAACGGTTACATTAAACTAGGATTCATGTCATATGCAGTACCGGCAGTAAATTCAGAAAATATTCGAGACCAAGTTACAGTTAAAGAAAGCTTTTTTTTTTTAATTGCAAGCTATTTGTTTAATTTGCTCGAAACTTTTAATTGGCAAGATGTATTCTCATAAATGTGAAAGTTTACTCTAAACCGTCCGAAAAACACCGGCGCCTGAACGTACCAATGTAATTCTCATCAAAGATGTAATTTAGTGGTGGATTTCACCTTGTGAAATTTCAACGCGTAGCTCCATTTCTATTATAAAATGAGACCAACAAACTTGGCCGGGTCAACGGCGGACTTGTTCAGCGACTATACCAAATGTCGTTTGGGAGCGCCGCTGACCCTGGCTTTAACCCTGGCGAGTTTGTTGGTCTCGTTTTTTACTGGAAAAAAGCACCAGTTTAAAATTTCACAAGGTCAAATTCACCACTAAAATACATGTTTCATAAATATCTAAGATTAATACGTGCAGCCACCCATTTCTGAGTGAGCCTCGTCATTGATGTCACCCCTCTTCAGGCTATAGCTGTGTGTGACTGTAGGTCCTGCAGAAAAAACGCAAAATCGGGCACACCTGTTCTCTTTTTTTTTTCCTTTTTTTTTTTTACTTTAGCGCCTGTAGACAACGTTGCAAACTTATTTTTTGTTTACTCGATACATACACGAGCCTCTTTCTTATTTAACCACAAGACCAGCAGATGTGGTCGTGGTAGCGATAGATCTGAGTCCCATTTCACTTTCTGGGTGTGCACGTAGCAACAAACTATGCAGCATAGCCACTTTACCTCAATGATTTATAAATATTTGAAAACTGTGGGTTATTCTAATGTTTACGACAACCAAAAAGCAGACAGGCAGTTTGCGTAGCAACGCGAGACCGTCACAGTGGTAAACAAAAAAGTGTGCCAGTGAAACGCACTATCCCAGAAACGCCAACTCCGAGGCGCTCGCTCTGCGTGGCACATAAGCGACACGACAGCATACCTAATCAATCTGCTGACTTCTATTCACACACAAATAAAAAATGAAGAACAAAAACATGAGCCACGCGGGAGCGCTTCGAAGGCTGCCTTTCCGAGCCGTCAGCATTGTATCGCTGGATCGCCCGAATCCAGAGCTGCCGCTTCGTCGAGTGCAGGCTAGTAGAAGGAAACCCAAAGAAGCTTAAACGGCGACAACGCTTGATGTCTTTGCTGTAGCCAACAGAGCTTCGAAACGTGCGACCACCGCTGCCTCCTGCAGCCCCGAGCGGGACGTACCACGCCACCAAAAATGGCGGACTCCTGTCTGCTGCTGCCGCGCATGCGCCGTGGAAACCCCGGAAAAGGCCCATTGGGTTTGCGAGCTGAATCGCTGATCTTATGAAAGCCTTCGGTCTAAATGCCCGTGAAGTGCACGTAAAACAGGGCTCCAAATCCTAAGAAGAAACGCAACGACCCCGAACCAAGGTTGAAACGAAGACGTGACTCGACGAAAAAGGCAGTGAACTCGGCTGAGAATCGCATGTGGCGTCACAAACGGCGAATTTCCTGTCCTGGAGGTTGATCTCATTAGATACGCCACGGACGGCTGTTGCAATTCCAAAGAAAACAAGCCAATTTCGAGTAAGAGGCGCACCGCTTGTAATATACCTATTGTGGGATTCTGAAGTCAGCAAGGAGCAGGATGCCAGTGTATACCCTATTCATCCCTAAGCTGACAGTGGGGTGGAAGCTACGCGCTCGTTGAACCACATACGTCTACCTCTTCGCCTCTCTTCGCCGGGGGTCAGGTGACGAAAGGAAGGCGGTTGGTTGGTCCAGTGAGCCCTTAGCTACCACCGCACTGCCAGATTAGCGGTGAACGGAGTAGTTACACGCGCTGCACCTGCTGGCGTCTGCAGCAGTTACTGTTCTAACAAAAAATCCAAAACATGTGGTGCGTGTCAATTAAAAAACGCTTAAATTGTAGGCGAGCTGGTGTAAGTTATACATGATGATTGAAAATCTGAGACTGTAGTTTGAAAAACGGAAAATCGTGAAGTAGGAAGAAAAAGGGACAGACAACGTCTCAAACTCAGCTAAAAACTTTATTGCCTCTACGCCTTACATACACCTCCCCCGGACGTCGAACGTCGCCACCACCACAACGGTTGATTACAGAACTACAAACAATACACCGGACCGCAACAATACATAAAGAAAAAAAAAAACGTTGTACAAACAGATACACAAGGTCGTCACCACCGCACCCGGAAGGACTTCGACGCGGACAATGTCACCAGTTCTTGGAAACACACAAAGACCGTCTCTAGCTTACCCCCCTTTCCCCTGAACTGAACCATGAATCACACACAGTCGCCAACAATGCCATCTACCGACACTCCCGACACTGACTGAAACTTAACTAGATTTAGCTCTAAAAAGAAAAGACTGATTTCGGCGGTGAAGGAACTGTTAGAGCTAAATCTAGTGAAATTTCAGTCAGAGTCGGGAGTGTCGGTAGATGGTTTTCTCATAGTTCTTGACCGATACCTGCAGTCAACGATTATTGAGTATGATGAACGGATCTACGTACAGCAGGAGGGTGTCTGTATAGGCTCGTCGGTCACGGCCCTTTTTTTGCCGAGTTTTATCTCAACACCCTAGACAGAGTTGCGGTTGAGAATATGAGAGAGTTGCCCCCAGATGTAGGTTTTGTTCCAAGATATGTAGACGATATAATTGTGTGCACTTTTCAAGATAACCTTTTGAATTCTCTACAAACTGTAATAAGTTCAGCGGCCTCGGAGCTGCGTTTCACTGTGGAAAAGCCGGAGGAGAATGTCATTCAAATTTTGGATTTAAGCATTCATGTGGGCAGTGGGCTGTGTTGGGAATATGGGAAGCAGGCGCCAAACCCCGTCCTATTGAAGCAGAGTTGTCATTCTAAAATTGTAAAGGCAGAGGTAGTGAAGTCTCTGGCCCAGAACGCTCTACAAAGGTCATGCATTCATTACATGGAGCAGTCTTTAAAAAGACAATAGGGAAGCTGGAGAGGGCCGGCTAGGAAGAGTCCTTCATGAAACGGCAGCTTGCTCTACAGATCAAAGATAAGCAAGATAAGCGGAGTGTCAAGAACCGACGGACTGCCATTCCATATTTTCACGCCATTTCGCCTAACTTGAAGGCATGTGCAGAGAGATTTGGGGTTAACACTGTCTTCACATGTGATTTCAAATTAGCTAGACTGACTTCTTTTGAAGCTGAACAAAAAGAGTGTAAACAAATGCATCGCGACAGACCTGTTCCATGTGCCAGTGTAGTAGTGTATGAAATTTCTTTGGAACGCGGCTTTAAATATGTTGGTCAGACTGCAAGATGCATTAACGATAGGTTGACAGAACATAAACGGAATGTGCGGATTAACGCTTCAAACTCTGAACTAGCGAGGCATCTCCAGGAGCGTAATGCATGTACAGCGAACTGGTCAGAGACAGAAATCGTACACAAAGAGCGTGAGGAGATGAGACGTGTTGTGCGAGAAACTGTTCACATAAAAACATCGGGAAATTGCATTAGCCAAGCGTCGCTGCAAATTGGAAGTGAGTCGAAAAAGGGTCTTCGACTGTAAAGACCCTAGTGGGGTGAACGTAAGAGGGGAGGGGGCTGCTTCGCAGAGTTGATTGCCTTGTTAAGTTCGGGATCGTAATTGGGGGCATTGTTGGCGACTGTGTGTGATTCATGGTTCAGTTCAGGGGAAAGGGGGGTAAGCTAGAGACGGTCTTTGTGTGTTTCCAAGAACTGGTGACATTGTCCGCGTCGAAGTCCTTCCGGGTGCGGTGGTGACGACCTTGTGTATCTGTTTGTACAACGTTTTTTTTTTCTTTATGTATTGTTGCGGTCCGGTGTATTGTTTGTAGTTCTGTAATCAACCGTTGTGGTGGTGGCGACGTTCGACGTCCGGGGGAGGTGTATGTAAGGCGTAGAGGCAATAAATTTTTTGAATCCCGGAGAAAAGCTCACCGGAGAAAAGCTCACCGGAGATAAGCTCACCGCAAGACCGGCGGATGCGGAGAAAAGCTCACCGGCCATTGAGCGCATGCGGAAAAAAGGTCACCGATTTTTTTTCTTCTTTTTATATAGAGGCTTTTGGGTCACGCGTAACATATGTCAATTTATTATCATTAAAAATCAACGGGTTTGTAAAAAAGAAAATGTCCTTTTTTGTAATATTTGTTAAGCTTATTGGGTATATTGATCCCATATCAATAATTGCGGGTGAGTGTTTTCTGTAGCTTACTCTCTAAGCAACGAAAGCCTAACTGAGAACTTTATGAACCGGAAGAACAGGAAAAAGTTCGAAAACTTATTAATGTCTGCCTAAAACCTAAAACTCCAAACTGTAAATGCCGAAAATCTGAGAGTGCATGCGCAACAACGCGGTGCCTGAAATTCTCTTTGAAGCTTTTGTTAACCTTTGAAAACAGGATAAAACAGTCAGTAGGATATCAAGGCTTCTTTCTGCCGCGGACATGCACGTTTTCTAGCCGTTCGTGCAGGTGTTTCCACTCGTTGCCTTTATGTGATAGTGCCCTTCTACGGCGAGCCACCCATGACCTTCAGAGCTGCACACTGGCACCGTTGTTATTTGTGACCTATAATAACAAGTGGTCCTCTGTAAGGTAGCGAATAGGGCGAGTTGGTGAAGGTCATGCATGATGAAAACCGCTCAAACGACGGCTATGGAGTGAAGACAACAAACACGACAGGACGAAGCTGTTCTCGCAACTAAAGTTTTGTTAGTGAAATTAACAGAAAGAAAACAGCGAAGCCGACACTGATACATCAACAATCACCTTATCTATCAGGCACTACACAATATTTGGAGCTGAAATGGTTCACACATCGTTATTCATATTAGCTCGCAAAGAACAAACCTCTTTATCTGACAGAGCTACTGACGGCGCACTGTCAGCTGTCAATAAAGCGTTGTCTTTTTTTACCGGTGTACGATGTTCTGATTTTATACTTGTGGCTTCATTAATATACAAAATGGGTGATTACAAATTTCTGAGGAATTAGTAAATATGCCCAATGAACTTCAAGAATATTACAAAAAAGAGGAAATATTTTTAACGAAGTGACGAATGCGAATTGTGTTAAATTGCCACGTTTGACGCAAAATCCTCTAAATTAAAAAAAAAAAAAGAATCGGTGAGCTCTTCTCCGCGTCCGCTCAAAGGCCGGTGAGCTTTTCTCCGCATCTGCCGGTTTTGCGGTGAGCTTTTCTCCGGTGAGCTTATCTCCGGTGAGCTTTTCTCCGGTGAGCTTTTCTCCGCCACCCAAAGTTTTTAGCTGAGTTTGAGACGTTGTCTGTCCCCTTTTCTTCCTGCTTCACGATTTTCTGTTTTTCAAACCACAGCCTCAGGTTTTCAATCATCATGTGGTACGTGTGCCTCGTTCCCGGTAACCGGACAAAAGCTCACCTGTTTTTTCACAAACCCGGACAAAAGCTCACCTCATTTTTTTTTTTTGGTTCCCTGGCAAAACACGGGCTGGGATAAAGTGCGGACGCGATGGACATTGCACCATTTTAGGAGAACTGGCATCCCATCCCATGGAAAGGTGTCGACAGATAAGCCATAGGAGGCAGAGAAGCAACGATTTGGGACCAAAATTTAGGTCACTGAAACTGAGTGTAGCTGATAAATCAACCTTGCTTGGCTCAAGGTATGCCGGAGCACCCTTGTGTTACGCCCAAGAAATTTTGTGCACCGAAGTTTTTGAACCCGAAGAGTGACCGAAGAAGCGAAGTCATCCTTCGGTGACCTCGCTTTGGCATTGTCTTTATGTCACGCTGAACGCGCACATAAAGGTTAGACACAATGTCTCTTCATTACTAATACATGGGTTTTCTTGGGGTACAGGGTAATATTTGAAGTGAATGGCTAGGAAAATGAAATTATTTCCGTCATTGAGCGTCGTAAATGTATTTGTAATCAAGGATTATCTAAGGGTGATGTAAAAGGGAAACTGAGGCAAAACTGCAATATACAAACCATTCAGTTGCGATTTTTTAAATATTTTGAAGGAGCGGGAGTTGGGATTTTTGGACAAGTACAACACAGATGACCAATTTAGAAAGCTGTGCGGGATTTTGGATAGGCATGCGTTCCTTGCACCACAACTTGCGCCCGAAGGACTAACCTGCGTCAGGGAAAAGTCTGCCGGCGACATCGGCGACCTGCTGGACTACTTTGAATGCACGTATGTCAACGGCCCCTTCCGTTATGTTTCTGCTCCTTCTGCGGCGGCACCTAGAGCGAATTCTTCTCTTTGCCTGACTCAGTGCGCCAACGACGACCGGAGTTTCCCCCGGAACGGTGGAATATGTACGACGCCTCTAAACGGTATTAGCACACACGTAGAGAAAAGATACAGGAAAGAGCGCTTCTCTCTTGTTTCTACTGTAATCAACAAACCATGTGCCTGTCAGATTTAATTTATGGTTGCACTTTAGTGTCGCAGGCATGCACCTAAGTTGTCCGCACTCGTGTTAAGACCAACATGAAATTTTCTCCTGATGAGCTTTTGTACGGGTCTGTGAAAAAATGGGTGAGCTTTTGTACGGTGAGCTTCTGTACTGGTGAGCTTCTGTCCTGGTGAGCTTTTGTCCGGAATTCCTCGTTCCCAGTATGTTCGTTGAGTAGTTTGGCAGAGGATCTTGCGCGCTAAAACCATTTATGTATTTCGTAAAACCATGTTACCTTCATTTAAAACAACGACAAAAAAGAAGAAACAAAATTAGTGAACGCTTACGCTACCCGTAAGGTGAAACACTGCGACAGCTGAGGCATGACGCTCGAGCGGCTGAGGTGTCATTTCGGAGCAGATGGACCGAATGAACGGTAAAGGAGCGTGCGCGCACCAGAGAGTTTACAAAGGCGTTTCGCATCAGAACGGGTAACACACCGGACGAAAATTCCACAGCGTTTTGGAACCAGTAAGGATGTATTAAGTAGAGAGTCTTTCGTGAACCTGGTAAACAATTTCATTGGACACAAACTCGAACTTCAAACTTGGGCGCGCGTAGTTACGCGCCCCCAAGTTTGAAACGCAGCGGGAACGTCGAAACTGCATCTGTGTGATTGAACCAGACTTGTGCCTATCTCAAATACTCTACTCAAGATACTGTATTTAAAATACCTTTTGAAGTATCTTGGTATCTTGCAAATGCTTTTGATCGAGAGTATTTAATACTCTGTCTTAATTACATTTCTGAGTATCTTGTACTCATTATCTCAAATACATTTTTGACATTCTGCCATTTTGCGAGATTTTCTGTATGAAGTGGCGTGGGCGTGGCACGAGCAAACGTGAACATTCTTTCGAGCAACCAAATTCTGTTGCTATCTCCGATTAGCTAAGGTGACTTCAATTGAGCTCGTGAAAACATCGCTTTTTTGCCGATAGTGACTCATATTTCAGCCCAAAGTTTGTACAACCAAGGTTTTCCCCTCGCCTTCCCAACGGCGCCTTTTGTTTCCTAGAGTTTCCCCCAAAAAATCCTCAAACAAAAGGGGTGGTTTTACGGAGGCAAAGATAACCACACTGAGGCGCAACACAGACCGGGAAGCGGCCTACGACAACAATGCAGACTTGAGTGTCAAGAAAATAACAAATGGAAAAGAATAAAGTGGACACACACACAAAAACAAATGTTTTGCTTTTTGTATATTTGACTCTGCTACGGCAAAGCATCGAGATTTTTGTTTCGTTTATTTATTTTTGTCGTCAGTCCGTCACTTATTGCTCTCGCGAACAGTGTCTGTAAGCGAACATTGATAAGCAGAGAACAGGACAGGAAACGAACTAGGAGCTGGATGACCTCTCAAAATGCCAACAAAGCGTCCCCCAAACGTTGAGTGCCTTTCTGAACGCAACCTACTTAAAGAAGGTGCGACCACTGCCGTGGCTATTATGTGGGCTCTCTTTGTTATCCATTCACTCATATCCGTATCCCAAGTTCGTTTATAGTGAACTCCCCATATAGACCGACACGCGGAGCGACTCTGTTTACCAACACGGCCGGAAGGCCGCGCATGCGCGGTAGCTATGTGGGCAAAAGCAGCCCGGCTCTCCGTGTTTTCGCCATTGCGTTCTATGGCGTGCGCTCGTTGTTGACGTTGTAGGGACACTTGTATCTTTATTTGTGCGTCGTATTTCCTCACAACGTATGTCGTATGCTATGCCCGACTATTTGAGCTCGCTGTCCGAGCCTGAACGCCAGCGGTATCGAAACAAACTGCGTGGACGGCGTTGCCTAGGAGGATCCGTACGCCGTAAACAAGGCCTGTTGGACTTCCGACGTAAAAGTTGCTGCCACCGAAGTCGACGGCTCACGTCGTCGTTTATTTAGTTTTTTCGCCAAGCCAGTTCACGGCCGACACGGTGCAGGCGTACAAGTCTCTCGAGGCCTACGATTACTTCGAGTAGGTTTCCGCACTGCCGGCGGGATCAGCAGACTGTGGGTCTTAAAGAAATTACACTTCAATTTTCCCTGTTTTAGGGGTCAAGCCATGTTTTTCTTTGCGTTTTTTCTTGTGAGTATTTAGGTGAAACCGTAAAAAGAGATAGAGTAATTATGTTCAGTTTCTGCATGAACATAATGTTTCTTGATATTTGACCTGTATCGTCAAAACCGTAAAATGTGCTAAATCATAATTTAAAAAAGTAACGCAGAAGTAACAGCGTTACTTTTTATCGGTAGCGGTAACGCGTTCCTTTTTTTTTTTTTTAGGTAACTTAGCTCAGTAACGCGTACCTTTTATTTGTAAGTAACGAGTAACGTATTTCATTACTCTTTTTCGGTAACGCCTACAACACTGCCGTTCTGTCGCCGATCCCCTTCTGACGGTAGCACGGGCGTAGCGAGCCTCCGACGAGCGCTTGGCCGATGCTTTGTGCGCGAACACCGTGGGAACAAAATGCGGGTGGTCTCGAGCAGACGACGGTTTCCCTGCACATAAGCAAGCTTCGGGACGGAGATTGAAATGGAAGCCGCACTTTCCTTCAAGAAAGTGTTTGCCGCACAAATGGTCGTTCGCGCGAGGCGACCATTCTTTTCAATCCACGGATATCATCCACCTTCTATGCCTTCCAGAGTCTGCCGGGAACTTGTGGAAACTCACCCCCCTACTTTTTCTGTACATTTCGGTGCAATTAACGGCAACACAGCTTCGCGGCATGCTGAAATGCTATGACGCCCATGCGAAACGTGCGCGCTTTTGCCCACACCCCCCGGCTCCGGCGCGATCGCAGCGCCGCCGCAGCTCCGTGACGTCAAGCCCGCGTGTTGGTGTATAGGGAATGTTGATTGTAGTTAAACGGTAAGGTGTATTCACACGGCGGACGAATTCCGGGAACGATGTCCGCGGACCTGTGAAATATGCGTATCACGTGGCTTTGATGTCACAACGGACAAGTCCTCGGGCTTGTGCGAGTCCGAGGACATGCGAATTAATACTCCATGGTTGCCGTGGACCAAGGCGAGAACTGCGAGTCCGAGCTCGTATACCTTTCTCAATGCCTTCGCTGCACGAGCTATCTGTTCAGGCTTGGTATTTCCCAACGCTTTCACCTCGCGCCGAGAGCCTTGGCTGTGCTTCGCTGCGTTCCAAGCTACAAGAGAACGGCCACGCAACGCACGTGACGGTCGATTCCAATCCCGCCAGCATCTGATAAACCTGGCATTGAAGACGACAACGATGAAAGATCTCAGCGATGAAGCGACACTGTGTTTAATGGCACTCGTAGAAGAGTTTTTACAGCTTTGGTGCCTTCAAAACGACCAGTACCGCAACAACGGCATAAAATCAGAGCTCTGGAAACAAATTGCCAATGAAATGGAACGGCGCTACTCCCAGTATGGGCCTTACACGGAAGGTAAGTTCATTGAAGGCAGACTAATTAGTGTCGATTCCGTGTTGTATTCGACCGCTTATTGTTGTCTGATATTTCAGAGGGAGTGAGGGGTTTTTCAAAATAAGCGACGCGTCTTCAGACGGGAGAAGGAAAAGATAATGAAGGCGAAGAGCGGCCAAGCTGCGGAGTACACGTACAACGGTAGATGGAGGTTCTACCGCAGTCTCCTGATCTTGGATCGGAGCAAACCTGTCCTTTCCCGGGAGTGCAACGAATCTTACCAACATAAGGATCCCAGTGGAGTGAGTAACGTTTGGCGGGTTGACCGATTCGTTTAACTTGATTCTTTAGACCTAGCGAATGAAACGTTGGCGAGCGTTCGTTGATGGAGGTCACTGAATCCCATTAGCTTGGCTGAAGTTCGAGCTCTGGCTTTGCTCTACACGCTTCAGCATTTTGTTTCGTTCACTCGTGTTAATCACGGTCTTTTGAAGTGCTGGTAGTCGCTGGATGAAGCTGCGAGACACTATCCTAGGGTTTGCAACTGGCGGCCCGCGGGCCGGGTCCTGGCCGCAATGCAGTTTCATTCAATTTTCAGGGCCACGCAACAGTTTTGACCTCAAATGCAGTGTACAGGGTCCCTCATTCAGTAAACCTTTCGTTTATTAAATTTTGCAAGTCAAAGGGCCAACCACCGGTGAGCCTTCGATGGGTCCGACCTGCCGCGTCTCTTTAAAAAACAACTCTCGCTTCTCCCGCAACACTACGGTGATGACATTTACTCTTGGTCACGTAACCCATCGCCGTCCTCCCTTCACTACTAAAACTCTTTATCTCTCTCTTTATCTCTCGCTCAATACACTGAACAGTAAATGGCCGACACTTGCGATATTCTGCCGTGCAAGCGGTGCTTTACATATAGTTCCTCTACCGTAACGCATTCGTATTTCTTTTACCTTTTCAGATGGACAGTGAGACAGAATTGGCATCTGTTATTATACCGAGATGAGGGAACCCGTCCTTGGCACGCCTTCCACGCACACACCGCGCGGAACAACGAGTCTCAGTGTGGAAGCGTCTGGCACTCCTGTGAAGCGCCCAAAGTGCGATGACGGAAAAAAGAAAGCAGATGACTGCTCCAGCTCTGGGTGGAAAGAGCGCACGGTTGCTTTCACTAAAATTGCCGAAAGTTTTGCAACTGAAAAAAGTGGCGACGACGCTGATAATTTCGGGAGAGTAGTGGCGGGCCACATGAGAAACCTGAACGGAACCAATTATATTGGGTGTCAGATAGAGGTATTGGAACTAGTCAAGCGTTACCTCGACCGACAGTAAGAATTAATGTAATTCAACGAACCCTATTTAAAGTAAAAAATGTTTAACCAAAAGTAGAATTTCGCACTCGTAAGTGAACGGGATACTTGGAAACAAACACATGTTTGTATCCTTTGCCTTTCGTACTTATTACATTCGGAACTGACTGCTATTTTTGTTGAAGTCGGCCAGTGTATTAGATTGTGACCAATATTATAGCATGACGAAATAAAAAAATAAGAAAACATTGAAGATTCTTTGAAGTATATTTACATAAAGTTGAACAATTCGAGCATAACACAAAAAGTTTTGGTGGTCAAAGGGCCAGCACATGGATGAACGATTGTTAAGTAAAGGAAGTAGCAATATACAGACCATGAAATGGTATCTAAATATACATTCCCCGTTCTTTGCTTCTGCTCTTGTCTGCACATGCAGATAAGGTTGCATTCTGTTATTTATCCGCAGATTAAGGCCCGCCTGTTCCCTCTGCCACGCAACGGGGCCTTCGTCATTAAAGTATCTTCGTAGACGCTCACGCACACTTAGATCTCCTGCCCAGGAGCGCCCTTTGCAACTTCGTAGCCCGAAGTAGATTGTTCTTTTTCGCTGGTGGTCCTCCCTCGACGCTTTAAAAAGCACAGGTGCAGCTCGCAAATAGTTGTGCAGCACACACGCTGCCTTGACGAATGAGGTGACCCTTCCTGGTTCGGCATCGATAGTTGTGTGCAAAAACCTAAAACACTTTGCCAGAATGACAAACGCATTTTCTGCTACCCGTCTGGCTCGGCTTAATCTGAAATGAAAAAAAAAATAAAACGATAAGGAAAACTATGTTTAGAGACGACACGATGTAGGCAACACACCTGTAGTTAAATATAATATTTTCTTCATCCAAATTTGTACCAGTGTGCGGTTTGATTAAGTTTATAGACAAGGGGAACGCGTCGTCTTCCACGATGACGGGTGGGACGCCGACCGGTCCAGGTCCTGAGATCGGCAGTCCGGCTCTCGATGGCGTTCCGCAGTGATGTTGTCCTCCAAATGCCTCCATCTCCGTCTGACCCGGGTGCGCCGACATCAATGTACAAAAACCTGCTGTCTGCGTCCACAAGAGCAATAAGCCCAATGCTGAAGGTCTTCTTGTAATTAAAATACACAGATGCAGAGTTTGGAGGATTCATAATTGTGACATGTTTTCCGTGTAGCGCTCCAATACATTGCGGAAATTGCCATCTTATGTAAAAGTTCTTCATTACTGCCAGCCACTCGTCTTTCGTCTGCGGGGACACCAGATATTTTGGTCCCAGCATCTTGTAAAGGCGTCGCAAGTTTCAACGAGGAACCAGTTGACGGCGCTGTGGCTAACGCGGAACTGCCTGCTTAAGGAATGTTGACTTTTCCCTGAAAATTCGCAAGAAAACAAGAAACACGGCTAAGTCGAGCGTAGTTCTCAAATATGCTGAAACAAGGACAAAAGTAAGAATAACCACCACACACCTGAGACAAGGAACCGCCGTGTCAGTTGAAGTTTGTCTTTGGCTGGGATGGCTGGACGCATTTCAGTGTAATAGGAGGTATTCACTGGCCACCATATTTGAGGTCACTGTTTAGAGCGCATGCTCAGAACGAGCTCGCATTAATAGGCTGCCATGACCGGCAATCTTGGTGGTGCGGAATGCACGTGGCGAAAGAACTGTGGAAGCTCGCCGTCAGCACGCGCTCCGCAGCCGAGCACACAGCTATGGCCGCCAGTGAATACTCCCTATTGACGGGAGAATGTCAGCAAACTGGTTGGAGTCAACGCGCAGCAAGCGGCGGTACTCTACGGTGTCGCTCTCCAGAAGTTGTTGATAAAGTAGATTTTGTATACCGAGTTTCTTCTTGGACATCGATGTTTTAATCCATTTTTTGTTTTGCGTCGGTCTTACGTGCTTCCGCGACTTCATCATCCGCCATCTTGAGGGCACAAGCCACACCAACTCGTGAAGCCTTGTTGGCCTCCATGTTTGAATCGAAACCAATTTCCGGTCGTTTTCTTTCTTTTTCTTTTCGGCTCCTCTTTTCACTATGCGCAGGAACCCTCGAGCATCTTCCACAGCTGTAGCTCGTGCGTACTAATCGTACTGGAAAATGAGCAAAAGCCCATCCGTGTACGAGAACCGTGAAAGGCATATAAAAAAAGAGGAAACCGTTCGTGCAACGACGTTTACCACGAGCACTTTCACGCAATCGGTTCCCGGGCTTGTCCGTGGACCGCAGCGGACTCGAAAAAAGGCAGAATTAGATCGCGTTCAAAACCCCTATAATCATGGACCGGCAGGTCCGCGGACATATTCTGTGACGTTCGCCCACGTGATACGCAAGATACATCAGGTCCGAGGACACGTTCTTCAGGTCCGTGGACATGTCCCTTGGTTTTGCCTGCTGTTTTCGCCAGAAACATGGCCGATTTCATACTCCAGAAGAGGTGACGTCACGCCTTTCGTAGGAACTTGTCCGCGGACAAAGTCCTTCGTGTGAATACACCGCAGAACGTGATATTCAGCGATGTCACTATTGGCGAGGCGCTTTGACCCGTTTGTTGCCCCCACACCTCGGTGTTTACCCAAAACAAGGCCTGTGCACATTCCCACAGGCCTTGTGGGATTGTTCATATTATCCCCTTTAATAGAGCGCGGGGCACAGCATTGTAATGTAAAAATACTAATAATAGACGAAGTGCCGGATCTCTCCCGAAAGCAGTAGTAGGAGGGTGCGAGCTTGAAGGCTTTTGTGCTGAGCTGGGCACCGTGTACGCTGCATTGTTCATGCAGGCTGGAGTGGTAACAAAAGAGACCCCCCTCCCCCTCACCGGAGAACACGGACTCCATCCGAACGCTGACGCCGCGTTCGGTTATGTCAGCCGAGTGCTGAGTCATTGTATTCGTTGTCCCCCTCCGAGTAGTTCTAAAGTTAACCGCTTGGGGCGCCACGGTCTGATCTCCTCCCCAATAGCTAAAGCGACCTCTTTCTTTTTGTCCCAAAAATGTTTTGCAGCATATATCAGTGATATTAGGCAATTGTAGTAGACCGCTTTTCTCCCCCGCTACGGCATCCGTGAAGAAAACGCCGCAGCTGCGCATGCGCGCCGCCAGCCTTGTCTGCATAGTTAACGGTCTTGTGGCGGATTAAGGAGCGCTATCCGGGTGCTTAGAGGGCTGCGGACACGGTCTACTACAATTCCCCATTGCTACGCGCGTTGTCGAGCGAGCGCGTAACAAAATACCCCCCCCCCCCCCCACACACACACACACGAAAAAAGAAAAAGAAGCGCATGGCCGAATGGTTACAGCGCTTGGCTCTCGCGCGGAGGCTCCGGGTTCAATTTCAGGGAGCGGACTCCTCTTTTATTTATTCTTTCAACTTGACATTTTCGTATGTTCGAGAACCTTGTCGTTTGATTGAGTTACGAATGTTCTACGCGCCGAACGTTCTACGCCGAATGTTCCAGAAACCCACGCGGGTACAAAAGGTGCTCCGCGTGGCGATCCGGGTCAGTCTCGCCCTAGCGCTCGATCCTGCTGTTTCGCCGGGTGGTGCACGAAATCACCCGCTGTCAAAAACCCCGTGTCAAATGCACCGCGGCAAACACCCCGCCCTTTTTGCCCCGCTTTCAAAAGCCCCCAGTTTCAGAAGCCCATGACATGAATCCCCCGTGTCAAGTGGCCGGGTCTTCAGCGCGATGGCGGAGCATTCTATTTTTAACTAGGAGAGAGTAACGGTGCACTCCAGCTTGCCTAACATAATCAGTCCCTTTCAGGATAACTAAACAGCTATCAGACAGTCTATTAAAAAATCGCTTACCTTGGGTTCTCTTGATTACTTTTTCTTGTTCCGTGAGAACCGCTGCTTTGCAGTTCAATTCCCAGTATTTGGCACATCTCCAGGCAGTCTTCTCACCTTTATTCTTTCGCTGAAATAAATACTTGAATCCATCTACTATTACGGCGTCCTTCCCTTTGTGAGTTTTTAGAAATTCGACCTCCATCTCCTGTATCTTGATCTCGACTGGGAAACATTCACCGTGGAAAGTGTCAAACTCTACGACCTCGACATCCTAGATAGCAATGAATCATCGCTGCCAGAAGTCATCAAAGGTTGTCGAGGTTCTTTTGTATAGGTCAACTCTAGGTTGCACTTCTTTAGTGTTCAATTGTTCTGTTATTTTTTTTTTTTTTAACTTCTTGCTTTTTAAGGCCATCTAGCCGTGTTTGTAGTTTTCCGGTTTTTTCCTTCGTCCTGTAACCAGACTGGGGGGGGGGGGGGGGGGGCGGTGCGGACGGAACCCGGGGGAACTGATAAGGGGATAAAGGAAAGGGGGTTCTGAAAGCCGAGGATTTTGAAGACGGGGGATATAACACGGGGAATTCGCAGCGGGGATTTTGAGACAGGTGTTTTGAGATTAGGCTTTTGGCACGGGGGGGAATGCGGGACGGGGGAAATGAACGCGGGGTTTTCGAAACCTGGGGCTAAGGACGCGGGGCTTTTGCGACAGGGATTCTGCACACGGGGCAATCGTGCTACACCCGCTTCGCCGACATCTACGCCTGCGACGCTAGCCTTTTGTTTTGGGCACAAGTTCGCCCCATTAAACGTTTAGTCTCTTCAGTTATTCGCCGCCCCATCATTTGTCATTTGTGACAATATCCTGCTCCTTATAGTTGGACTACATAAAATAGCTCTACGATACTTTTTTTTTAACGTTTTATGTTGTTGCGTGCTAATAAACCTTTGTGGTAAACCAGATTTGCGCAGCTGTATAATTGTCGTTGTTACTGACGTCGACACAGATTACGCAATGCGAAAGTATCTTCAAAAGTAATTGAATTACATTTCTAAGTATTTGTACTCTACTTTACAGTGAAAGTGACTAGTATTTTAAATACTTTACGAAGCAGGTATTTAGTAACTTCACTTAAATACTTTTATTGGGTATTTTGTCCAACACTGGATTGAACCGTTCACTGTCCTTGTTCTGGCTGCCTGAACGTATTATGCCATGTTATTGGTAAGGCTTCGTGTTTTCGGATAAATCTGAAAAACTCCGAAAAACGCCCGCCGGTAAAATTTTGGTCAATTCGGATTTATCCGATAAACTCCGAATATTTATGTGCCAATGCCATCCCCCCCCCCCCCTCCCCAGGCAAAAGAAAAAAAAGTAAAAGACTTTTTTTTTTTTTTTTTACAGTTTGATCAGCACAGAGCCAATGGTCCTGGGAAAATTCCACCATAATTATCTTTCAAATCTCGGACCGTTGTCAAAAGGGGTCTTGCCGCTTGTCTCTTCAAGGTTGATTCAGGGCAACAGGTTGTTCGTTGTACATTCAGGGTCACGACAAAAGTCCACTCTTTTGGTTTCCACTTTGGGTCATGCGATTTGTGATTTAGAGAAAGGAAAGGGTATGTTTTAGTAACAGTGAAAGCTTGACCATAGGAATTGTATAAAATTGGGAAGAGGAGCAGTTCAAACTCTCTATTACATCCTTAACCACTCCACCTCGCACGGCCGCGGGCTAGATTGATGTAATAGGATGGGATGACTGCGAGCTTCCTAGCGACTACCTCCGGGAGCGACTACCTCCGGGAGCCCGACCTACAAAAAGTTTCTTCAGCAAGGTAGGAAAATACTCCTCACCGCCCTTCCTTTTCGCCCTCTTCCAGGCGACGGAAGAACTCCTTTTGTTGCCGCATCTTGAGGCTAGATAAGCCGGGATAAGCTCCCGGCTTATCTAGCCCTAAGATGCCGCAACAAAAGCAGTCCCCCCTTCGTCCAGATACCAATAGGAGAGGAGGAAACGGAAAGGGTGGCGAGGAGGATGCGGTAATTTATTTTGTAGGTCGGTCTTTAAGGTATCGGCGCTTATCGAAGCGCCACTTGTGTGTGACTTTTGTCGTGGATAAATTAGTATTGCCAATGGCAATTGCACCAACGCCAAATTCAACTGAAGATATTTCAACTGATACAAGCGCGTTTTATTTTTTATCTGGCATGCGTTTACATTCGGTTATTATTTATTTATTTATTTATTTTTAATAGGAAACACAGCGAAATTAAACTCCGAATTTCGGAAAATCGAGAATCAAAAAAAATATTAACTCCGATAAACTCCGAATCTTCGGCAAAAAATAAACTCCGAAACACACCCTCCGAATTTGACGAAAAATAAACTCCGAAAACTCGGAACCCTAGTTATTGGACACAAACTAACGCCGCCTTGTAATAACTGAAGTACACTTCCGAAATCGCGCACTCGAGTTTCGAGCGTGTAGCTCCACCTAATTTCAAGCCCGTGGTTTCGCTGGCTTAACACCCACCTAGCTTCGTTGGTTTTATCGTCCGAGCACCTTTCTGGCATAATCAGCGAAAACACTTTTTTTTTTATTATTGTTTTCAATACCAGCAGCCTTATGTTTATGTTTCTGCGTGCCGACATCGTGTCGCCTGACTACGTATTGCCACGTGACGTCACAGTGTGACGTGTCGTCGTGACAGTACGTGACTCACGGGGTCACCTGACGTCGTGAATGTCGTATTGCGTCACAGTGTAATGTGACTTGACACGACAATGTCGCGTCATGGTGACAGCTGACGCCAGGTAACAGGTCACGTGATGCGCGGCGTGACGTCAGCGGCGTGACGTCAATGTGAAATCCTTTGGCGGAGTGCCGAAACTGGCCCGCGTCGATGTGGAGCGCGGTCGACGGCGCCGAACCCGCAAAATGTCCCGCTAACTGTTATCGCAATAAAAAAAAAAAGACTGTCTGCGCAACGTATAGTACGCCATATTTGAGGGCGTGACTGCTAAGCGCGCGTGGTGACGGCGAGCTTCCACAATTTTTTTTTGCAACGTGCAATCCGCAGCATGAAAATTGCCGGTCTTAGCAAACTATTAATGCGAGCTCATTCTGAGCATGCGCTCTAAGGATCGGCCTCAAATATAGCGTAAAGTGAAAACCCTTTATACAAAGCGACTTGCGTAATTAAACCAAGACCATTTAAATGGCTTTCTACCAGTTGTTTGGTACCACAACTTTGTTTTCTTTGTTAAAAGGGGCATATGAACGGTTTCCTTCACACTTATTAAGTTCCGCGGTTTTTGAATGAGTAGGTGTACTATACTCCGTTTCATACTTAGCGTGCAACGCTGTCAAAGCTACTGGCGCGAGCGCGTGGCATCATCTATGGTTTTGTTTGCGCGAGAACGCGTGCAAATGATCAACGAGATCAAGCCCCATGCTCGCGCCAAAAGCTTTGACAGCGTTGCACACTGAGTATGAAACAGAGTATAATTGCCACTAATATCGTGCCATTTAATTAAGAATAGCAAACTATGCCGTTTTTTCATGCATATAATTATGCTTCAGCAACCACCTACCATTGGATGAGATAAAAAGAATACTAAAGGTATGGTATATCAAAGAAAGGTATTCTTTTTTATTTGAAAGTCACTCTGGCATCTTAAAATGCATTTTAATTTAAAGATTTCACTTCACAATTTCTCGCGGGAGATGAGCAATGGGAGCTGACAGCTGATATACCCTTAAAAAGACTCTCAGTTCTTTATTTAACCTTATATTAAATTTTATTTTAGTATGCTTCTTTAAGCCCTCCTAATGTTTAGGTTGGTTGTGAGCTCGTGCTCTTTGAAGCAACCATTGAGCGCGCGCTCGCTAGGCCAGCAATCCGCAGCGTAGGGTTGCCCACAGGAGAAAATTGTATGTTTTCGTCATCCACCCAGAAGTATAATTTTTGTTTTTGTCCCAGGAACAATGGGTTCACGAGGCATAATTGGCTACGAAGAAAAGTACAAAACCGGAGAAACAGACCAGCACTCAAGGTCCCGTGGTCGGGAAACAGTAAATGAGATAGATGTTTGCCACAATCCCAGTCGGACCCTAAACAATAGCGGGCTTCCTCAGAAGCAAAGACATGCGCCAACGCTTGTCGGTCCATTCGAAATGATGAATGGCCGAGGAGGAGTGGCGGCTGCGTGGGAACCGATCGTGTTTGGAGGGTTTGTTCAGCGGGTGGCTTTGCGCGATGTGCAGGGTATTTGCATGCAGAAGCTCCAGCGCGCCGCTGGGTGAGCAGGGCGGTACGGTGTGATGCGAGCGAAGACCCGAGAAGGATGCAGGGTGCTTGATTCGGGCAGCGACGTTATACTCTAAAGTGTACTACACTCCTTGCTATAATATAATTGTTCTGATGGAGCGCAGATTTTACTGAGAGGCCGTGTGGTTGCATGTGCTGAAAAAGGTGGCACTGCTTTGTCCATCTGTATATCTATGACGTCAATCAACCACAAGCAGTTCTAGATAGCTGAAAGTCTTAACCCTTTTAATTGGTGATCCAGCAAGCTTCAGCTGTAGCAAGGTTTTCGAATTGAGTTACCCGTGGATTAGAGTGCCTGTATGCACACACGTGATTTTGCTTGTGTGATGCCATCTCAGTCATTTTCCAGCACAATGTTTTTTTTTTTTCTTTGCGCACAATTCGGTGCGGCTCCTCTTGAGCGTGTAGCCTTGGCTAATGCTCATACCTTATTTTACCGTAAAAGTCGCGCACAGAGTGCGCGAGCGCGTCACGCGCTGGACCACTCAGCGCAGCAAAGAATGTCTTCATCTTAAGACAGACATACATGTAGGCGGTAACCGGACAAAAGCTCACCGGACAAAAGCTCACCGGACAGAAGCTCACTGGACAAAAGCTCACCGGACAAAAGCTCACCCGTTTTTTCACGGACCCGGACTAAAGCTCACCCCATTTTTTTTCGCTACCCGGGTGAAACACGGGCTGAAATAAAATGCGAACGCGATGGACATTGCACCATTTTTAGGTGAACTTGTACCCCATCCCACGCAAGGGTTTACTACGGTTGATCGAATGCCATTTCGTCAAAACATGTTTTAGAGAACGGGCACGTTTCATTGAAGCACGGTTTAGAGAAATCAGAGCCTCAGTTTAGAGATATGCCGTTTATCGAAAAGGGGACGCTATTCTACTTCGCGCGTGCATCACTGGTGCGCGCGTGTTAATTCAAGCCGCCTGCAGCGCTCCCGCCGCTTCGCGGCAGCAGTCTGCGGTGGCTCATTACAAAAATGTTAACTCACCTGACTTATCCGTACACGCCGCTTCGCGGTGGCCGAATTCGATAAAAGGAGGCTCATCGCCTTTTTCTCTAAATTTGGTTTCTCTATAAGACCAACATGAAATTTTCTCCTGGTGAGCTTTTGTCCGGGTCTGTTAAAAAATTGGTGAGCTTTTGTCCGGTGAGCTTTTGTCCGGTGAGCTTCTGTCCGGTGAGCTTTTGTCCGGTGAGCTTCCACCCGGGTTGGTATAGTGGTGCCGCCGTTTTTACAGCGGAGCTGTTAAGTGCTAGTTTCGCCAGAATCGTGTCCGCCAGCAAACAAATGTCGACACAACACTCTGGACAGCTACCGCCATCAATGAGCGACGGCGACAACCAGACAATCGGATTGCCGGATGTCTGGTTACCGCTGTCGCTTATAGATGGCGGCAACCTTTCCAGCCTTTCCACTCTGGCTTGCTGACTTGCGGCCGGCCATTACTTCATTCCTACCATAGTACAGCTTCGCTGGTCTTCTTCACTAAAATAAAAAGCTTAAAGTTTCTTTTTTCTTAATTTGTTTGGCGGTTTCGCCGCGTAGGGGGCAGAAATAAAGGCTTGGTGCCTGACAAAGACTCTGCCCCTAAAGTTCAGCAGCTCAAAATAGTTACATAATAACAGATTCTACAAAACATTACATAACTAAAATAAAACAAGAAAAACAAGTCAAAGAAACAATGGGAAATAAACACCACATTCATTTGTTAAAAAAACAAAAACAGACACTACAAGCTTCAGTAAGTGTTGGTCGTGAAAACCCGAAGACAGAAACAAGAAACTAGAATACAATCTTACGGTACATAAGATTGCATTCTAGTTTTTTTTTTATTTCCGATATGTCAGCCTCAACAGCAAGATCAGATTAAGGTATACAATGAAAACATATATCGTTGAAATTAGCAATACCTAGTGATTATGTTCTTGGTGCAAACACTATCAAAATGAAACTATGATGTCACTGCCAGCCAAGAAACTTCTGCAATCCCTTTAAAAGAACCACTGAAAAGGACGAAAATGTTTTTTTTTAAGAGTCTGGTTGGGAAATGCGTGCCAAAAAATTAATTTTACGTGAAAAAAAAAACTTTTTAAGAGCAATTTTGACGGCGCGAGACGCGATTTAGTTGGTAAAGTCACCCCCTTTCCACTTGTTTTTCCTCTCAGCATTCCGGGCGCGTGGAGGAGTGGTGGATCGGCTTGGCCATCACGTTGAGGTGGAGATAGTGCATGACCCTCTCGTTGAGGTGGAAAGACAATATGACCATTCCGTGACGTCATGTACTTTGCGCACTAAATTTAAAATAGATCAAATAAATATATTTTTTCCGCGTAAAATTACTTTCTCGACACAGTGCCCCAACCAGGAGCTTTTTAAAGGAGTCATGAAACGCTTTTCCAACTTTTTCCTGTTTAGCTTTCCTCCTCAACTTATAAATCGCGCATTGTACCGAACAGTTCGAGAAGACGGAAAGGGAGAGTCCCCTCTTGCTCGGACTCTCGTTTGTGTAATCCGGACACATCCATTCTCCCCCTTGAAGATTAGCTCGTCGCTCAAAATTCAGACAAAAGTTGCTTTCCCTGCCCCGTTCACCCCGAAGCTGACAGTGCTATGGAAGCTACGTGCTGAATGATTGTAAGTGTGTTTTCTGTGTCATTTTCTTTCTTCTTCTCTTTCGAAGATACATTGAGTTGTGAGTGTTCAGCGTCTTTCCTGTCTTCTGTTTTCTTCAACAGTTTCCCAACGTTGTTCGCTGATTTAATCATGTGTAACCAGTACCAACTAGCCCAGCTTACCACCCTTCTAAAGCTACGTGCTCCTTAGGCCAGTCACACTTTTGCCACGTGATCTCGCTCTCTCGCGCATACCCACGCGCAGAGACAGGTGATGAAAGGGGGGTGGCTGATTGGTCCGGCAAGCGCGTAGCTTCAACCACAATGTCAGCTTAGGGATGAAGGGAATAAGTGAGGTCCGGTGTCGTGTGACGTTCGTTTGGGCCCGGTGACGCGCTGCAGGGGCCCGGTGACGCGCTGCGGGGGCCCGGTGACGCGCTGCGGGGTCCGCGGATATATCACAGTGAAAAGGCAGGGGGCTTACGAAGGGAAGGATTTACGAAATAGTCCGGTGTGTTTTTCCAATTTTCGTACTGAAAGTCAGGCTTTTGACTTTCTACCTTTTTTCTTTTAGCCCACTGAACGATGTGCTATTAGTAAAATCCCAATATAAATTGATTCATGCCAGCCCAAAATTCGTTTCATGGGCCCTTTAAAACCATGAAACGTGTTATTAAAGGTAATGTTCAAATCTATTCTATTTAGAATTTTAGTTGTTAAAAAAAAAATTAAGTCAAAAGTTCGACGAACTTCGAACTTTTAGGGTAAAAGGTCGATGTTCGTCGAACTTCAAAAGACAGGCGGGCGGTTTCATTTGGATTCAGGCAGTAAGGTACATTCGTTTTTTTTTTCGAATTTTTACATGCGGTGCCGCATTCCTTGCGAAAGACAATGCCGTTTATTTCAATGTTCTGACGTACTTAGTTTTAAAGAAAGAAATTCCCGAAGGAGCGAGGAAGGACGACGGGTTTTCGACGATTGTCGGCGCGCTATAGCCGAAGCTATTTATGGTAGAGATGTTAAACTTTTTAAGAATTATTTATGTATAGCCTTGGTCAGTGTCGTCTTAAAATATGATTATTGTTACTCAGTTTCAAAGTTTCAAAGAAATGTTCAAACATGAATCTACGGGCAATTATGCCCTAAACTTGAAAATTTGTTTCGTCTAGATTTTTCGAGGTATCGCATTTCAATTAACACCACAGACAGTACATATCATTGCCCTCTGTAGAATACAAATTTATGTAGTTAATTTTTATTTTCTCATTGAGGAATAAATTGTCTCATGGGGGAAGATTTCAAATATTTTTCAAATTCAACAAGTCAATAAAAAATTTTTGTTATAGGTTTTTGGGACGTGTTTCTTTTAGCCTGTACACATTTTGCTAGGAGCAAAACTTGTTTAGAAGTTCTAAGCCTCTGACTATGCAAGAACACAACTCTTCCGGCGGGTTCTTGGTAGTTTTTTGTTTTCAATCCAGCTTTTCATTCCCGCATTTATTGTTAAGTTTAATTTTTTTTACCAATGGCTCAGTTATTTAGGTCGAAAGGACATAGCTTTTAACTTCCGAATCTCTAAGCATGTGACGAGTAGTGCCTTCTGACAACGAGTTTCCGACAACGACCATCTATACGATCTTTTATGCAGTGAAAAGCGACAGTAGCTATACATATGCATAAATACTTTTAGAGTAAAATAAGCTCGACCACGCCCTCTTTTCCTTTGTTTTCTTTAACAGCTCCTACTCTTCACCACGTTGAAGAATAGGGGCTGAGTACACTGCCTTGGGGAACTCTTTTGGTAATTGTGCGTAAAGTGCTTGTCGCACCAGGGATCTTGACAGTCAAGCTCCGTCTAGTGAGGAACGACTCAGTGAAGGTGAGGATTCGGCCAAAGATACCGAAGTACTTGAGTCGCTGGATGATGATAGGATGAGGCAGGGTTCGAACGCACGACTAATGTCTAGAAACACAACGTGTACCGTTTGGCCAGTGGATTTGGCTTCTTCAGGGGTCGACGCGAGGTCTCAGCTATCGCATCGGCTGGACACCTCCTCGCTCGAAAGCCCGTCAATGAAGGTGGAAAGGCATTCGCTCGATCTAGAAGCCAGGTGAGGCGCCAGAAAACCATGCGTTCTAGGAGTTTTCCCAGTCAGCTTGTTAACGAGACCGGCCTTTAGGATGAGATTTCGTCCAATAGTTTTCCCCAATTGTCCATTTTGCTAGTTTTCCTTGTTTGGGTATCGGAATGATTATTGACTCTTTCCATGTATTTGGGAGTGTCCCACTTTTTCAGATGGCGTTGAGTTGCTCACGAACGTCGGCGTGGTAATCTGGGTCTATATTTCGGAGAGACTGATGCGTTATACCGTCAGGACCTGGAGTGCTCTTCCTTCCGGTGTAATGAAGTGCGTGCGTAAGCTCTGCCAAAGTGAAGTCGGTGCAGCTGGCCAATGTGGTCTCGTTATCTGGAGGGACACTGGTTACCTGTAGGGCATTCTATGTCTGTGGTGTACAGGCTGTGTGCAAGAGGACCGAGAAAACTCGTCCGCCAGATGCTCCGCCACTTTGATCATGGTTTGACCAGTCTTGATTGTAAGTGTTGTAATGGGATGTCGCGGACGTTTAGCCCCTTTAACAGCTCGAACGAGCCCCGGCGCCCGTCTCCCTCCCCCAGGGCCACTCGGCGATGCACATTCACTACTTCACTGCCACTTTTGAAGCTCTTTTGTGTGGCGTCGGAAGCAAGCATCTATGTGGTTGTATCGTGACCAATCCCATAAAGCGCGATCCAAACCAACGCGTTTTTGTGCGCCCGTAGGTCGTGCGCTTCCCGGAAATTGCGTATTTCATGACGTCACGCTGATTCCTTGCGCCTTCCGGATGCGCATAAGAAAGTAGGATGATTTCAACTTTTTCTGAACGCGCACAAAAACGCGCCGTGACGTAGTAGGGCGCTCCTCTCTTATATCCTCTCCCGGCCAATCGGTGGAGGGCACCAGTTCCGGCTCCGCGTTTCTTCGCCGTCAGGGCTCTCCGCTCACCCGAAAGCGCACCGTCCTAACCAACGCGCACGCTTGTGACTCAGAAAGCGCACCGGAAACAGCAAAAGCGTCACGAAATACGCAATTTCCGGGAAGTGCATGACTTTCGCGCGCACAAAAAAGCGTTGGTTTGGATCGCGTGTACAGTGCCCTTCATTAGGCTTGTCGTCGAGCGGCTCGGAGATTAAAGGGATTGTCCGGTCAAATTTTGTATTCGAGAAAACAATTAAATATCATTCTTATTGCCTCGAGACGTATCGTACGTGCAATATCTGAATTTTATATGCCCCTCTGCATGAGTAATTGAATTTATACTGCTCCAATCGCATTCCAGCGTAAACGCTGCTTTTGTTGGCAACATTGAAGCTCTGACGTCACACAACACAAAGCGAGCATTTCCGTCTTGTCGTTTGCCTGCGAGTGAACGCCGCAGCGCGCTCCGTTTTTGTTGTTGTGGTCGAATTGTTTTGTGGATGGGTGAGAGATGGGTGCCACAACCACTGGGCAGCAGATGCGAGCCAAGACATGACGTTCCACACTTTTCCGCAAGACGTGCAGTGACGAGCAAAATGGATCGTCGCCGTGCGTAGGGACTGGGTTTCCGTCAAGATCAAGAGCCCGCTTATATGAAGCAATTATCTCACAGAAGAGAGCTACGAGCTGAGCTCTAAGCGGACAGAAGACTAGTAAGCTGAGGTGGTGCTGTGCCAACGATATCAATCTACGTCCACCCACTCGCCCAAATCGGATCAATCAATTTGATTATGCAGCGAAACAGAAACCAACATGCTAGGCCATCTGGAAACTATACCAAAAGTTGTATTTAGCACGCGTGCAGCCGAATTCTGTTTGACCCGCGTGTGAAAATGGAGCATGGCTACGTTTCACCAAGCTCGTGCAAGTCAAGTGTCGACATGTATTTGAAAGATTCGCTGTTTGCCTTCGACCCGCGGACATCGCCTCCAAGGGAAGGACCCGCAGCCTCATACCGATCCAGTGGATCTGCCGATATGTGTACCCAGATGCCGCTTCAGAGGCAAAAGCTGCATCCTTTGCTTTGCAAGCGCTCCTAGTTCGATCGCTGGCCGTCGCAGTTGTGTTTGCACGAAACGGCATACGTTTGCTCGAAGCTGCTGTTTTCGAGTAATATGCTGCTAAAAGGCGTGACTTTTATTGCACACGCTTACGAACTGCATTAAAAGAACCGTATTTCAGTAGGGTACAGTCAAGGAGACTATATAATTCGAAAAAAATACAAGACGCCCATCGACCAACGCTTGTTATCCCGACCACCCGACAAACCTTTGCGTTTTGTGACGTCACGCAGCAGCTACGGATGTCAGCCATTGACACTGGCGAAATTCGAAATGCAGTTTCGAACATATGCTCATGAAAGGTTTAATTAATAACGGGAGGTCATATATCAAAATAAAAATGACTTTTGTCTACATCAAAGCTCCCTCGACGTAACGGGCGCAAAACCGTAAGTAGTTCCGGTTTCGACCGGACAATCCATTTAAGCCACTCAAGGTCAGGTGTAGGACGTGTCGCTGGAATCTTAACAATGCAAGTAGAGCGTTGAAAACATTCCGCAATGCAAGTAGTGATGTCTGTATAGCTTTTACTATCTGCGGCGGAAGCGATGTATACTGACGAAAAGATCCCAGTGAACCACATTGTACTCATTGATGAAGTGCAATGTATCACGTTGATTGTAAAATGCTCACTTCCCCCCGTGTCGGGCTCCATTGTCCAGAGAACATCGACTTCTGCCGAGACCAACGTTATGTCCAGGGTGCTCGCCTTTGTGTACCGTCGTCAGAATGTAGCCGATCTGTCGTTGAGAGCTCGGATATTGAACGCAGTTGCCGTTGTCTCGATCTGTCGTCCTCTTGCTTCCGTGCGAGTGCCACACCATATTTCATTGTGAGCATTAAAGACTCCACAAATAATTAAGTTACCTCGGCGTTTTTTTACATATCTCTTCAAATGGTTTTGTGTCCCAGAGGCCTTGTGGAGTGATGTACGCTGATACAATCGTCGTTTCATTCTTTCCAATTCTGATCGTCACTCCAACATACTTTTCAGATGTTGATCAGAGGTTCGAAAGGTCAAGCTTAGAGTGATGTATTTCATCTCGCACAAGTATAGAGACTTGCGATCTTCCATTGGAGTTTATAGACGAGCTATGAAATAAAACGTAAGGTGAGGAACGTATCTCTCCGGGCAAGACATACGTTTCCTGAAGGGCCAGGGCATCAATTTTCTTATTGGTGAGCGATATCTGCAGTCCAGCAAGTAGTATGCGCAGTCCGTTTACATTTCATTGAAGAAGCGAGGGAAACAATGGACTACGCCTGTGCCGTGCTGTGTCGAAGTGTTGGACTGCACTTGAAGTTCTGCATTTAGAGGCGTCTGTTCGTTGGTAACAATGCGCACTTGTGTTGAGTGGTCCTACTAACAGCCTCCTAGAAGAGGAAACATTGTCTATATGATGGATGATAGAGTACCCGCCCAGGAAGCTTCAATTTTTGCCAAAACGGCAAGTGCTATGTTAGCACCTGTCTTTATGATTGATATCCATCCAGGAGCTTCTTTTCCCAGTGTCTCATTGGGTTGCCAGCAGTATCTTCCTTAACAACTTGGTCTTTCTTGGCACAGAGGCGTTTCAAAGGTTCCGCGTTGGGTGATGGCTGATGTATTAAATTTTCTGATGGACCTGTGTCCAGATCTGACTGATTGCATGATTAATGTCCATCTTTTCTTTAACATTTTGGCCAGTTCTTTTGAGCGCTGAAGTATAAGCGTCCTTACCAGTTTCTTCTGACTTTGGCTCTGGTCTTCTTTTGGTACCTCGGGCCTCGGCAATGTCCACGGTCGTCTTTTGGCGGGAGATGGCGGACCTTGCTTCACGAAACTCTAGTGTATTCATTTTTGAATATGTAGCTACAGATTGTGCTTCCTTCCACTTCGGACATATGTGCGATGTAGCCTTATGATTGTCGCTGAAATTAATTAATTTACTTGAGCTGGACGTGCATCCCTCGGGCTCGGGCTCGAGCCGGGCCCGGCCCGACCCGGCCCGGAAGAGGCACTCAGAAGCTTGAGCCCGGCCCGAGCCTGAAAAAAGTTCTTAAAATATAAGTCTGAGTCCGGCCCTAGCCCGACAGATTATATATATGAGCCCGAGAAAGTTTGCAGGCCTTAACGTTTAAAACTTTCTAAGAATAAAGCGAGCATCTTTGATTTAAATTTCGTTTAAACTTAGACCGAGTTTCTTTTCTTTTTTTTTTTTTACACAATAAATATCTCGATTTAGGCAATATATTTTCGAAAGTATGGGCGAAATATACACTTCATAAGTGATATTGAGAAAAAAAGTGGGCAATATTTTATTTACTGTATCCATTTCTTAAAGAGATAGTGGACTTTTCGATGTTCGATTCGTTTCACAGAGAGCTTTCCTCTCTACATGTGTTTTGTAAACAGTCACAATCACGCTAGCGCATCTTCAAAAGGCTGTATAATAATAAAGTTATCTATGGTAGTTAGCTTATCTTTGGTGGCATAGTAAACTCTCTTTTTTTTTTTAGTTTAAAAGCAGAGGAAAAAGGCACTCATGTTGTACTCTGCGACTGAAGTGCCCTCGTTTTCTTGACTGCACATTCCCACTATGCTGTTGGAATCATATAAGTATGTTTCCTTTTATTCGTGTGAACATTTTCCGAAAGCAAAACGTCTTTTTTTTTTTTTTACAGCGTTGTAGTGATTTTGCATCTCACTTGTCTGTTTTCATTGAACTTAAACGATCAATGAGCACATTTTTGTTATCAACAATTTAGAATCTGCGGCACACGACAGCCCAGCAACAGCCCGGGCCGGCATGACCCAAAAATGGTTTTGTTCAAGCCCGAGCCCGGCCCGAGCCCGAGAAAACGCGAGCTACCCAACCCGAGCCCGGCCCGCGGGCCGGGCCGGGCTCGGGCTTTCGGGCTGGCCTGGGCCCGTGCAGAGCTCTACTCAGCACGTCGATTGCACGCTTGGGCGCGTTTGCAGGCTATCTTTTTGTGTCCGAAACCGCCGCAGTTGCGGCATTGTATGGGCTTCTATTTAAATGGAACAACAGAGTGTCGCACATATCCTAGTAAGACATGGCTCGGAAGGTGACTGTCGCTGAAGACGACTTCGGCCACTCAAGATTTGCCAAGTCGTAGCACACTGGCAATCTTGGCTTCTTATCGTATAGGTGCTGTGCCAATGCTTCATCGCTGACATCCGCATGAACGTCGTGAATTAGTCCGATGCTCGTTTTGCCTGACAACGGAGAGTATGGTCGAACCTGGAATCCGCAGAGCAATGTATTGCTCATCAGCACTTGTGCTGCATGTCCGTTTCCGACGTCAACTGCAATACGGTTGATTCGTTGATTGTAGCAGACTTGAAGAATGCATTCCGGACTTATCTTCGTGAGAGCCTGTGTGACCTTGAGAGTGCTAAGGGAAGTTAGTTTCTTCTCTGAGTCGGTCGGGGCATATACGACGGTGGGACTGTTGGAGACGTTGTTTGACACACGTGCTGTGCCTGAATTGGAGAGTTAGTCATCACTTCGAACTCGTTTCTGATTTCCAGAGATGTACCATGGTCTTCCAAAGTCGTTGTCCTGATCCATGTCGGTATGTTCCAGGTTAGGAAATTCAGGTGAGACGTTTGGAGCGGCAGCAGGGCTGTCTTACATGGGGTTTACCGG
The DNA here is from genome assembly GCA_013358835.2 of Ixodes persulcatus. Taxonomy (NCBI): domain Eukaryota; kingdom Metazoa; phylum Arthropoda; class Arachnida; order Ixodida; family Ixodidae; genus Ixodes; species Ixodes persulcatus. Next base: position 355,456 of record JABSTQ010010936.1, on the reverse strand, counting down.
TGGGCGTTGCTGAGGTGTGATGTCAGAAGATGAATCGTCACCGATTCTCGCTACTTTCTCAGCTGAAGACGTGGCCCCCTTACATTCAGACGCGTTGGGTGGTGCAAGACAAGCCCAATTCCACTTGCCGGAACAAAACTTCCAGGTCAGGATAGCGTACATAGGTTTCAAACATAGAAAATACCGAGAGAGCGAAATTTCGTGTTCCTTGCTCAAAGCACTTCGTCGTCCCATCTGTTGAGTTGGGACCAAAATTGGAGAAATATTTGTTCAAGAAAATTTCTAGGGTGGCGCTGATTTTGCCCTTGACATATAGATGCAGTTGTGCATGGCCGCAACCATGACTGACCTTCACTTTCTCTTCCTCTCATTTGCTACGCTTCACTTCATTCCCGTGGTCGCGAGACAGGTTATTAGACAGTTTTAATGGACCGTACGCTAAAGGTTTGCGTAAGCAAAGAAATTGCGTGTCGAGATTGCGCATGTGCAGAACACAATAGAAGTAGGCACGCAACGCTGGGGAATTTGAGTTGCGGGCTAGCTTGCTTTGCGGGAAGTTCTCAAGAAATCTCGGGCCCAGCGAGAATGCCAGTTTCAAGATGGAGGTTACCTCGACGGGCGCAGCCAGGGCGACAGGGTATTCGCGAAGTTCAGTGTTACGGGAAATTGCGTGGTGTTCAGCTCGGCAATTCTTTCCGTGACCTACCGAAGTCGAATCAGATTGCCATGCAGCTCAAGGAGTGTATCGCAAAGACGTTCACCGCTCGCAGTATTCGTCAACATTTCGATATGCTCGACGCTAAGCCTCTTCGCGCAGTTCATCGCCGACGGACGAACGACTTTTCAAAAAATCGCCAAAGCAAATTTGAAATACAATTATTGGAAACGTTTTCATTTTCAATATATTTTTTTGAGGAGCGTGGTGGCGCTGTAAACACGGAGAATTCTACAGGCTCTGACAAATTTAATCAACAAGATCATGCGAGATGCTCACTCGGCAACGTAACGCACAACTAAAATCGGTTCGAGCAGGTCGTTTTTAGCGTACGCTATACTATTGCGTATTGCGTACGTAAGAGCCAGCAACGCTATACTAAAACTGTCTATTGAGTTCTATAGACAACAGAATCATGTCCAAAAAGTTGTCTTGGGGTTAATTCGTTATTAACTTATTACCTATTTTAGCGGCTGGGCGTCTCAGTGAGGTAACAGGAAGCCAGTTGTTGCAACTGAATTTTGACGCTCGGGAAAAGGGTCTGTAAAAAACCTTACTCGTGAAGCGCGTTACCAAAAGCGTTGCACGATGGGCTAAACTAGGGTGCCTTCATGTGCGCTTTGCTTAGGGTGGTGGCATCTCGCCATTTTGTACCACACGTTTATTTTTATTTCTTGTTCAGAAGCGTGTGAAAGGGCGTGGCCCTGCACTAGGGTGCCTCAATGTCCTTCTGTTTAGGGTGATGCCACCCTTTGTAGTACCCGATGCCGACAGCACGCGCCCATGGGTAAAATACAAAGAAATCGACGAAAACAAAATGTCGCCATAGCACAGTCAGCGCCACAAGCGCGTGCAGGAACACGCTCTTTCACGCGCTTCTGAACAAATAATAAAAATAAAAGTGTGGGACAAAATGGCCAGATGTCTCCACCCTAAGCAAAGCGCACATGAAGGCACCCTACCCTGCACGCGTTTGTGGCGTTGACAGTACTATGGCGACATTTTGTTTTCTTTGATTTCTTTGTATTTTCCCCGTGAGCGCGTGCTGTCGGCATCGGGTACTACAAAGGGTGGCTTCACCCTAAACAGAAGGACATTGAGGCACCCTAGGCTAAACCAAGCTAAACCCTCCTTAGGTCATCTTTTTTTTTTATTAAGTTTTCTTTAATTTATTTAAATAAGAGTAATGCCAGACGTCGATCAACTTTGACGGTGTTAGTTTATTAAGGCGAGAACTCCAAGCTTCCACAGTGCATTTTACACACACTATGACTATTGTCATTTGCAACTAAGGATAAGCAGCCAGGATCACAGCTCGTGAAATTTCCTCTCGCTTTTCTTTCGTTCTTGCTGGAGCCCACAATCAGTAATCAAATTGAAACTAACAAGATGATCAGTGCTGCCCTGCCATGTTCTTCGATGGCCGGGCTAGAGGGCGGCTTTCCTTACGGCCTTCTCTTGCTTCTCTCGCCTAGGAGCAATGGGAATTTATTAGCCGCGTGGGAGTCCGACCACACTACATTGCCTAGCAATGCTTGACCTATCCTGAACTGTTCCCCGATCACTGCGATTTAAAATATGCGACAATATGCTTACCTGAAATAACTGTAGTGAGGCGTTTGGATTATGTTTCGGCTTACGATAAGTAAACGCTTGTCTCTGGAAACTCGTTTCTTGAGGAGACGAAGAGGAAGACGCGTTCCGGCAAAGTCCGTGCAGTCAGGCGGCAGTAACGTTGGGCGGCCTCATGACCTGTGGGTCTAATTACTCTGGAAACCTCTCCGACTCAACCCCAGAGCAAAGAGGAAAACATGGTCAGGTGGACGTGCCTCTCAGAAGGAATTAAAGCGCTATATTAAGGGTATGGTTACAGCGACGTACCTCATCAAGCTGCGGCCGCAGGGAGCAACCACTCCCTGTGCAAAAGCCGTAAAAAATCGCTCCTGTTCGTTTTAGCCCTGTCATGGTTCTTGCAACTGCAGAACGAGGCATGTGCTTGTTCATTAGCACACTTGGCTTCAAACCTAAACACTTAGAGAATAACGCGGAGGGGAAAATCGCGCCGCAGAACCCAGGAATCGTCGACTTAAAGCACCTCGTTGCCCGTTTCAATCAGGATGAGTTTCGTACTGGCGTGCTAAATTCTCGCCCACTTCGGCAACACCAGGCGCCTGTTGGGGTAGTTTTACTAGGGTGCCTCAATGTCCTTCTGTTTAGAGTGATGCCACCCTTTGCAGTACCCGATGCCGACAGCACGCGCTCACGGGTAAAATGCAAAGAAATCGACGAAAACAAAATGTCGTCATAGCACAGTCAGCGCCACAAAAGCGTGCAGGGACACGCTCTTTCACGCGCATCTGAACAAAAGAGAAACATAAAAGTGTGTAACAAAATGGCCAGATGTCTTCCCCCTAAGCAAAGCGCACGTGAAGGCACCCTAAGTTTAACTTTCCGCTGCCTAAACATCCAACAACAAATTACGGTGTGTTCGCACAAAGAAGGTTTTTCTACTCAGAACTGAGCAGATGTCATCGCGTTTCAAGGTCACGTGCGCCGCCTCACGAGTGCTTGCTAACCCCTCATTACGACAATCCGCCGAGCGTTGGGGATGGTCCCACCGTTCTGGAGAGAAAATAACATGGCGTCGAACGGCGAGTCAAGGCCCGTTCACACTCTTGCGACCGAGTTCAACCGAGAGAGACCAGACCGGTTTTTAAGCCTCTTGCGATCTCTTAGGACCAGCTCCGCGGAGCTGGTCCTAAGAGATCGCAAGAGGTTTATAAACCGATCTGGTCTCTATCGGTCCTAAGAGATCGCAAGAGGCTTAAAAACCGGTCTGGTCTCTCTCAGTCGAACTCGGTCGCAAGAGTGTGAACGGGCCTTTAGATGTTGTGTGTAAAAAGTCGTATTTTTTCCCCACAATGTGCGAAGAAACAAAATCGATAGCTGTAGCACGGTCGCACAAAGAGGGTGCGATGATGCCGTCACGTACCCGAGGACGGAGGTGCGACGTGGTTAATTTTCATAGCCGTCGTGATTGGTGTCGTGGGTGCACCACTGACGACTGGCACCAGTGATCCGTGAAGCAAGTGGATAAGCGCGGTGGAAGGTTCTAAAATCATCCAACATTATGCGTAGCAACAGGATCGCACCAAGTTGTGGTTTCGGATAACGCGAGTAATGTTTGAAAACACGTACGTCTTTCAAGCAGACGACACGATGATTCTCCCTTCGTCGCGCAGTGAACCTTTCCTCAGTAAGCTTCTGCGCATGCGTACACCCCCTCCGCTGACCTTGCTTCCCGCTGTCGCCATTTTCGCAGGGCAGTGTTCCGGTCGACCAACATATTCAGCACCACCTTCCGCGTATTTCTTTATAGGCGATTCTTGTTTGAGTATGCGCTAGAATGGAGCATAAAAGGCAACGAAGCTCAATACAACAGCACGATGCTAATATATTCTGACGGGCGGAGGCAAGTTGGGCTGCCTTTCATTGTAGTTCGAAGACAACTCCGCAGACGGCGCTCGTTACTGGAAAAAGGTCCATTCTTGGTGGGACCGCCAAGCCTGCCCTCTTCGCTCGCTTCGTGCGGCGCTGCGGACAGGGAAGTCCCGACTTCCTTCTCCTCGCGGCAAGAGGGAAGAGAACGAGGGGTTTTCTATTCTTCAGGCGCGCGTCGACGACAATGGACGAGGACGAAATTTCTACAAAGTGTCACCCATAAAGATATCGCTTTAAAAGCATGGAAGATGTTTGAAGTCATCGCTTCCTTGTACCAACAACGCCAAGGTTGACAGTTGGACATTGGGATTAGTTTTTCTATCATCGACGCAAATAGGAGCAGCGTTGCACTGCTAACATTTACGTTGTTGGTTTAAGAATGCAGCGACTTCAAGCATCCACCATGCTTTTCACGCACATCATCAAACTAATTGAACTCATTGTTCGACGCCATCTTCGTTCCTCGCCGGAGAGATGGGACAATCTGTAGGACATGAACAGTTTGTCCTCGGCTCCCTGCAGAGTACGGGGATTAGCAAGCATCCGTGACGTGACCCACGTAACTTTAAAACACGGTGGCGTATATTCCGCTACCTGGAGAAAATCTCCGTCGTATGAGAATGCCACAAGAGCAATGTTATACTGTCAACATTAACACTGTTGGTGAAAGGATGTGGCGACTTCAAGCTTGCCACATGTTTTTGCACACGCCATCGAACTTGTCGTTCGACGCCATCTTTTCTCGCGGAAACGATGGGGCAATCCTCGGCTCTCGGCAGAGTAGGGGGATTAGCAAACATCCGTGATGTGGCTCACATGTCCTCGAAACGCGATGACGTTTGCTTCTCTCTGAAGAATAAATCACCGACGTGTGAATACACCGTTAGGAGCTTCACGGTGAGAGATGCATGGCGACGTGGGAAAGACGGTTCTTGCATACAGTGCTGCACAAAACTAACTTCGACTCCAAACTTACCATATTTACACACCGACATTGTTCAGAAAAAAGTCGATTTTCATTCGGGGAAGACTCGACAACGATCGGGGAGTCAAGCTTTCACCACGCAATTCATCCAGTAGGCACATGAATAGCACATAAAGTGCCAAAGAACGCGCCATATCGTGGCGGCGTTAAATTAAGAAACACTGTACTTTTCCAGGGTGTATGCAAGTTTTCATTTGCAAGAGGATGAAATTGAGCAAACAGGTATGAGGCCCCCGGAAGTAAGCCGTTTTGTCCATGAATTGAGCGCTACACAGGCTTTGCAACTCTTCGAAGTGATGGTTTGAAAGGTGTCCAGGGAGATGGATTTTTTTTCTTATAATCTCAAGAGAGCCTGCTTGATGCGCAGTAAAAGCGCATGCAGACCCGAGAACTCTCCCTGGAAGCCATCCGATGTGAACATTTTGAGATTCTAGTTGATCAAGTGTGCATATATGTCCCACGTTCAAGGGCTTTATTCTCGAGATATAATTCAAAACGAGATTATCAAAACCCACTCAAAGACATAAGAAAGCATGGACCAAAATATTTACTAAATGCACAAGAAAGCCCAGCAGACGACCGACTTCCGGGACAAGCATCGAACCTCCAGTGGCTTCACTTGCGCCCGGCTTGGAGAGCGGCTGTGCGCCATTCAGCCCCCTATAATAGAGATCAGTGCAATCATCACGTAACTCTAGAGAACAATCGGAAAGTAATGTTTCTCAAGTAATGTTAAATTGGTTGTGTTATCTAATCGAATCTAGTCGAAAGATGTGTAATTGCAATCAATTACGTTTTTGATGCAGAACTGATTTAGTCATAATTTTCACGTCTGACACGTCAGTTTTTTATATGAAAGTTTTAAATATATATTGCTCTCGTCACGACATTTCATACGACATAGATAAAATGTTCGACAGTGATGAAGAAAATGCAGTTTTGTATTTGCTTGAAAATTTTCTGCAGAGGAAGGTTTGTAAGCAAGAAGATAAAAGTCTTCAAAAATGTTTAGTTTGTTTTTATTTACTGCAAAGTTCCTTCGAAATCGTGAGAAAAAATAATAAAAAAAGAAAATATATACACTAGGCGCAGAGTAACCCCACACACACGCGCACACACACACATACACAGACACAGCATCGAAGTCTTAGGAATATTGAACGAAACAACAAATAACAACACCGCGAACGAACTGTAAGAACAAAGAGCAAGGACTGTAAGCAATGTGTTGCTAAGCGCTGAGGGGACGAGCGTTAATCGATAGTCTTATCCCAGAATTGAAGAGCGCATATGCGTGTTTCTTTCTTTGTTTTTTTGTTATTCTTTAGCCGACCGATGCGTTTTGGCAGCGTAAAAGCAGTCGTCCAGAAGTCCACTTAGCCAATTTAAACGAACACGACAGGACAGGATAAGCAGAAATTCAGAGGACGAGTAAGTAAATGGACGAAGATCGACAGCGTTCAGCCGACAGAAGCGTTTTTCGTTTGAGACGTTGTCATGACGGCTCTACAACACGAACACGCGCCCCTCTTTAGAGTACACAGAAACCGTGCAACTCATCACGAAACGATGGCACACGCGACATCGACCAAAGCGGACACTCTTCCCGAACGATCGTCGTTTGAACGTTGGTGATCGCGCTTCCAGGAGACACCAAGATTCACTTGCTGCAGTTGACGCTAGGCTAAGAGTGTTAACTTCTTCAGGCTATCACAACTGTCAGCAACCGCCTTACTTTGTCATCAGACTCGAATACCTTCGAGTTTGCTTGTACTACCAGCTTCGCCTGCTCTCGTGCTTTGTTGGCACTCAGTAAGCACTATTCGACGAAGCCGTGCAGTTTAGAAAAGTATGGACCACTGGACGGGGGTGCTTGCACTAACGGCTCTGGCGCTCACATCTGCGAAGCTTAGTGGACAACCCGCGCAGCGTTCCCTATTGGATAAACCTGACGTACTGTATTTCTCTTGCAAGGGCTTCTGGGAGGACGCGGACCTTTTATGGATACGTGGACTGCCTTGGAAAGCTAGCGCGTGGTCGTCGGTCAAGAATGAACTGCTGCACCTGCTCCGGAGCAACCTCAAATCAGATGTAAAGACAATAGCTTTATTCTTCGGAACCAAGCGCAATTGTGCGACACGCATCTGGCATATACGACAAACTTTGCCGCTCGCGCGTCTTCTCAGTGTAGTCTTCATTCCACCGAGCGAGGAATCGTGGAAACAAAGCGCCGCTTCTGCGCAGTTGACCGCTATGCGGGCTGCTCCCACTGCTGACCACAAATCCACGAGTGCGGACATGGTGAGGTACGTTCTGTTCAATCTCCGATTTTCAAGACCGCCAGGATCAAAACGTGGCAGCGACTTAGAGGACCCCGGCCATTTTTCCAGGCTCTCCGGAAATGCTGTGGCCGTTGGATGCCTTCTTGTCGATCACAAGGTCAACTCGTCTTGCCAGCTACCGCAGCTCGGCGGTTTGGCGCACTTGTTACAACTGACGAATGCCACTCTTGACTTCCGTTATTACGCGACTCGGAAAGAAATAGTGACAGCGACGATGATAGGCCGAGTGGATATCATCATGGTTCCGAGTGCGATGAATGACGCCCTGATCCCGATCCGTCAGTGTCCAGACGTCTTATCGTACGAGTACGCGACCTTCTACGCAAGAATGGACGCGGTCCGTCGAATCTCCTTTCTTGACATCCTCAAGTGCTCTTCTGCTGCGGTGGCATGTTTGATCTTCTCGCTGCTTGGCTGCTTCATGGCGCTGTGCCTCGGAGACTTCTTGGAGCGCGGTGTCGTAGGCGCCAACACAGAATTCCTGATGGTCCTCCTGGCCGCCTTCTACGCGACGGCCACCCGAGTGCCGGCCTCCTGCACGCGGGACGCCGGCCGCCGCATCGTCCTCCTCGTCTGGCTGCTCGGCATGTTGCCGCTCTCGGTGTACTTCAGGGGCCAGCTCACGTCCCTGCTGAGCCAACAGAAACCTCCGAGCAGTATGAGCACTCTGAAAGACCTCGAAGGCGCTTTACTCCGGAACGCAATCGTGCCGTGCGTCGTGAATAGGTCCTACCAACAACACTCTTTGGAAAACCCAAGTTCGGACGCCGTCGTGGTGATGAAGAGGCTGAGCGACGCCTACCAGCACCACGGCAAGGCCGGCATCGTCACAAATGGCACCCGGGAATGTTTGCGGTGCGCGAGAAGAAGCGACCGCGTCTGTTTCATCATGAGGCAACCCGGGAGCTTCGTCAGCAACAACATCCGGGACGTCCGGGAGTTCAGGGAGCATCTGTCACTTTCTTTTATAACGACCCCGGTTCGAGACTTTTTCCCGCTCAAGGCGGCGTACAGAAGGTTCCTGCAGAGAGTTAGAGAGACGTCCCTGGTACGGTTTGTCGGCAGGTTACGAAGTTGGAGAACAGAGGAGCGCGTGGAGACCACTCAAATCGTTCCACTCGACCTATCGAGTTTCCTGCAATTGTACGCGATTCTACTCAATGTCGCTGTTATAGTGTTTCTTTTAGAGCTACTTGTGTCGATGCTCTCATAACGCCGCGTCGGTCAGCGTAACCAAGCTAACTGAACTAAGCAAATATCCTGGAGCGTCCGTCTACCAACGGCCGATCGGGATCAACACGCATGACTCGTCGTTTTGGAGCAGCGCCTCCCGCCTCCAAATCTGCCCCGGTTCGAGAAAACCCGCTCCGCCGAAATCGGCGGATTCGGCCGGAACTCAGTTGGGACCCGATTCTGGACACGTGGCGAAAACGTCGGCGAAAATCCGGCGGCTATGATTGTATATCATGTCGTTTAACACCGTAGACAGTGGTGCAGAGAAGAAAAAACTTTCAGTCGAAGGAACAGACACAGGAGGTCAAGGTCAAGTGCGGCATTGGCCAATCATGGCCCCCGGATTTTTCGCCGACCTTTTCGCCAAGTGTCCAGATTAAAGCCCCTGGAGTGCGCACATTAGAGTGTTCTAGCTGGCCGTTTCTGCGCTCCGCTCCGCTTACTTTTTTCTATTCTGCTTTACCGAAATGCATGGCGCGTTTAAAATATGCTTTAGCTAGCCGTTTTTCGCGTGCAATTAAGCAGAGACCCATTTGAGCCGCTTGTGCATGCAGATAGCGCAGGTAAAAACAAACAAATAATGGCCGAACTCCGGGGGGAGCATCTTACTCCCGGTTGGCTCTTGTTTTCGCTTGTTTTTGAGGAACCTCAGTGTGTAGCGCATATTTTAAAAGCTTCACCGCCGAGGACTAACTGTGGTACTTCCCGAGATTTACTTACACGGGATAGACATGCCTTGCCGATCCCTTGGGTGAAAACAAAGAGCACTTGTTCCTCAAAGAAATGACAAACCTGCCCAAGCTATCGTGGGCGAATCTTCAGGACTACAAGCCCTAAACGCGTTCAACTACTTCGTGAACGGCTAAGCATCGGCGACGAGCACCTCCCCCAGACGCCGAAGATACGCGTATTCAAGATTTCTTTCCCAGAGCACCGCGGACATTGCATTTGTGCGCGCCGTAATGGACCATCGTTGTACGGAGATAGTTGGTCGAAGCGCCGCGGCCCTGGGCCGCCGGCGCCGCAAAGAGGGGGAGGTGAGGTGCCGTTGTTTATTTTGAGTTCCCCTCCACTTTTACGAAGTCTTCGTTGTCCGTCCCCCCTTTTTGTGTATCTTCCTCACGTTTAATTACTGTTACCAACACGCTCGTTTTGTACTTAAGTCGCAGTTTTGTAATGGCACCGATTGACTTGCATTGTTCTGCGAGCGAGGAAAGGTAAAAAAACGCAAGCGAGCTGGTGCGGGAATTTCTCGCAATCCTCTTGTGTGTACGTGTGTACGTGTGTGTGTGTGTGCGTGTGTGTGTGTGTGTGTGTGTGTGTGCGTGCGCGCGTGTGTGTGTGTGTTTTCTGTCCTGTGTTTGGGCTCGTGTCTTTTTATGCTTCGGGTGTGTATGCTTTTGCGATTCGGGGTTGTGTGCGGTTATTGGTATAGATTGAAAGTTAGGGTACACTGTGTAGTAGGCGATGAGGTCGTTTGAATTGGGAAAGAGGTCTGGGACACGAATTTAAGGCGATGGTTGTTCAATAAACTTCAGGTTGTGTTAAAGGCTTCGTTGTTCTGTCCGTTTTTTTTTTTTTAATTATTATTATTGCTTTTATGTTTTGGGGTTACTATGGATGTTCTGCGAGCGTTTGTTTTTGTTGTGTTTGTTTTGTTTGGCTCAAGAGAGTGCCTGACAACACTAGCAACCGCGCATTTTAAATTTCCCGCCGCCAGTGTTTTGGTTGCGAGGGACGTGCGATCCTCCTCGCTTTACGTGCACATGCATAGCCGTAGATTACGGGGGCGCATCGGGGCTCGTGCTCCCCCTGGTGAAATCCGGGGGGGGGGGGGAGGGCAAAGCCCCCCCCCCCCCCCGGGCTATGATCGTTACTGAGACGCTGTTTATGTGCCATGTAACGAGCTTCTAGTAGTGGCATGTAAACAAAATAACGCACACAGCGACAGACACATGGCGATATACATACGCTGTAAAATGTACCCCCTAAAATAAACTGATCATTGCCGCTGTAAAAAAATTGCGCAAAAAAGCACCCCCCCCCCCCCCCCCTCCCCGGAGAACGTCTGAGCCTGCCCCCACCGGGAAAATGGAAACTCTACGCCGCTGTGCACATGTACCGCAAATATGGCTGAATGTTTGTCTGTGATGACACCGAAAGACTGAAAATATTTTTTCAACACTCGCATGTGCTCTATCGATGGAACGAGTGAGTGAATCCACCCAAAAGCGCATTCACAAGTCAAGATTCGTTCTCCGTTGACAGCACCGTGTCTTTGGCAATCCGCGTAGTTGGATCTCACCCTGTTCTCTACAACTGCGATACGACCCTACGAATGAAGAGCCGGAACGTTCACGGTGTGTGGTGTGACACTCGGAGACAGCAACTCACATCGAAATGCATGCGGTGCCCCTTGGTTGTTGAGCTTTAAACCTTTCATTCCCATCGTCTTCAGCTGACGGCTCCTCGACTGGAGTCACCCTTTAAAGTAAATTGTTCCCTTTCCATTCGATTCGATAAACGTGAATTGCCTACTCATCACGTGAATAGGAAGTTACTTCTGCCCATTTTATGCTGCCGTGTGTTGTTCATTTTAACGTGTAAACGCTTGGGTATGTAGATTTTCCCGTGAAATGTTGACACCGTTTGATTATGTGTTAAATAATAATACTGTTGACCTCGTCTCCACTTATAAATATCTTGGAATTCATTTGCAACCTGATCTGTCATGGCACTACCATATAAAGCTCACCCTGGCGGCTGCTAACCGCTCTTTCGGATTTCTCAAGCGTAACCTTAAACAGGCTCCTCCTAACATACGCAAACTTGCCTTTTCCACACTAATACGTCCGAAATTAGAATATGCATCAGCCATTTGGGATCCCGAACATGCTTACATCATAAACGACATTGAATCACTGCAAAATCGTGCCGCTCGCTTCATATTTTTAGACTATTCACGTCATTCCAGCGTCACAGCACTAAACGCCGAGCAGAGCTACCCGAACTACTCCATCGTCGCAAACTTTCACGCCTATCACTTTTCCATAAACTTTACCACCACGCGTCACTTCACGGTGATTTCTTCGAGCCACCTGCCGTTATTTTTCCACGCCGCGATCACCCCTACAAAGTTAAACGCGTAACCTGTAAGTCATCTGCTTTTTCCCGGTCATTCATTCCACGTACCACAATCGATTGGAATAATCTACCATCGCACATTGCCTCAGAAAAAGACACCATGAAGTTTCAAGAACAAATTCAAAATACTGATGCCATCTAACTTTTGCTGTTTTACATTGTTGTTTCCTCTTTTCCGGAACGTGCAGAGCAAATGTGTACTATTTTTTTTTTTTTACCTTGACTCAGCTTTATTGCAGTGTAATGAGTGAGTGTATGTTTTTTATTCGTTTTTGAGTGTATCCTTTATTTTTATTTTTATTATTAAGTGTATTGATTCTTTTCTAGTATTCTCATATGTTGTTCACTGTGCACTAGTTCTTATTGGAACGATTTATGTAACCCCCCTATGTAATACCCTCTCACGAGGGCCTTTAGGGGTAATATGAATAAATAAATAAATAAATAAATGTGTGTCACAGTATAATTACGCTGTTCTGAATAAAGGGCCCTCGCTGCTGCCTTAGTTATATTTTTTTCGCCTTGCAATTAGGATGTGATGAGGTTCTTCGTGGAGTTTTAGAATCGCTGTACGATTCTTCACGAGTTTGGCGGAGATATTCTGCATTAATTTTGATATCTCCAACCTTAGCATTCTTGATTTGCATCACTGCCACTGCCCTTGGAATCAGGTTGCATTTATTCCGTCTATAATGCGACATATTCAAACTTGCGTAAAGTATTAACAAAATGCTGATTTCAAGTGTGATCTTTATATTTTTTATTCAGTCATCTGGGGTGAAATCAAGAAAAGTTGGACGCATTCAAAGTAATGATAGAGCTTGCTGTGTCTTGATACCACTTCCGTCCTTCAGCTTGCTTTGTTTTATCTTGGGTCTTTAGTGTGGAGCTAAATTGTCACCTTTGAGTGAAACTATGTAGACATATGGGTAGATAAATTATGAATTTTGCCTAAAGACACATAAAGTCAAAGCGAGTATGCAAGCAAGCTGGTTGAGAACGGACATTGTGACCCGGAACTTTCGGCAAACACAAAACTTTGAGCACTTACTTGAAGCTTCGTGTTAATATGTTTGTGCCGTTCCTCCCCACACTCCATGGAATTCAATGCCAGGCACATAGTTCATGAGGTGAATAATTAGATGCATGATCATTTCATACTAATTCATCCAGTGGCTCTGCGTCATGTCACTAGCACAATAACTTTGATAGAAACTAATTGAAGAGAAGACATTTCTGATGGCAAGCTCAGGAACTAGAAATGGTCAACGAGACCTCTCATTAACGCGCACGATATTAATAAGAAAACAGTTCTTAAACCATAGATTGTTGTATCTATATATATACTGTCCGCAGCATAGACGACAGGGCAGGTGATGACAGGAGATAGAATGGTTTATGAAGGCCGAACCGGCCCATGTGGCCTGGCGCGAGATGGTCGTGCGCGCCACTGCCCAGTCGTCGTCTTCGTCTTCCACACAACATATATATATACATATATATATATATATATATATATATATATATATATATATGGTGGTCCAAGTCACCAGGCTTGATCTAAAAGGGACTGTAAAAATCGACGCCTGCACGTAGCAATCTGAACTTTTCGTCAAAGGTGTATTTCACAGGTCGGGTTTTTCTTGTAAAATTACAACACGTAGTTCTCTTTCTGTAAAAAATAAGGCCAAGAAACTTGCCAGGGTTTACGGCGGGCACGACCCAGACGACCAAGTCCAGTAGCGGGGCGTGTTTGGCGTTCGTATTGATAGATGGCGTCGGGAGCAGCGCCCAAAAGGTGCAGGCGACTAGCGAAAGAAAGCAGACGACAGGCAGACGAAATCCGTTGGCAGCAAAATCGCTGTGTTATGCAGACGCGTTTTTTTACTTTTAAGTTTTGCTTTTTTGCTTTTATTTTCTGCATTTATTTTTTTAACCGAAGCTACATTTCAAAAAGATTATGTTCATTTTAATAAACTACGGTGGTCGCGAGCCGTCGCGATTAGAGTGGCGATAAGGAGGTAGCGCCATTTATCAATACGAATTCCAAACACACCCCGCTACTGGACCCCTGTCGTCTGCGTCGCTGCCCGCCGTAGACCCTGGCAAGTTTCTTGGCCTTATTTTTCACACAAAGGGAGCTACGCTTTGTAATTTTACAAGAAAAAACCGACCTGTGAAATACACCTTTGACGAAAAGTTTAGATTGCTACGTGCAGGTGTCGATTTTTACGGTCCATTTTAGATCGAGCCTGGTGACTTGAAGCATCATATATATATATATATATTGTCAGGCTCTTGGTGAATAGATGAGTCTAATACAATGAAGAGAGATTTGACTATGATGGTGTCGCCAGGAGAATCGTTGGAGCAATCGTCCGAGCACACCTTGAGCGTTTCCGCTGCTGCCCGAGATGCGTGGGGCCTTTTTGGTTTGGCCTCACTTCTTCTTCCTTCCTAACAGCTATCTACCCGTTGAAAAAGGGCCGGTCCACCGGCAATGCTGCTAGGGGACTTGGCGGTGGTAGCGTTTCAGTTGGGCGACGTGGACGACATCAGTCGGTTTAGAGCGGTTGTTCCTGGGCGAAATGACTGGACTCACTTCATAGCCTCGTCCCACTAGAGCGACAAACACCGGTTTTTGTCCGACGACACCACAAAGTTCCGTGTCGCCGATGCTGTCCCACTGCAACGACCAACACCCGCGACAATCGCCGACAAGCGACGACAAACGATCGACGACGAACGAGCCCTTGTCTGTCGTTGGACTTGAAGCGCAGCAAGCAGTCCCACTGAGGAACATCTCTCGGAGACAAACTTATCCTCCTCGCCCGCTTGTGCCCTCTGTTGCCTCCCTTCCCACCCTTCTACCCTTCCTCCCGGAACGAGAAGCCCTTGGCGGCCACTCCTCGTTCCCGAAGTTCCGGTCCCTCGATTGCACGTAGTGGTCGCGGGCGCGGCTTGCTGGCTGACGCCGGGCGGTCGTGTTGCGAAAGGGAATTTGCTGTGGCTGGTTTTGCTCGCGAAAACTTGGTGCGCGAGGTGGTGCTTCAAGACGCCGAAGTGTGCGCTCCTGCATCAGGATGGATACACCCATGTGCGAGGACTGACCAAAGTAAGACCGCTCACCACGAAGTAGGGCACGACGTTCCGCGGCAAGCCATTCCGGCAGACGAGAGGCTTGTAATCACGTTCTGTGATAATCGGGATGCCTTATTGTCCACCAAAAAACGCTTGCCCTCGATCATTCAAATATGAAGTTTAAACATCCTCAAAATCGGCATGAAATTCCGTGGCGTAGAATGCCTCGAACGGCCCAAAAAAGGAACGATTCGGGTATTCTAGTTCGGAAAAAGTTTGGTGTCGATTGTGACAACTGTTTGCGGAAAGTTGCCAACGGCAAATGAAGAGAAGCGGAAGCTTTAATCAAGAAATAAAGTAATCGTCTCCACCTTCACCGTGTTTGTCGGCGCGTTTTATGCCCAAAGAGCAAAACACGAAAACCGCGTCGCCAGACTCTGTTTGTCTGTGTATTTTGAAGTGTTTTGTTGACAACTCCAGTCCCACTAGGAAACAAGTTTCCTTGCCCCCGTGTTCTGCGTCGTGTCCGCCAGGTGGGACGGCGGACTCCGACAAACGGCTCTGCGACAAACAGGCTGTCTGTCGCTGTCGTCTGTCGCTCGTTGTCGTGTGTCGCTGTCGTTTGTTGCTGTCTGTCGCTCTAGTGGGACGCGGCTATCATAGTTCGCTGGGGACAGCTGGCGAGAGATGCGAAAGGGGCCAGTGTTGCGGAGTTGCCACTCCAGAGTTGGAATGATTCCGGAGTCATTACGCATTCTCGCGACCCCGGAATGGAATGGGAATGGAATGGCGGCAACGTTGACGGGAATGGAATGGGAATGGAATAAGATGCCTTTTGCCCGGAATGGAATGGGAATGGAATAGGCCTAATTCTTTATTTAATTTTATGATTTTTTTTTTTTTTTTAGGGAGGGGGGGGGGGGGGAGTAACGTTTAGCTAAACTGAGCAAGTCAGCGAGTCAGTTGCTCAGAAATGAAATGAGCAGCAGGAAACTGCTAGCCTATGTGGGGCCCTAACAGACTGTACGCAAAAAAATGCAATACTAAAAACAAGCGTCAAAGGAAAGAGCAAAGGCGGGAGGGGGCGGTGGCGCCTTTCGCGAACGCGCAGACGACGGGCTTCACTTGTGTTACACGAGAGCAAAACAAGAAACCAAGCACCAAGTAAAAGAAACGAAGGGAGCGGCAAAGAATGAAACCGCCATGTACTGTTCCTCATCGTCCTTCTTGTCTTACTTTTTTTTTTTTTGCGACGGCATGGAGAGTGCATTCGCGTGCACAGACTGAGATCTGGGAACGGGGGCAACTCATAACTCGCAGAGCTCTGATAACTCGTTGACTCGCGCGCCGCCGAAAGATGATCAGTTATTGTTTTCTTAAGCCTGGTTCACATGCAGCGATTTTGGCCTATAGAGCGGCGCGATTTCTGCCGTCGCGGTGCTCGTGCCGCTCAATCGCTAGTGCTGGCCAGAGCGCCGCGACGGCAGAAATCGCGCCGCTCTAGGGCCAAAACCGCTGCATCTGAAACATGCTTTATAGTTCGAAGAGCGTTGTTAAAGGGGCCATGAAACGAATTTTGGGCTGGGATAAATGATTCTAAATTGAGACTTTACTAATCGCATATCGTTTTGTTGGCCAAAAGAAAGAGGGTAGAAAGTCAAATCCAGCTTTTCGGTACGAACATTTGAAAATATGGCGGTCTATTTTGTACCTTCTTTCTTTCGAAAGCTCTCCACCTTTTAACTATGATACATCCGCGGTTCCCAAAGCGCGTCAGCGGTGCCAAACTGACGTCAGCCGAGCCCAGCTCAAGCATTGGACACGAGAACTGCGTCACTGGGACGTATGCGCTCGGCAACAATAAATCTGTCGACGAATATTCGGATTCGCGTTCGTGGCCAATGAGTGCCCTGGCGGAACTTATTGTCACTGGGGAATGACAAGTTCTATGGTGTGCATAAAAAGCAGGGTGGAGGCTAGGAGTCATCGCACCGGTGCCGAGGAATGTCAAGACGACGTGATTTCACAATTCGCATTTGAGTTGAGGACTAAAGCTAAGGAGGAAGAAGTAGGAAAATCGTTTCATGACCCCTTTAAGGACCTGTTCCACACATGCAGCGGAGCGCTACAAGCAAGCGGCTAACCTCGCGCTAAGCGCGTGCTGACCGGAGCCGTTCACCAGCTTTGTATCGCACCGCCAAAACTGTTGCTCGTGGCAGCCGATAAAGTAGCTTGACGGCACGTGAGGAGCGCTACATCAGCGCTTCGCTTCATGTGAGAACCGGCCTTTAAGCAGCTGGCCAACCCTGCTGCCTTCCACGTTCAATCGCGCGTACTCCTTTGATGGGCGAAATGTGGGTTTGCTTCAGCATTAAGACAAAGCGAGATTCACTTCTCTCTCCTCCTCTTGCGCTTTGCTCCGACACTTTTTTTTGTTCTATACTGCATTTTACGTGTAAGTCCGCCTTTTACTTGGTCTTTGTTCCAATGCTTGTTTTCTGTGTTAAATGTTTTACATTCAAGTGGGTTAGGGTTACAAGCAAGCTAGATGATGCCCGCTAGATGAAGCCCGCTCATATCCTTTGACTTTAGTCTCTGCATAACTTGTTTCACCTTGCGATGGACCGCTTTGGACGCTACGAGTCACCCCAGGCATTCCAGCACTAGAGTGCCTTCATACACACGCGCGCTTTTGCTTGAGTAGTGACATCTCAGCCATTTTTCCGCCCAATCGTTATTTATGCATTTTGAAGTGCGCGCAATCCGGTGTCACTCAGCTCGAGCTCGTAGCTTTGGCTGATGCATAGACGCCATTTTACCGCCCAAGTCACGCACCGAGTGCGCGAGAGCGTGACGTGCTGGCACATTCAGGGCAAAAATGGATGTCTTCACCCTGAGACAGACAGACATGTAGGCACACTATCCAGCACCGTGAGCTTAGTAAAATCAGTGATTTTTTTAGGCATTTAGCTTTTTTTCTTTTGCAATTGTCTATGCGTTTGATAATGTCAGCTTTATGCTGCTTATGCCGGCAAACACAATGTAGCTGTCAAGTGCCAATTTCTACGTTTAGGAATTAGAGGAATGGAATGGAACGATTTAGCCATTCCAGGAGTGGGAATGGGCCCAGTGTCCCCATTCCTAGGAGTTGAAAGGAATTGAATTATCGAAAACTCTAATTCCCGGAATGGAATTGGAATGGAATGGGGGTGCCCATTCCGCAACACTGAAAGGGGCCTCTGAATTGTTTTTGGAACTTTTCGCATTTTCCGGGCTTGCGAGGGGGTGTCCAAATGAGAACCTCGTCACCAATGTTCTAGGTAACCGGAGTGTGGGGCTCGGCGTGACGAAGAATTTGTTGCTGTGGTGATTCGAATGTTCGAATGCGGGAAAGTTGCCGAACTTCTCCCGCGCGGTAGAGGATGGCTTGGGTGTAAACGTCCAGAGAAGAGTCGTCTATGTATGAGAGAAGCATGTCGATTGTAGACAGTGGCTCGCGTGCATACAAGAGGTGATACGGAGAGTAACCGGTGGTGGCTTGACGGCTGGTATTGTAGGCGTATGTAACGTATGGTAAAATTAAATCCCAGTTGTCTTGGTCATCTGTGATATACATGGAGATCATGTCGGTCAGTGTGTGGTTGAACCGTTCCGCCAAGCCATTTGTTTGTGGATGATGTGCAGTGGTGACGTTATGAATTGTGTTCGCAAGGCGGCAGACTTCTCGAAGAAGGCTTGCTACAAACGGCGTGCCGCGGTCCGTGATAATAGATTGGGGGGGGGGGGGGGGGGGGGGGCGCCATGTCGGAGCAGAACGGAATGAAGAAAACAATGGGCTGCATGAAGAGCTGTGGCGGCGAGAGCGCCTGCGTTTCGGCATACTGGGTTAGGTAGTCGATAGCTACAATTATCATTCGACTCTTTTCTTGTGTCTGGGGGAACGGACCGAGGAAGTCGAGTCCTGTGCGCTGAAATGGGTGGCTTGGGGAGAAAGCGGCGGGAGTGGTCACGGAGGGGCAGTTGTTGGTCGTTTCTTTGCTTGACATAAATGGCATGCGCGCACATACGTATTAATAGTACCGTGCATGCCGGTGCAGAAAATTTTTTCACGGATTCTGAAATAAGTTTTAGAAAATCCAAGGTGTCCGGCTGTGGGGTCGTCGTGATTTTCCGCTATTATTTTCTTTTGTAAGTGTCTTGGAATCACAAGGAGCCATGGTCGTCCTTGGGGCTCGTAGTTCCGTCTATAAAGAATGTCACTACGAAGAGTGAATAGACGGGCGCGTCGTTTGGTGCGTTGAGGGCACGATGTTGGTTGGCCTTGCAAATAATGAATCAGTGGTTGCTGGGAATCGTCTGAGAGTTGCGCTGTAGCCATATCGATGTTGTCTAGAGTGGCTGTGTCATCTGGCCCTTGTGCATGAGGAGGAAGGTGCGCGTCGTTTGGAAGCGGACATCGAGATAAGCTGTCGGCGTCGAGGTGCCGCTTCCCTGATTTGTAGACGACCGTGAAGACGTAGTCCTGCAGCTTTAATGACTAGCGGCCGAGACGTCCGGAGGGATCTTTCAAACTAGCCAACCAACAAAGGGCGTGGTGGTCAGTTACAATACAGAATGGGGAGCCATATAAGTAAGGGCGAAACTTGGATACTGCCCATATGACGGCTAAGCAGTCTTTCTCGGTGGTAGAAAAGTTGCGTTCAGCTTTGGTTAGGGTTCGACTAGCGTATGCTATGACGCGCTGCTGGCCGTTGTGAGCGTGGGCGAGAACAGCGCCTATTCCATGGCCACTGACGTCAGTTCGGATTTCGGTGTCTTGACCTTCGGCGAAGTGGCCAAGAACGGGAGCCGAGGTTAAGGCCGTCTTGAGGCGTTCAAAGGAGGTTTATTGGTTGAACCACACGTGAAAGTGATGCCATTCCGTAGGAGGCTGATTGAGAGGCTCATCGATATTGGAAAATCCTGAAATAAATTTTCTGAAGTAGGTGCAGAAACCCAGGAATATCCGTA
Source organism: Ixodes persulcatus (assembly GCA_013358835.2). NCBI lineage: Eukaryota > Metazoa > Arthropoda > Arachnida > Ixodida > Ixodidae > Ixodes > Ixodes persulcatus. The sequence goes on along the minus strand of JABSTQ010010936.1, from coordinate 335,445 downwards.
AGTGCTTGATGTTTTGTGGGACAGGGAACTGCGATACCGCCCACAGTTTGTCTGGGTCCGGTCGCATACCGTCTGCGGTGAGCAAGTGGCCGAGGACTTTGATTTTCTGGGCACCAAAAGTACATTTCTTGGAATTTAATAGCAGGCCAGCAGTACGCATGCAGTCAAGGACTCTACAAAGCCGAGGTAAGTGTTCGTCAAAGGTAGAAGAGAAGACAACAATATCGTCGAGGTAACAAAGGCAAATGTTCCAGGTAAGGCCACGGAGGAGGGCGTCCATCATGCGCTCGAATGTCGCAGGCGCGTTACAGAGGCCGAACGGCATGACGTTGAAGTGGTAAAGGCCATCAGGTGTTATGAACGCTGTTTTAGGCCTGTCAGCGGACGCAAGAGGAACTTGCCAATACCCGCTTCGAAGGTCCATGGATGAAAAGTAGGACGACCCTTGTAGCGTGTTGGGGGCTATTCGGAGCAGTGGGTAGACGTCTTTTTGTGTCACTTTGTTGAGGCGGCGATAGTCCACTACAGAAGAGCCAGGTGCCGTCTTTCTTTTTTACAAGCACCACGGGGGAGGACCAGGGGCTAGATGAAGGTTCAATCACTCTTTTTTCTAGCATGTCGGTGATGTGATCTTGAATCACTCTACGTTCTGGGGCAGATACTCTGTATGGTCTGCTTCGGAGTGGAGGGGAGTCGCCAGTATCGATGTGATGCTCGACAAGTGTGGTACGGGTTAACACTTGGCCCCCGAAATCGAAAACATCTTTGTATGAAGTTAAAAGGGAGCGCATCTGGTGACGCTCGGCTTCGACGAGTGTTGAAGCCATCATCTTCTCTACTGCCTTGCTGGAATTATTTTCAGTCAATGGTTTGGTACAGGAGATTGCGGGGGCAAGTGCAGCAAAGTCGCCTTCAATATGCACCTGAAGAGTGGCAACGCGGCTACCTCGGGGAAGAATCTGGCGCTGCGTCGAAGTGTTCGTTATCCAGATGTGACATCTGTCGTCTGTGATTGTGGCGAGATTATAGGGAATGACGATTCCTTTCCTATTAAAACAGGTATCGATAGGTTTAATGAGGCCAACAGATCCTTGAACTGTATTTGTCATAACCAGTGTAGCAGCGACGGCCGACTGAGGTGGTAGGAGTAAATCATCGTCGGTGTGAAGAGCAGCGAGTGACGCATCAGAATGTGGACTGGGGTCGTCTGTGGAATTAAGGTGAATTTCACGATTGGCGCAGTCAATAAAAGCGGCGGTTGAAGATAAAAAATCCCATCCAAGGATGACGTCTGCGATGCAGTTCGAGAGCACGGTGAACATCACCACATATCGGTTGCGACCCACCTGCAATGATGCTGTACAATATCCGAGCGGCTGCACCAGTTCGCCATTTCCCATACGCAACAGGTGCACCCCAAAGGGGGGGAGTGAGGACTTTGCGCAAGCGCCTTCTAACATGTTCAGGAATACAGGATTTCCGCTGCTCCAGTGTCCACCAAAGCGTGAAAGTTTTGTCGCCCAATTCCTACAGTTATGTTCGTCGGTCCAAGAAACGGAGGATTTTCTATAATTTGTGAAAATGCAGCCTTACCTCCATTGTCGATGCAGGCTGCGGGGTTTAGTTTGACTGGTGCGAGGTGGAAGGGATAGGGTCGTTGAAGGGCGAAACTGAGCGGCAGCGAGCATGATAGGGTGACGGTGAACGACCACGGCGGGACTGTGCTGGCGCGACGGGGCTGGGCGAGCGGCGGTCATGAAGATCTTGTCCGGCGTTAATGTTGTCTGAATGGCACGAGAAGCAGGGAAGGGCCGGAAAGAGGAGTTATCATTGCGGCGGTGGTCATAGTAAGAGCGGCGGTCTCCGGAGTTATTGATGTACTGGTTGTTAGGGGCTGGCGGGCTAGTATCGGCGATGCGGCGTCGGCCGGAGAACGTGACCGGGCGTGTTGCAATAAAAACATACCGGTCGGTTGTCGTCAGTTCTCCAGATGTCCGATCGGCGACGTGTTTGACGATGTTGCCAGGGTGGTGAGGCGGATGGAGGTGGACATGGCTGGTATGCGCACAGCGGTGTTGCGGGGGGTGTAGCTGGTGTGTAGACGGAAGGGGCGTTCGGCAGGGGCTCTTGATCAGCACGAAGCTCGTCATGAACCGTGGACTGGATGTCAAGGCGATGACCGGAGGGTTCCGAAGGGGGCGGTGGTCCGCGCTGTTGTCCCAGAAAAAACCTCAGCTCTTCTCGGATGATGGTGCGTATCATGGTTGAAGGGGTGGTGTCGGGGTATGACCCATGAGACACCTCAGGGAGACGATCGAAGGTCCTCTTAAATATTCGCGCGTTGTCCAGTTGCTCATACTTCCGACATTCTGAGACGAGCTGGACCACGGTTTGCGGAGATTTCGGAGCAACGATGGAAAATAATTGTTGGGAAAGTCCTTTGAAGAGATGACGGATCTTGTCATCTTCACTCATGTGGGGGTCGACTCGGCGGCAGAGTCGGAGGACATCTTCAATATAAGCTGTTGATGTCTCGGCGTTCGATTGGTAACGGCGGAGCAGTTCATCTCGTGCTTTTAGTTTATGGTGTTCCAGTTGACCAAAAGCCTCTGCAAAAGCTGTCTTGAAGCCGTCCCATGAATTTATGGCTTCTTCATGGTTGTCGAACCACCGAAGGGAAGTATCCTTCAGGGCAAACACAACGTTGGCGAGCTTAAATGAGTCATCCCACCCGTTGTGCTGGCTTACCCGTTCATAATTCTTTAGCCAGTCCTCCACGTCCGAGTCAGGACATCCCGTAAATATCGGAGGGTCCCGCTGGCGGTGTTTGATGGTCACAGTGAGAGCCCGGGGCCTGGGGTGCTATGTTGCGCTTTTTGGACTCCCAGGAGACTTGGAAGAGGGAAGTGACGTCAACGACTAGAGAAACGCAGATTGGATGTTGACAGAAGAAAACAAAATCAACATCCAATCTGCATTTGCTGCGTTGTTGACGTCACTTCCCTCTCCCTAGTCTCCTGGGAGTCAAAAAGCGCAACATAGCCCCCCTGATCGCGTTTCCTTCTTCATCGGGCATGGCGAGTGCGTCCGCTACGAAGCTCCAGGTCTTGACGGCGATTGCCAGAGGTAAGGAGCCACGAACCTCCACCAATCTGTCAGGCTCTTGGTGAATAGATGAGTTTAATACAATGAAGAGAGATTTGACTATGATGGTGTCGCCAGGAGAATCGTTGGAGCAATCGTCCGAGCACACCTCGAGCGTTTCCGCAGCTGCCCGAGATGCGCGGGGCCTTTTTGGTTTGGCCTCACTTCTTCTTCCTTCCTAATACTATATATATATATATATATATATATATATATATATATATAAAGAGAGAGAGAGAGAAGGTGGAACAATTCGATATTGCAAAAACTACGCGTCGCAACAAAAAAAAAAGGCTTGGGTAGTTTTGGTCCTGGGCCAGGGGCCTATTCAGGAAAATTATTAAAGTCTGGGATAATTAGATTGTTAATTATTTTTGCATAATTAACTTTTTTAATATTGTGTTTAAGAGCATGGTTTTAACTAGAAGATTGCTCAGCGTCATCTAAACACACGAAATCAACTAATTGCAGAATGATAGAAGGCACGCGCAGCATTTTACGGCTTTCTGAAGAACAGCACAAATTCGAAGGGTTATTAGTTTCGGTTTGCTATCGGAGCGCATCTCGGCCCCGACGGCGCCGCGCCCCGTGGAACAATAGTGCAACCAACCTCTGCTGCGCTGTTCTCGCGCGACGCAGCAGAGGCTGGTTGCACTATTTCTCCACGGGGCGCGGTGCCGTCGGGGCCGAGATGCGCTCCGATAGAAAACCGAAACATAAAAACCCATGGAATTTGTGCGGTTTTTCAGTAAGCCGTAAAATGCTTCGCGTGCATTTTGTCGTTCTATAATTTGTTGATTTAGTGTTTTTCTATGATGCTGAGCAATTTTCTAATTGAAACCATGCCCTTAAACACAATATTAAAAGAGTTAATTACACAAAAATAATTAACAAATGAATTATCCAGGATTTTAATAATTTCCCTAAATATAGCCCCTGGCCCAGGACCAAAACGACACAAGCCTTTTTTTGTTGCGACGCGTAGTTTTCGCAATATCGAATTTGTCCACCTTTCGTGAAACACCCTGTATATATAGTTTTTTTTTTTTTTTAACTTAGCAGATTTGTTTTCAAAAATCTGTGAAACCTACACTTATGCGGTTTGTTCAGGTGAGCTATACGGCCAGGGGGACATAGTGCATGGGGCTAATGCTCTCCGGAAATGTGGAGTCCAACCCCGGACCATTCACAGCGCAACCGGCGGAACAGCTGCCCAAAGCTATTGCGGTCCTGCCGAAAATAAAATAGGGTCAAGATTCTCTTTTAGGTGAATTGTCAGCTACAAAGAAAAACCAGCTCACTGTTAACGCAAAACGTGATTTTCTATCAGGCAAAACGACTGCGCTGGAAACAGAAATGGCGTCGTTGAGTACCGTGGAAGTAGAAACGCAAGAAATGAAGGCTGTCACTTTTGAACTTGCTAAGCAAGTCGATCATCTGTAAACACTTCAGAATGACTTGGAAAAAAAGTTCAGAGACGTTGCAATCTTATCTTTTACGGAACGACCGAAATGAAACGTGGTTCCAGGCGCCCAATCCGAAGTTATGAAAATGTGTGAAACTAACTTGGGAACAAAACTTGCCGCATCAGACATAGAGCGCTCCCTTTATAGGCTTGGATATTTTAGATCTGAAAAGCCAAGGCCTATCATTGTAATTTTTTTGTCGTTTAAAACAAAACACCTACTTTCGGTGGAATTTAAGTTCAAAAATTCTAGAATTGCGATTAACGAGAATTTTACGGAAAATATGCGTTATGAACGAAAACAACTTTTGCCATATGGGAAATCGCAACGAGAGAGATTAAGACTAGGCTTTAACAGGTCTATTATTCGTGACACTAGGTTTCTCTGCGACCACTCTAAAGAGTCTGTTACGACTAAATCGTATAACAATCCCATAATCTGTATCTCAACGCGTACGTCAACGTGATCTTGTTCTGTTCTCGAACTGCCATAGCATACAAAATAAGGTAGACGACTGCCTCTCTTATTAAATCATTAAAAATTAGCCTGGTCATTAGCATGGAATCTTGGTTGGATGCTTCTGTTGTCAACGCCGAGGTTTTTCCCTCAAAATTTTCTTTCTATCGTAAACACAGAAACAAGCATGGCGGAGGAGTTTTTAGCTTGGTTTATAACAATTTAAATAGCACTATTGACCCTAAAATTCACCGGGTCTCTTATGTTATCTCTAAAACGACTTGAGGCGAAAGCCCAAGCGCCGATGTATTAAAGACAGACACATGATTTACTTAATTCACTTTGATTCCTCTTAATTCGCTTTGTCATCCTTCTTAATTTTATTGCCTCTAATTCGCCTAAGTGGTCACGTAAACGTGATAGCGAACCTCCGAAGACAGCGCGCGCACTCTCTGATGACGCACTTTTGGCTCCGCTTCATTGGTACAAAGGTTTTGGTACCTTTTGTGTGTCCGACGTGTTTTCAGAAGGTCGATTGACGATGAGACATATAAGGCTTTCGCCTTAATAATCAAGACAGAGGTGAGTCAGTGTGGTCTAAGCTAGCTCTTCAAACTGGTGCATATTTGACAGTTGGTTCGTTTTACAGACTGGCGGGGATCTATAGCGTTCAGTCACTGCAGGAAGGGTCAAACACGATGCTATTTGTTTGCTATGAATATTTGATACTAGGCGGAGACTTCCCCTATGTGCAATGGCAATGGGGTCTTCCTCGAACGACTAACACCTCTTCCCTCTATTCTTCATTCATCAATTTTATTTTAAGTTGCGGTCTTTACGAAAACGTATTATCACCAACAAGAACTGATGCTCAACGGGCATCAGTTTTTGTATGTTTTTGTCTCGTTTTGTTTTTAAAAATTCAAATGTTATCATGCCTTCTGTGTCGGTTTTACCAGGAATCAGCGACCATGACGTCTTTATTGGTAATCTAAGGTGCCTTTACGCTAAAACTTCAAAATGTGTCCCTGGGAGGGTTTACGTCTATAAACAGGGCGACTACTCTAACCTGACGTATGAGATGTTTTTCTTTCTTCAAAAATTTGAGGAACTCATCTTGTCTTTAGATATTGGCGATCTTTGAAATATGCTTTCTTATAAGCTAAGCATTTAATTGATCTCTACGTACCATCGAAATAGTGAGGTAAAGGCAGAGGAACGATAAGCCTTGAATGAATGGCGAGCTGAGGGTCATCGTGAAGGAAAAATATGGGGGCTTATTTAAGATATCGTAAAAACCAAACCCCCGAGCGTCTCAGGCAACTAAAACATGATTAAAGATTAAAACAGCGCAAGGACACGGACAAGAACAAGAAGGTAGACGAACAAGGCGCTGACTTACAACTGAAGTTTATTCGTGCTAACAGCGAGTATAAATACTCTATTGTCACAACAAACAAACATGAATGAAAAGCGTGTCCTGGATGCCACGTGCTCACTAGCCATCGCTATGCACTGTCACTGTGTCTAAAAAGGAACGTTCCTTATCTGATAAACATAGTGACGGAGTGCTGACACAGTTTTGCCCCAATCTTCCAATTTCCCGCGCCTCAATGATTTCTCGAGTGAGTTTGTCTTTATTTTTCCTAATCACTTCACACTTGTCAAAGACGGGAGCGCAGCAACAGTCTCGGCAGTGCAGGCCAAGGTGACCTGACACAACTCTAAACACGTTATATTTGTGCTCTCGCAGCCGATCATCTTTCCGTCTTTGACAAGTGTGAAGTGATTAGGAAAAATAAAGACAAACTCACTCGAGAAATCATTGAGGCGCGGGAAATTGGAAGATTGGGGCAAAACTGTGTCAGCACTCCGTCACTATGTTTATCAGATAAGGAACGTTCCTTTTTAGACACAGTGACAGTGCATAGCGATGGCTAGTGAGCACGTGGCATCCAGGACACGCTTTTCATTCGTGTTTGTTTGTTGTGACAATAGAGTATTTATACTCGCTGTTAGCACGAATAAACTTCAGTTGTAAGTCAGCGCCTTGTTCGTCTACCTTCTTGTTCTTGTCCGTGTCCTTGCGCTGTTTTAATCTTTAAACATGAAATACCAACTAGCCCAAACTTCTACTTTAGTCAACTAAAACAATTAAATAGTACATACAAACACCATTTAGAAACGTCGATACAAAACTTCCATAATTCTCTAGAACACCGTCTAAAAACAAATCTCAAAGCTGAATGGAAATGTATCAGGGGTAACAAAAAGGAAGAGGCTGGCATACCAGCAATTGATAGTAATGGCAAGTTGGTATCTGATGACACTGAGAAAGCAGTTTGCTAAAATTATTACTTCCAATAAATTTTCTCCGAAGTAATGCTGAACGGGCCATATCAGTTCCTGGCTGAGCCGCTATCTCCAATGGCGAATTTAGAAATAAATGCTGACGAAATCCGGAGCCTTCATCTTAACTTGAACCCAGATAAGGCTGCCGGCCCTGACAAAATTCCGAATCGTTTCTTGAAGGAATGCGCCGACGTTGTTTCTTATTTTCTCTTTATTTATGTTCACAAAGTCCTTGTCATCTTGAAAGCTGCCGGCAGAGTGGAGGGTAGCCAGCGTCGTGCCTGTCCATAAAAACGATTCTAAGAGTTTATGTAACACCCACACCTGCAGGCTGCTACAGCTCTCAAATGTGAGCCAACAGTATGTATGACTAAAAGGAGATAACTACCGACCTTTATTCCCTTTATCTGCCTGTTCAAAACAGTTAGGGTACATTTTATGTAGTACTTTAGTCAATCATTTCAACGCGAACAACTATTTGTTCCCTTCCAGCATGATTTTAGGTTGATTGAAAATAGATCAAGTAAAAAGGCGAGCTAATTGATGTTGTACAATAAAAAAAAAACGGAGATTACGGTTACCGTAGATTACCGTAGTGCGGCTTACCGTAGTGCGGCCTAGTTGCCATTAATACAGGGACTGTGGGCTTGTCAAGCTGCTAACCGCAGCTTTTTTTCCACAGCCCCTCCATCTGTATACTTTACAAGGTGGAAAATAAACTCATTTGATTTGATTTGAAGGTGAAAAGCACGAAACGTCTCAATGTTTGTCCCCGTCCTCGTCCGCCGTCACCATAATTTTTTTTTTTTTTTTTTTGCGAAAATGTTTTTGGTGTTGTTTTTTGTTTGAAACACAATTATCATAATTTTTTTAATGATATTGCGTCCTGATACAATCGAGGTTCTCGGGTGGATTCTGTCTTTCCTGATTTTAGGAAAGCATTCAACTCAGTTTCATACGAATTGATCTTACTTAAATTATCCTCATTAAATATTCCAGGCAATGTATCATTATGGTTAAAAGACTACAGTACTGAGCGAAAACAGTGAGTTGTGGTAAAAGGTAAAAACTCCACGTAGTGGACGTCACTTCAGGAGTACCGCAGGAATTGGTTCTAGGTCCACTTTTATTTTTTGTTTATATTCTCGATATCAGCGAGGGCATAGATTCAAATATCCGTCTTCATGTCGACGATCGCGTGGTTTGATATGTCCGTGATTTCAACGATAGTGCGGTTTTGCAACTGGGAGGTGCGAAAGGTGGCAGATGAAACTGACGTTAACAAAAGCAATCATGTGAAATTAAAAAAAAAAAAATAAGAATAAAAACTGAACCGCAGTTATAAAGCACATTGGGGTACATTTTACAAAACATTATCTTGGCATCCCCACACGTTAATAAAATTGCCGCTAAAGTCACAGGTATGTTGTATTTTTAGGATGCAACTTTTGAAACTGCCCTCCCAAAGTTAAGGAGACATTATATATGACTAATATTCGGCCCCTTTTTAATACGCTTGTGTACTGTGGTATCCCCCAACACAATATCTTTATGATGACCTCGGAAGAGTCCAAAAACAGGACTGCGAGATTCGTGACCAGAATTTATAACTACACTGTAAGCTCGAGTCTAGTAAAAGACTCTCTCGGATGGAAACCGCTAAAATGCGGAAGGTTGGCGTTATGTCTAAAACTATTTCATAATATACATGACAACAAAACTGGCATAGACAAGGGATCATTTCTTCAGCCCACTCACTTCATATCACGGAGAGTAGATCATCAAAATAAGGTTCGGGAATATTCATACCGTACTAACATTTTCAAATACTCCTTTTTTCTTCTTAGCACTCATCAATGTAACTGTTTAACCGAGTAGCATGTCACGTTATCATCAAACACTGTGGGTTCTTTTCCAGATTAATGGACAAGTACTTGAATGTGGTCACCTCATTGTGTCAGCTGTGCTAATCAGTGTATAATGATTGTTATTTTATTTTTCCTACCACTTCTAAATTTTTCATAATTAACCTAGATTTTGTTTATTGGTTTTTTCCTCACTATGTACCCTCTCCCTCCTTCTCTGTATTGAGTTTGGGCGCTGAAGGGTATACTGAATAAATAAATTAAAGGGTGTAAACAGAGTGTCATCACGTAATGGCGATAGGTTACGACGGCGATGTGAAGTGTATCAACGTCGAAGTGCAGGCCACCACGCGTTTCAAATAGTTATGACGGCACAAAATGCGGTTGCTTCACGGTCTGTCCGCAACATAGGGTAGATCGGTGGCCGAGTGGGCTAGTGCACACCAGCTCGGAGCATGTGGAGCGAAAGCTCGCGCTGCAGAACCAGGGATCCTGGGTTCAATCCCCACCCCTGCACGTTTCGATGTGGATGATCATCGTACCGGCGTACGGTCGTCTTTCACTACTGCGTGATGCACGTCAAAGCCCCCAAGCTAGCGGTTGTTTAGCCAGCGCTTGCTGCACTGGCTAAATTTCTCATGCAGCTGAGAGACAAGTCGCCCGTTGAGGCAGACTAAGTCCAGGCTGCATAAACATGTACACACACCCGCAATGTCCGTAACATATGTCAACTTACTAGCTCATGTTTACTTGACACGGAAGGAATGAAACAAACTCGGGACAAGTGACAACGACCCTTGTCTTTTGTGTCGAGTCAAATTTACCAACACGTTCTACAGGTGATTTTTCTGGTGTTCTTACCCAGTTAATTATTTCGCTATTTTATGTCCTGCTGATAACGGGAGAACCAGAAAGAAAAAATTATCGCTGTGATAGTTACAACCAGGTACAAAACACACTTCCATATCTCGAGTCTGCAAACGAAATTCGGGGTCTCAAACCTATCATATCGGTGTCGAATTAATTGCTCTTCGTTGCGATGCACGTCAATCTGCAGAATCGAAAGGAGAGCCTGACGTTGCTTTGATGTCACGAACTAAGCATATACTAAACAGATGCTTCTTTCGCCGATGCAGTACCGAAAACCTTTTTGCAGACTATCTCCATTCTTGTGATGATTTTCGTCAGATAGAATCCCGTATCGTGCACAAATACAATTCGTTTTTAGAAACCTGATTAGTTTTGCTAGAAAACCTGCCATTTTCCTAATAAATACGCGATCAAAAGTGTATCATTATGCCAATGACTCAAGCTGTTGTAGATGACATACTTCTGATGCTCTGCATACGTTCGTCGTCAGCAGCGGGCGTCTCGAGACGTCTCGAGGATTGCAAATATTTCAAAAACAACCGGTTCTTGGCAAATTTCTGTCGCGGTACGATTGAGACCCATACTTCCTATATTGATTCTTTTTTAAATTCCCACGTCCGATTTTTGGAACGAACGTTCTTTCGGAGCGAAATATAATTCCATGTATTCGTCCATAGCAACACCTCTAGCAAAGGTTTCTTTGGAGCAGTGACGTCTCACTTTCTGTGTCAATTGGGGGGGGGGGGGGGGGGGGGGTACATTTTATTCAACGCTGTTCATTTGCCATCTTCGCCTGCTCTGTGATCGCTTTATTTTTTAACATGTGAAGTTGTAATGCATTTTCAGATGTCCGGTGGCAATCGTTTTATCGCTTCGAGCATTAAAAAGCATGTTACCCCGACGTTTGTGTTGATACTCCAGTCTTAAAAGTAGAGGCGTGCTAATAGTGAACGTTCAGCTCAAGTCGAATTTGAATTGAATGGTGCCGAATATTGACCAAAAGGTTGAATGTCGAAGCGAATATTGAGTACTAAAACTTTTTTTTTTTGTAATGTTCACACGAATGAAAGGAGGCGCATAATGAGAAATCAAAGCCTACCTGTTTGTTCTCCTACAGGGCATGGGAAACAAAGAACGTCTAGCATGAATAAAAAAATTGTTCCCACACTGGAACGACCAACTTAAGACAGCCCGAAGTGTCCAACCATTCACGCGTGGGTACACAGCGAGCTGGATGAATTGCCGGATATGATTGAACTTGGCTTGACGCCGCGGAGAGCGACGGGTTGGCGAAAGAGGCCGGTTTATTTCTCGGTGTAGACAGGTTTACGTGGACAGTGATAGCTACGGGTGACGTAAGATCCTTGAATTTAAAAAAGGGCATTTCTCAGCGCTGTGTTTGTGTCTTTCGTCATTCGGTCATCTCGTCACTTGTGCTGTTTTAATTCTTAGGTATGTTGTACCAACTCACCCAAGCTTCAATTTTAGTTGCTTACAGGATTTCTTTGAGCGCATCCAAGAAGCTAGGACCATGACTGCTACGTTCGAGGAATACAAGAAACGAGCGTACTTTCTGTCGAAATGGTTTGTCAGTCAAGGATCTGAACGGAAGCTTAATTTACGATTTATAAAATTAAGGGCGCTTACAATAGACAAAGTAAACAAAAAAAGAGGCGAACAGGGAATTTTATCAGTCAAGAACCAACTCGCCTTTCTCGACACTTTATTTCACTTAGTTTACGATAGATTTACGTTAGGACCGGCGAAGACTGTTTCACCATTGAACAATCGTTCCTGTACCCCCAAGTTTTGTCGGTAGTACTGTTATTCGAAGGGTCTAATTATTCGAAAACTTCAATACTAGAAATACGAAAGTCGAATCGAATTATTCAGTGAATCATTATTCTATTTGATTTCGAAACTCGAATATTAACACACCCCTAGTTAAATATCGTATTGTGTCGTTCGCTTTTCTTTTTTTTTTTTTCTGCATTTGATTGCATTGTGGTCCACATCAAACACGTACTGAGAGAGTGTGGGCGCGTGATCTTTCCGGAAGAGAGGCGTTTGCCTCTCCTCCGGCCACTCCTGGAGGACTGGGTTCATCTTCCATTGGTGGATTCGTAGACACAACGGCTCCGCGCGAATCGCGTGCTTCGGCAGGGATGAGGCCTGTTCACACATGCAGCGGAGCCCTACAAGCATAGCGCTGGGCCTCGTGCTATACTCCGTTTCACCTTATGTTGTACCGCAGACAAGGCTAGAAGCGCGAGCTCATAGCGTTGAGAGCTACTCTTAACGCACGAGAGCTTGTGCCGACGAGATGTGCCCTAGAGCAAGGAGCTCGCGCTTGTAGCCTTTCCTGCGGTACATCATAAGGGGAAACAGAGTATAGGAAGTATTCACTGGCGGCCATAGCTGTGTGCGCGACTGCTGAGCGCGTGCTGAAGCGAGCTTCCACAGTTCTTTTGTAACGTGCATTCCGCACCCTCAAGATTGCCGGTCTTAGCAACCTATTAATGTGGGCTCGTTCTGAGCATGCGCTCTAAACAGCACCCACAAATATGGCGCCCAGTGAATGCTCCTTATAAGAGCGTGCTGACGCGATCGTTCACCAGCTTTGTATCACACCGTCAAGACTTCTGCTCATGGCCGACGATAAGTAGCTGCACGACACGTGAGCAGCGCTACATCAGCGCTTCGCTGCATGTTAGAACCGGCCTATATAAACCATAACCAAAAACGATCATTGGAAATCGCCGTGAGATGTTGTCATTGGACTGCATTTTAGGTAAATTTTAAAGGAATTATTATTAACCCTGGGAATTACTTATTACAGATAGGGCAGAGAACGGACAGCACATAATCGAAATATATGCTGCCTGTGTTCTGCCCTCGGTCACCTCAAACCCGTAACAAAATCAACTTCTTAACAACCTCGCCAAATGGGAACATGCTCCCATGCATACGTTTAGAAGCTTAAAAATTAGAACTTTTTTGCGCGGAGTTGCTGCGTTTCAGACATCGAGATTTCGCCAAAAGAGTGAAGCAAGCGAAAAACAAAAAACCAACGTCGGCAGCAGCGTCAAGAGCGAGGGCGCCTTAATCAATTATTCCCAGGGTGCATATATAGGTCCGCTCCCTTTCCTAATGAGCCTTTCGAGTTCCGAACCCCGTGTCAATCGAACATCTGCAACCCGTCCGCGCCACTCGTGCGCAACAACCAACTACGTGTATCTTAATATCTCTCACGGTTATCTGACGCGTAAGTCCTGTATCTGTAGTCACGAAGCGAGGCACAGGCTGACCTAACGAAATAGGGAAATTCCTCAACTCCCGGTGCAACCATCACAGTCTTTAGACGTCACCCGACGGCGGCCGTGGGCAGCTCAAGAGTCTGTGCACCGTACAACATGCGCCCATCCATGTTGGCGCTGTTTGGTCTGTTGGCGTGCCTGACGACTCCGATCGTGTCGTGCAGCCAACGCACGCGACAGTCAGAAATCCAAGACATGCTCCGGGCTCGAATCCTAAAGCAGGGGCAGGACATCGCGTTCCTTTCACCCAACGGCGCCTGGGCCGACGTCGACCACACATGGATGCGGTGGCTTCCCTGGAGGTACACTTCGTGGCTTTCGGTAGAGGGAGGGCTTTCCGACTGGCTTCGAGACAGCGTCGACGCCGGAACCGGCACTCTAGTTTTGCTCCCCAGCTGTCCGAAGAGTGAGCGAGACAATTGCGACAAAAGGCTGCACCTGCTCATGCGATATGTCGACCCTCAAGACGTTATTGTCCTTCCAGGAGACGAAGCATCTTCAGCTCTGAAGGGTGATTCCAAAGACACAACCTCTGCCGGTCGGAACGCACTCTCCGCTGGTGCTGCACACTTCGGTCCACCGCAATGGTTAAATAACGATCGGTATAATCGTTCTGCAGGATTTTCGGGACAAGTTGTGAACATCGGCTGCCTTCGTGTTTCGAGTGCTCAGTATTCGTGCCAGATGGTACAGTTCAGGCGACTCATCGACCTGCTAAAGCTGACCAACGTCACTCTCCGGACCCGTTACTACGCCACCGTCGCCAAAATCCGAGAGGCGACAGTGGATCGCGAGGAAGTCGACATCATTCTGGCCCCAATTGTGATGACTCATACATTAATCTCCGTCGAGCAGTATCCGGACGTTTTATCCTATGGTTACGCGACGTTCTACTCCAGAGCAAACGTAGCCGAGGTTATATCTTTTGCGAGCATCTTAAACCACTCAAGCGTTGCCATATCGTTTTTGTTCATTTCGCTGCTCGTCTGCTTTCTGTCTCTGTGTCTCATGGACAGCTTGGAACGCTGTGCTGTCCGCGTCAACGGAAACAACCTGATGTTTCTCTTGGCGGCGTTCTACGCAACGTCCTCCAGGGCCCCTGTGTACTCCAGTTGGGAAAACAGTCGGAGGATTGTTTGTATCGTCTGGCTAGTTGGCACCCTACCGCTTTCTGTGTATTTTAGGGGCCGGCTGACGTCACTGCTAAGCCTTCGAGTGCCGTCGAATGCTCTAGATACAGTGGAGGAGCTGGAAGAGGCCCTAGACGTCAAGAAGATTGTCCCGTGCGTCGTCAAAGGCTCTTACCAACACTATGTTTTAGAAAATGCAAACCTAAACAACACATCTGTGATGAGGAAGCTGAACGAAGCGTACACAAGGAACAACAAAGCGGAAATCGTCGTATCTTATCCTCGAGAATGTTTGCTGTGCGCGAGAGGGTATAGTCGGATCTGCCTCATAATCAAGCAGAATCCGTGCTTCGTCAAGTCTCTCGGTTACGACGTTCAAGAGTCCAAGGATCGGTTCATGCTTTCTTTGACAACTACGCCAGTGCGAAAGTACTTTCCTCTTAAGGGCTTGTATAGAAGGTTTCTGCAGCGAGTTCGTGAGACATCTTTGTTACGGGACGGCCCGTCGTGGTGTGGTTCAGTGGATATGAATGAGAACACTTCGTCGAACTTACCACTGAACCTGTCGAGTTTCTTTTGTTTGTATGTAATCGTGATGTGCGTCGCAGTTGTGGTGCTAGCTCTGGAAATTATCATTGCTGCATTCCCTCGGATCTTCAACTGTCTTGCTTTCTAGAGTAAGCTGCATGTCGACCGTCCTCATGGTTATCGTTTTATTTCCCTGCCTGCGTATATAAATCCCTATGCTTATATGTCGCTTTTCATCCTTTATCGTTGTGTTTATCTTGTATGTTTCCCACTATAAGCAATGAAATTATGACAACGGGATAAAAATCACCTTAAGTGATCAGTAAAGTGTGCGAATATTTGCGTTTCGAATTCAAATCGAATAATAACTGTCCGAATAACATTCGGATTCCCAGTATTCGAGTTTTCAAATAATTCGATTCATCAAATATTAGTGTACTGTTGGAAAACATTTTGATTTATTCTGGAACGCTGTTCGTTTCGTTAAATAGTCTTTACAGGCCTGTGTTGGATCTAAATCAAGCCTGCATGTAGCTTTGACTAACGAACCATTTCGACAGAAAATAGTTTCTTGTGTTTTCTGAAGAAAGCAGTCATGCTTCAAGTTTCTTAGAGGGGCTCGACGATAACTCGAAAATCACACACGTCGCCTTTGTGGATTCAAAGATGTTGCGCCACCTGCAATCTGTGCACTACATAAACCTATTCTCAGTTGTTATGTTCTTAATATCACAAATTATTATCAAACTACAAATAACAGCGATGATTAAACCGGTTTCTTCCGCTATCCCGTCGTTCCTCGCGGCGTCAAGCAAGGTAACTGGGCAAGGTGACGCAAGACGTCACACCTGATTCAAACCAATCAGCCCTACCCGTTCATTTGTCCATCACGCTGCGTATCCATACATTGATGAGTGGACTTATCCTTCAGTCATGTCTTAATCATTTAAATATTAAAAGTGAATGTTCCTATCACTCAATGAATTAGCGCAAACCTTGGAAATAGAAGACAGTTTGTAGTTTCCTATTGATGGAGTGGCGTCATTTGTCTGTAGGGTGCCACCGGGTATCCCCCAAGGGTCAGTTTTAGGACCACTGTTATTTTTATGCTACGTCAACCATTTGGCGGAAACAGCGAGTCCCAATATTACAGTTAGGTTATTCGCAGACGACTTCCTGCTGTGCACTAACGTACGTAGCCCTGTAGATCAGGAAAACTTAAACTTATCGCTCGCCTCGGTAGATAAGGGGTGTCAAAAACGGGGAATGAAGCTGAGCCCAGAAAAGACTATTTCTCAGAATGACAAGTAAAAAAAAAAAAACATTCTTACTTACAATTATAAACGAGGAGATGTGTCTTTAACTGTAGCTGATCACTTAAAGTACTTAGGGGTAACGATAGCCTCAGATTAGGATGTAAACTTCACGTAGATTGTTTGTATGGTAAGGCTTAAAGCGCAATCTAAGGCACGCGCCTTATAATGTTAGATTATCCGCATACACAACCCTGGTAAGGCAAGCCCTGGAATACGCCTGTGCTGCGTGGTATCCCTATAGGAATAACCAAATTGATAAGTTAGAAAAAATACAAAGAACGGCAGCCCGTTTTATCCTTTCGAGGTATGGTCGAACTGATTCGGTGGTTTCAATGCTCAATTAACTAAACCTCTCTTTATTGTCAAGTCACAGAGAAATTGCCAGACTTAAACTTCCTTTTAAGCTCTCTCGAATCGAGCTGAACATTGACACCTCCCGCTACTTGCTACCACGCTCGGCTCGGCCATTTCGGGGTGTGCATAAAAAGGCCTTTGAAATGCAACGGGTAAACTATGACATTTTCAAGTATTCGTTTTTTGTTAGAACTGTAAAGCAATGGAAGGATCGACCAGATGATACTGTAACTAGAGATAATGTTGTTGCCTTCGAGGAAACGCTGGAGAAGCAAAGGTGTTTAGTGCACTGAGTGTGTCTTGTAGCTACATTTCAAACATTTTTCAGAAAGCGTGTCAAAACTTATGTGCTTGTATCCGCGTAGTTGTACTATATACTGCTTATACATTGTTGAAATGTATTGGTATGTCATTTTTTCACTCCTATAACCACCCTGAAAAAAGGTTAACAGTATTAATTAATTAATAAATAAATAAAATAAATAAACAAATAAAAATAATTAACGAAGAAAAGACCATGCATTTTGTATGCCAGCTTTTTGGTCCTTATCATTCGTGCCTCCTGAACTCATTTGCGTGGGAGTGATTGTATTCAAAAGATAATAAAAGAAACACTAAACAGCTTCGTGGAATTATATCTTTGGGTTTTTCGTTCATTATTGTTTTACGGGGTTTCGATTTCCAAGGAAAAAGCCAATTTGTTTAGCTTCCACTTTCAAGCGTCTCAAAAATTAAATTCAAAGTAAATACAAAATGTACATCACGTTAAAGTGTAAAATGTATTTGTGAATCTATATCTGCTAAAGATATTTCTGGATGCATCGTCATTGCAAAATTAATTGAACAATTTGCGCTTCAGTAAAACTGAAAATTTTCCCGCTAAGTTGGGCTCTCCGCAGTGGCACCATTCAGCGATCGTGCTCGCTACACTGCAAGTGGCAGTGATAATCGGGTCCGTGCCACAGAGTTATTATAATGTACTAGAGTTTCAACTGACGCTAGTGCCTATATGGGACTTCCGGTTTTAAATTGAAGCTGCAGACAACAACCAGTCCACTTTCGAGGTGCTCCTGTGCATTTCTACGGGAAAACGCGCATGCATTTTGTCCTGTCGCCGGATAATAACAGGAATTACCTTTGTTACTTGGGTCGTAGCAAATAGTAAGTAACTTTATCAACATTATAAAAATTAAACTGATTTACTTACGGTATTTTCCCGATCAGTGAGCGAGGAATATTTTAGCTTTCTGGACCCAGTCCTATGTTCCACAGCAAGCGTGCAAAGACAGCAGTTGCGGAGTTGGAATGATTCCGGAATCCTTCCGCACCTTCGGGACCCCGGATTGGAAGGGGAATGGAATGACGGCAGTGCGGGGTGGAATCGAATGGGAAAGAAATTAAATCCCACTTTGCCCGGAATGGAGTGAGAATGGAGTGGGCTCGGTACTTATACCAGCTGTGTTGATTTTCGTCTAGGGCCTACGGGCTGATGGCGCAATTCGCTAGCGCACGGTATAAGTGGCTCTTAAAACAGTATCATTGCACTGGAGGTGACTGACGGCTTGATTGTTTCACTGGCATATGCTCCTTCGAGCATGAAAATGGCGCGGCCTCGGTGAAGCAACTATGACTGACTGTAGTTGTGGACGAACAAGGTGTCGTTCCTGGCGCCGCGAGACGCGAAGAAGCGGCTGTTGTAATCATGCGCAATTAGCACACAGATTTTAACTAGGGTGTCGAACCGAACCGGGACCCGAACCAAAAACTGGAGCAAAACCGTTATTTTTAACTGAACCGGAACAAAACTGTAACCGAAATCAAACATTCGATATTGAACCCGAACCGAAACAGAACCGTAATCTCACGTTGCGGTTACCAGTTCATTGGAAACGGTTCGGCGTTATAATAGGGACTTTTAGCAAACCTTTGCCGTGTTCCGCGTAGCGCACAACCGGATCCTTTGAAGCATGCTTTTAAGCGAGCGCCCGGGTGATACCGTGACTGCGGGGCGCGCGCTTAAAAGCATGCTTCAAAGGATCCGGTTTTGCGGTACGCGGAACACGGTGACGATTGGGCTAAAAGTCTCCAATATGTGAGCCGCGCGACTTCTTGAAAGTGGTGGCGTGAATTCAATTAAATATTCGCAACGGTGGCTTCAGTGGCTCAGTTTTGATTAAACAAACGACGGCGACGACATGGAGACAGCTCAATAATAATGAAACAAAGAAGCATATTTCACGTCCTTGTGCAGGACATATTGGCGTCGGTGGAGGCGTACACTTCTATACTTTGTTTCACCTGACGATGGACCGCAAAGGACGCTACGAGCCACCGGGGCCAATGCATAGTTCGGAGGGTGTCACGTGTCCTTCCGGTTAAAGGCCGTCGACGAGACTCGAGATTCTGCAAGACGGAAGATCCTCCTCACCCTGGGGGAGGAGGAAACAGGCAAAGGTGGACAGGATAGAAGGCGGAGCGACGCGGGGAGCGCGAATTCACAAGACAAGCAGTGAACTATGGATTGACTCGTGTAGCTCAGCGTTCATCGCGGTACATCGTAAGGTGAAACGGAGTATATCTGACTATGCCGAGAGGCTAAAGAGCTATACCTTGTGTTTGTGTGCGCTTATGTGTGTGTTTAGTCTTACTGCTAGGCAATGTTCCTCAAGGAAGGAGAAAGCGACCATAACCGTCAAAATAAAAACAAAACGTTTACGGTTGTCAGCGCATTTTTCCGCTGCGCCAAACCTGGAGGCGCCAAGAGGCAAAGCCGTGACGAGCGCGACACTGCGGCGCCGGTAGCCGAAACACCAGACACCCAAAACCCTAGACGTTGCTCGGAGACAATTTATTTTGTGTGTATATGTTTTCTAGAAACAGCGAGTCGCCCGTTGTCCTTTTTATGTCCTTTTTTGTTGTTGTTGTTTTAATCGTCTTTCGACCAGTCTAACCTGTCCTTCCCCTCTTCAACTCAGTCGTTCGAGCAGTTCGTTCGGGCGTGCGGTATGGTATAGTTTGCCCTTTCGATCTGGATGAGCATCGTAACGGCGTGCGGTCGTACATTAGTCCTGCGTGACTCTCGTTATAGACCCCACGCTAGCATTCGTACTTCACTGGCTGAATGGCTCATGTACAGCGGGTAACAATGTCGCCATACTACGGCAGACTGAACTCCTGCTGTCTAAACAACTAACGACTAATTTGTTCTGTGGTATAGTTTGCGAGTACGGTGCGTGCTACCGTCAGGGTGTCACTGTGCATGCTGGCTGGTTGACTTCACACGTGAGTACTGTACTTCGGTACTGTTTCCAAGCGCCTGCATAACCCCGTAATTTTCATAAAACTGTTTGCGTAAAAACAAGTTCAAGATCGCAAAACGAAATTGATCATATATGTGCTATCCTTTTCCCGCAACACGCCTTCTGATGACCTAATTACTTTTTTTAATGAAGATGACGCTGTGTTGAACTAATCGTCTTGACGACTGGGAACTGTGTACCTTTTTCATGAACTGGCTTCAACGGCTTCGCGCTTGGTGGAACCGGTAACCGAATCGTTATTTCAAATGCATCACCGAACCAGAACCGAACCGGAACCCGAACTGAACAGTAATAATGACCGTTTCGACTCCCTGCTTTTAACCCAGCCGATCTTCTAGTGCTTGCCTGGAACACAAATAAAAAATTAGATTGAATATGTTAAGAAATCGCAAGAATCGTACAGCGAACCTAAACGTTTACGTTTTAAGGCAGGTTCCATAATACATAATGATTGAAAACCTGAGACTGTGGTTTGGAAACGGAAAAACGTGAAGTAGGAAGAAAAAAGGGGGGACAGACAACGTCTCAAACTCAGCTAAAAACTTTATTGCCTCTACGCCTTATATACACCCTCCCCGGACGTCGAACGTCGCCACCACCAAACGGTCAATCACCAAACTACAAAAAAAAAAAAAAAAAAAAATTGGCATAACAATTTGCCGGACCGCAAACAATACATAAAAGAAGTTATACAAACAGAAGCACAAGGTCGTCACCACCGCACCCGGAAGAACTTCAACGCGGACAATGTCACCAGCACTTGGACACACACAAGGACCGTCTTCAAATTACCCCCTTTCCCCTAAACTGAACCATGAATCACACACAGTCGCCAACAATGCCCCCATTACGATCTCGAACCCAACAAAGCAAACTCTGCGAATCAGCCCCCTCCCCTTTTACGTTCACCCCACACTAGGTCTTTAGAGTCGAAGAAACTTTTTTGACTCACTTCCAATTTGCAGTGACGCTTGGCTAATACAATTTCCCGATGTTTTTATGCAAACAGTTTCTCGCACAACCCGTCTCATCTCCTCACGCTCTTTGTGTACGATTTCCGTCTCTGACCAGTTCGCTGTACATGCATTACACTCCTGAAGATGCCTCGCTAGCTCAGAGTTAGAAGCGTTAATCCTGACATTCCGTTTATGTTCTGTCAACCTATCATTGATGCACCTTGCAGTCTGACCAACATATTTAAATCCGCATTCCAAAGGAATTTCATACACTACACCACTGACACATGGAACAGATCTTTCGCGATGCATTTTTTTACATTCTTTTTGTCCTGCTAATTTGAAAATTCAATTTAGCTAATTTGAAATCACATGTAAAAACCGTGTTACACGGTTTTCACATGTGATTTCAAATTAGCTAAATTGACCCCTTTTGAGGCAGGACAAAAAGAATGTAAAAAAATGCATCGCGAAAGATCTGTTCCATGTGTCAGTGGTGTAGTGTATGAAATTCCTTTGGAATGCGGATTTAAATATGTTGGTCAGACTGCAAGGTGCATCAATGATAGGTTGACAGAACATAAACGGAATGTCAGGATTAACGCTTCTAACTCTGAGCTAGCGAGGCATCTTCAGGAGTGTAATGCATGTACAGCGAACTGGTCAGAGACAGAAATCGTACACAAAGAGCGTGAGGAGATGAGACGGGTTGTGCGAGAAACTGTTTGCATAAAAACATCGGGAAATTGTATTAGCCAAGCGTCACTGCAAATTGGAAGTGAGTCAAAAAAGTTTCTTCGACTCTAAAGACCTAGTGTGGGGTGAACGTAAAAGGGGAGGGGCTGATTCGCAGAGTTTGCTTTGTTGGGTTCGAGATCGTAATGGGGGCATTGTTGGCGACTGTGTGTGATTCATGGTTCAGTTTAGGGGAAAGGGGGTAATTTGAAGACGGTCCTTGTGTGTGTCCAAGTGCTGGTGACATTGTCCGCGTTGAAGTTCTTCCGGGTGCGGTGGTGACGACCTTGTGCTTCTGTTTGTATAACTTCTTTTATGTATTGTTTGCGGTCCGGCAAATTGTTATGCCAATTTTTTTTTTTTTTTTTTTGTAGTTTGGTGATTGACCGTTTGGTGGTGGCGACGTTCGACGTCCGGGGAGGGTGTATATAAGGCGTAGAGGCAATAAAGTTTTTAGCTGAGTTTGAGACGTTGTCTGTCCCCCCTTTTTTCTTCCTACTTCACGTTTTTCCGTTTCCAAACCACAGTCTCAGGTTTTCAATCATTATGTATAACTTACACCAGCTCGCCTGCACTTTAACCGTTTTTTCATTCCATAATACGGTGCTACCGTCCCTTGTGCTGACGCCGTATATCGATTGCACTTTGTCAGCGGTTTTTTGTTCTTGCCGCAGTAGGTTTTGGAACATGTTTGCAGCAGCTGTGCATGGGCGCTGTCATAACTGAAGGCTTCAATTTTTGTTTCCTCTTATTCCGTTTACTTCACTTCCTCATGACCACAGCAGGGCATGTCATTGTCATTTTAGATTCTACTGCCCCTCTCCCCAGCATTGACCTTTCTGGAAGCTTGTCAACGCCCGCTTCACTGGCTGGGCATCTGGGTAAGACAAGAGAAGGTCAGCAATGGCGGCTGTAGTCGCACTAGCGGTGCTGTTGCGCAAGTATTCGAAGCAGAGAACAAGATAGCTTCTTCTTGCGCCATGCACGAAGCGCGTGGAGGGTATACGGTCCGTTTGCGAAGAAAGTCGGTGGTGTTAATTTTTGGCGTCTGTTGCGACTCGCGAGCCTTTTACGCTTGATCACGCGATCCATGTCTGCAGTGACACCAATTAAGTGCCACGAAGCGCTTTGTACGACCACCATTCGGCTTCGCAGAATGAGTGCTTTAGGAAGCTTTTGCAGACTTTTGCAGTCGTCTCCGAATTTGATAACCTCAGCAGCTTCCTGCTGCTTTTTTCCAGTAACACCTTGTGGCTGTCAATGGACTTTTTTTTTTTTTTACATTTAGGAATAAGATGAGTGGAATGGTGGAGTTTAGCCATTCCAGGAGTGGGAATGGGCCCAGTGTATCCATTTAAGGAGTTGAAAGGAATTGAATTGTTGGAAACTCTAATTCCGCGGAATGGAATTGAAATGAAATGGGGGTGCCCATTTCGCAACTCTGAAAGACAAGCGGCGAATCGAAGCAAGAATAACAGTCGAAAAGAACGCAGAGGACATGTTCAAGGTGCGCCAACGTCCCGATGGCGCTAATATTAATAACTGACGAGATTTATATGAAACTAAAATGACCCCCATTTACGAGCGGTTAAAACCCGTAAAACAGTACAAGTACACGCACTATAAAAAGCGTGTTGCTTTTTTTAGTATTGTGTTTCATTGATCGGGTGGTAAGAGACTTCTGGCTTTTCCCTATCTTTTTTTTTTAATTTTAATGCGAAAACATTACCTGTCGCATGGAGCGAACCGGCATTATCAGCTTTTGAAGCCGCGAAAAACGGCATCTAAACTCCCCTGTCCTAATGGATCGAAGCATGTCGTCTATAGCAGCGATTCTATGGATAGGCTCCATTGGCTGGCGCGCGTCATAGTTTCAAGGAACGAGACTCCCATTGGCTGCCGCTCGGCGTAGTTCCAAGGAACGCCACCCCACAAAGAAGCCCTCTCCATGGCGGCCCAGCGGCCAAGCCGGTAGGAGGGAGCGGTTGGCCGCGGAGCCTGGCGGAGCCAACAGTGTCCGCCCGGGCAGACGCCAGAGAGTCTGCACGGCCGAGCTCAGCGCGGCGCGGCCACTTTACGAGAGCGCGCACTCGGCCGTCGGCTGCAATCTCGGCTGTAGCGAAACGTGGCCACCCACGTCAGTACGCCAGAACGACATTCATGCTTTCGCATTCACAACTCATAAGAACTGCGTAAATGTCCTCTGAATTTTTCAAGCAGGCAGATATGAGTTTTGAACGCTAGAACAGACTTAGCTTTGTACCCATACATAAGCAGCGGAGTGAATCAAACAATCTGATATAAAAAAATACAAATATGTGGATTTCGTGGACACGCATCAACTCTCATAACATCTTAACTATAGCACATTGAAAACAATACGTCCATATAAATGGTTATTCATCTTATCTGATATTAAACCCATTCTATTTGGCGTTCCAGAAGGAAGCATATTAGGTTCCTTTCTTTTTAATTTATACGTCAACGATATTGTCAATATCAATAAAAACATTAAATACGTAATTTACACTGATGATACAAGTTTATTTTTTACCGGTAACTGCTGTCAGGAACTAGCAATTAAGGCAAATCAAACGTTGAAAGACCTAGCTACTTGGAGCCAATGTAATGCTTTAAAAATCGGTGATAGCAAAGCAAAAGCAATTTTATTTCGCCCCCCCCCCCCCTCCCCGAAAAAAAAAAGTGATATTATAACAACTAGTGATATTGTTTTAAATGAAACCAAAGTAGATATTATATCTAGTTTTGAAGACCCTTGGCGTTATATTCACGGATCGAATGAGTTGTGATGAACACGTAAATTATATTTCGGTAAAATTGTCACGAGTCGCAGGCTTAATGTATCGTCGTCGCCCTATTCTGCCAACAAATAGTAAATTAATTATTGATAATTTATTATATCTCTCCCACATCCATTACTCCTTCTTAGTCTGGGGTAATACTACAAATACAAATGTAAACAAGATATTTGTAATACAAAACAAAATATTGCGAACTATTTGTAATGTGTCATACGATCACCCTAGTGAGCCTCTTTTTAAAAGTTTAAGTTTGATGCCTGTAAATAGATTATACAAATATCGTTTATGCGTGACCTATAAATCATAAGTACAAAGAAATCTTCATGCCCTTAGTGAATTGGTATCTCTCTCGCCAAGAGTAGCAACTTATCCTGCTCGAAACACGGAAATTTGGACGCTCCTTATTTGCAAAACGACTTCCTCGGCTGCTTAATTTTCTTGTTACTCACAAGTTACAACATTGATCTTCCCTCGACATCTGTAAAAAATCTCCGAGCATTTCTGTTTATTTTCAAATGTGATTGCTTAGTTGTTGTCACATTTCATAACCTCAATTTTTGCTCAGTTGAATAGTGCTGTGCTTGCATGTACTTATTATGTACTTTGTTTTTGCTAGCCTCTTATAAAGTCGTACCTTTTTTGTAATATTGTCCTGTTGTCATCTCTGAAATTGTTAGCTTTTCTCTTGGTTTTCTTTTTGGATTACTTGTTGTGCCACTGTTGCCATATGTAAGAGGGGGGGGGGGGGGGCGAGGGCTCGTCAAGCTGCATGATGCAGCTTTTTTCCTCGGTCTCCCTCCGTCATACGTGTTCTGACGGAAAATAAACATTATTATTATTAATGTTATTTATTGGAAATCGCACTCATTAGTTGTAGCTTATTTTGATCGTCTAGATGCACAAGTAGGTACTGATCCAGTGTTAATGCGTAGTTCTTGGCGTCTCTCTTGATTTTTGAGCTTTTAAGCGCCAGTTTCCGGGTTGAACGGTGTCGGCGTCGGCGTCGGCGTCGCCTTCGGCGTTAGCGTAACCGCGCGCGTTGCATTAGGGAGTTTTCGTAGATCGTTTCCGCTGTCCCGCAACGCTCTACGTCACCCGCTACGAAACCCTGAACTCTACAGTCAAGGCCATCGCCGCGCAGGCGCAGTAGCGGCTTCTCCGTTGCGGGGGGCTTAGCGGAGGGGGAAATGTGGTCTACGAAAACTCCCTATTATGGGACGCCACAGTTTCCTCGCTAAATTTAGTGGGGAAACTGAATTGGTGTTGAGGTCACGTTACGTCAATTTCCCCGCTAAATTTAGCGGGAAAATTTTCGCTAAATTCCTCTTAAATTTAGTGGGAAATCTAGCGAAACTTTTTCGCTAAATGGGAGGGAAGGAGAAGAGGGGAAGGAGGGGAAGGAAGGCCCTACCCTCCCCTCCTCTTCCTGAAGAGCTGCGCTCTAATTTCGCATTACAGAGAATTGTAAACGTCTTTCGTTTCTCATCTCTTCTCTTGAAAGCTCCCAGCCGAAATGTTTTCTGCCAGTTTTCTGCATATTGCGCCGCTGTGACCATGGCCTGTGCATTGTGCTCCAGGCAAAATATGAGCAGTCTCTTGGCCGCCACAGAAGTGGAAAGCAACCATAGAGAGTCTTCAACAATGAATTGTTGCCTTCGAACTTTAACACAGATTGCTAATTGCCTCTTAGAAGGTTGTTTTTTTTTTTTTTTTAGGGACACAAGACAGTAGTTTTATAAAACGGGTGGGATGATCATGCAAGACAAAACGGCTATCCTAGCCGATGTAAGATGAAGCAAACGTGTGTCTCGGTTGTCACTGTCAACTCTGTCCCTGCCGGTCTGAATTAGCGTATGTGTGCAAGGCCACAAAACTTCCTTGCTGGTTCTGTATTGCTTGCCATTGGACACCAAGCGGCTGAGGAAGAAAGCGGAAGGTAGAAAGACAGCTAAACGCTCCGCTCAAAGTAGCACCACTTCCTGCTCATGCCTTGGCTTGTGCTACAATGTGATTCAAATCTTGTTTGTTTGATGATATTTTTCGATTTTATGACCAAATCCAATGCACATGGAAATACTCAAATGATAGACAAACAGTAAACAAAAATGTATTCTATATTGTTTTTCTGTGATGCTTTGATTTAAATCCTCTAGTAAAACCGGTGTAATACAAAGGTCAATTGAAATAATGGTTTTTATTACTGAAGGTGACCGTGTTACCGCTTGCGTGGGTATGCGACGCGAATGGTATGGACTAAAAGAGACGAGGGTTAAAGGGACCATGAAATGACTTTCCAACTCCCTCGTTCTTAGCTTTAATCCTCAAGTGAAAAAGAAAAAAAACGAAATGAGAAATCACGCGGTTGTGAAGTGCTTGGGCACCGGTACGACGTACGACTCCAAGCTTCCACCGTCCTTCTTAAGCACAGCATGAAACTTGTCATCATCAAGCGATGATAAGTGCCGTCACGGCACTCATTGGCCACGAACGCGAATTCAAATATTTCCCTTACCAGCACGCTCTCCATTCCAAGTATTCAAATATTTGTCAACGGATTGATTGTTGACAAGTGCATACGTCCGTGTGACGCAGTGTTCGTGTCCACCGCGGCTCCCTCGCTCGGCTGGGAGAACTTCCGTTTCCGGTAGTAAGGCATACTTTACGTCACGGCAACGTGATTTCACATGGCTGGTGGCCGAGTTCGGTCGAGTCGAGGAGAAAAGCAGACGTGAGTTTTCATCTTTTTTTTTTTGTGTGTGTGCAAAACTGGAGGAAATAATACGAGAACGAATGCCTGCTCCGGGTTCGATGAACATTGAAGATTAATTGCAGTCTTCATTTAAAAAAAGCTCGAAAATCATTTCATGGTCCTTTTAAACAAGTAGAAAATAAACGAATAAAAAAGATTATAGGTAAATCTAAGACTTGAGGGGCAATTAGGAATTGCACATCACAGTGTCCGTGGAGGGAATCTGAATTCTAGTCGGTGTTCACACCTCTGAGGTTTTCATGCCAGGTAGTTTGGCGCGTTGGGGCTGGGTAGTGAACGACGGGATGGCTTGAAGCAGCGGACGGGCAGTCTTGGAGGCCTGTATTTGTGGACGACGAACTGAAGGCCTGCCGACCACGCTATATCGTTGCGGGTCGGTATTTTCGTCCACCGGATCTTGACCGCCTATTCCGTCGCCTTCCGACTTCTTTCTCCACCACAGGTCACTCGCGCCGAATTTCTTCCGTGTACAAAACACACAGTCCAACCAGCCACATCACCACTTCGGAGCACGTGAAGCGAAAGCTCGCGCTGCAGTACCCAGGGATCTTGGGTTCAATCCCCACACCTGTCTGTTTCGATCTGGATGAGCATCGTACCAGCGTGCGGTCGTGTATCACTACTGCGTGATGCACGTTAAAGACCCCAGGCTAGCGGTTGTACTGCACTGACTAAATTTCTCATCTACAGCTGGGAGACTCGTCGCCCGTTGAGGCAGACCAAGTGCTGTATAAATATACACACAACCCGATTTCCAACATTTTTTTTTTTTTTTTTTTGTCGTCATCCTCTTTTATTCCCCGTTGAAGTCTGAAATCACTAGACGGTTCATTACAATCGTATTGATTTTTATTCTCCACCCGGTAGGGAAGCGTTTGCGTACATCTGCATACTTCACAAAGATGTCGCCAAGTATTCCTTGGAAACGTTTATTTACATTGGAGTGAATACACTCCTGTTCTCTTGGCCAGACTCTAGTTGCCGAGTATTCGCGGCTCCAGTAAAAGCAAGTGCCGCTTGGCGGACGCGTCGAGAAGCTCCATAAAGAGGTTATTTCGCAATGACCGTGTACTCTTGCTGCTTGGTTTTGTCCACAAGATAGCTTCGAGCGCTTGCTACTTAGTATCAACTAAACAATTGCTGTTCAGCCATGCTGCAACAAGATAAGGGATGAACAAGGGCGCTAAAGAGGTCGTGAAACGTTTTTATCAAAATTCTGAGCTATATGTCTATTTGGAATCCTTGTCCTTCATTACACAACCCTCGTTAATTCTTTTGATCGTGTGGATTAATAACACTGTACACACTTCACAAAAATAATTCACACTTACCACTACACTTTTTTTATGTGGACAATGTGCGTGGGCAATGAGTTCTAGTCGGCAATGGCAAGAAAAAGGGAAGAGTTTTAAATATGTTACTTCTGGAGAAGGGAGCCTGAACTTTAAGGGTATGATCAAGGAACTTGGAAAAGTAAGGTGGATTCTGGAGATGTAGGCTGCGAAACTCAGATAATGACTAATAAATGCCATGAAAAAAAATGAAAGCCGTTTACAACTCCCTGTAACGCCGAATTAGAGCGCAGCTCTTGAGGAGGAGGAGGGAAGGGTACTGAGGGGGGTCATGTGACCTCGGGGGGGGGGGGGGGCGTCACGTGACCTAGGGGGGGGGGTCACGTGACCTCGGGGGCGTCGCCGGGTTGCATGCAACCCAGCGACTCCCGCGCGTTGCATGCAACTTGGACTGAATGCAACCTGGGTTGCACGCAACGCGCAATTACGCCGACGCCGACGGGTTGCATGCAACCCAGCGACTCCCGCGGATTGCATGCGACGCGAGTTGCATGCAACTTGGTCTGAATGCAACCTGGGTTGCACGCAACTCGCGGTTACGCCGACGCCGACGGGTTGCATGCAACGCGAGTTGCATGCAACCTGAGTTGCATGCAACCCGCGGTTACGCCGACGGCGACGCCGACGCCAACGGCGACGGCGACGGCGACGCCGCTCAAGCCGGAAACGGGCGCCTAAGAGCTGCGCTCTAAAAAAAACCAAGACAGGCAATTTTGGTTTTATCGGCTAGTAGTATTAAGCCTAGGTTTTTTTTAATAGATGTGACACTCGAGGTATACAAGTCGTCATGAGTGATGTAACATGATGTTTTATTTTGTACCGATTCGAGCTTGTTGATAAAATATGCTTGATGAGGACACCAGATGATGTTTAACGTATTCTAGTTTTGACCTAACAAATGTTTTATATGTGGTCAGTTTTAGTCTTTAATGAGGGAAAAAGATTGCGTTTAATGCATCCTAGTGCTTTACACGCACTGGACACGTTGTTATTGATTTGATCATTCCAAGTGAGGTCCTCTGCAAATGTGACTGCTAGATACTTGTAAGTTCTAACTTTCTCTATGTCTGCGTGGTTGAGTGTAGATTTATTCAGGTGATGAAGAGGGTCGGCTGGCAAATGACACCTATTTAGTTTTATTTGTATTTATGTTTAGTTACCATGTGTGCACCAAAGTGAATTTATGTTCAGATACTGTAGCAATAGTGCTTGATCATCCAGGTTAGTTATGCGGCGATAAACAACACAGCCATCCGCGAGGGGTCTTATGGGGATGATAAGTTGAGTGGGAGGTCGTTAATATATATTAGAAATAAAAGTGGTCCCAGAACGCTACCCTGTAAAAAACCCCGATTTCACTGGTAATTTGGAAGAGTTTCTCTCCACAACATACGTAGCTTGCTTACGGTTAATGAGAAAGTTAGCAATCCACTGTATGATAACAGGATGAATGTTGAGTGAGCTTATAGAGCAAACGTTGGTGGGGTACGGCATTAAAGGCTCGAGCAAAATCAATGAAAATGGCATCAGTAGTTTTAGAAGCATGAATATTGTCGTGCAAATTAGTAGCAAATTCAAAAAGTTGGGTTTCGTACGAAACACCTTTCCTAAAGCCATGTTGGTTAGTGCAGGGGATGTGATGGTCACAAAATAGCTAATAACATGGGAATATATAATATGCTCCACAATTTTACATTGTATGCTTGTTAAAGGGGTCATGAAACGATTTTCCTACTTCTTCCTCCTTAGCTTTAATCCTTAACTCAAATGCGAATTGTGAAATCACGTGGTCGTGACATTCCTTCGGCACCGGTGCGATGACTCCTAGCTTCCACCGTGCTTTTTATGCACACCATAGAACTTGTCATTCCCCAGTGACAATAAGTTCCGTCAGGGCACTCATTGGCCACGAACGCGGATCCAAATATTTATTATTTATTTATTTATTTATTACATGTTACCCCGCAGCGCCAAGAGGCATTATTGCAGGGGGGGGGGGGGGGGGGGGGAGATGTGAGAATACATTTGCACAAGAATTACAGTCGTCAAATACAGAAACACACGGGAAAAAACAAACAAACAAGTTCGCAAAAAAAATTGTGTTACAAAATTATAACACTTTAACAAATGGATCCATTTGTTAATGGATCCATTTGTTGGTGGCCAAAGGTTCATACCACAATGGTATGAACCCCTAGCCACCAGTATAATTTTCCGTACAAGTAAAGGTATAAAGACACAAAGCACAGTGTTATAGACCAAGCATTCTGAATACACATTCACAAAGAGAATATTCACTTTCCTTATTCCCAGCTATCACGTGACAGTTTATCAAAAAATTTATCAGACGATGGAATTGAAATAGTTTCCTCTGGCAATTCGTTCCATTGTTTAACGGTATTGGGGAAAAATGAGCATTTGAATATATTAGTCCTAGCTGAAAATTCTCTAATTTTTTTGGAATGATCTAATCTGCGTGACACAAAGTGCGGCAGTTCAATGAATTTAGTTTTATCCAGTCCTGTTTGATCATGATAGATCCTATGTAAAAATTTTAAACGGAGGCGGCGTCTTCTAGAGTTCAGAGGTTTCCAGTCTAATTGACGTTTTAGGGCAGTAACACTTTGTTTAAATTGTAATTTTTCGTGACGAACCTAGCAGCTTTGCTCTGGATTTGTTCAATTTTCTGTTCTAGATAGCGTTCTTTAGGGTCCCAGAGCACGCAAGCGTATTCTAAAATAGGCCTCACATTAGAAATAAAAAGGGTGTTTTTTTAAATTGGAAGGACAATAGTGAAAATTCCTCCTCAAGAAATTTAGCACACGGTTAGCTTTGACCGTCATGTAGTCTACATGCGCGCTCCACGATAGGTTTTCCGCAAACTGAACGCCTAAATATTTTACTTTGTCCACCTTTTCAAGTGGGGCGCCATCAATTGAATAATTAAAGAAAGGTTGCCGTTTTCTGGTAAATGTTATATGTTTGCATTTGGGAATATTTAAATTCATTTTCCATATTTCGCACCACCTTGTAAGGCGATCAATATCTTCCTGTAGCTCTAGACCGTCTGAGTATGTCTTTATTTTGCGGTATAGGACGCAATCGTCCGCGTAAAGACGAATGCTTGACGTAATGTCTGTAGAAATGTCATTTATATATATTAGGAATAAAAGTGGACCTAGCACTGATCCCTGGGGGACCCCTGATGTTACATCCAAATACGACGACGTTTTCCCGTTAACTACAACAGCCTGCCTTCTATTTGTAAGATAATCAGTTAGCCAGTTAATAATATTTTCAGGGATATTCAAAAATTTTAATTTATATAGGATCAATTTATGGGGGACCTTGTCAAAGGCTTTTTGAAAATCCAAGAAAACGCAGTCTACTTGCACGCCTTTATCAAAAGAAGAAGAAATGTCGTGATAAAAGTCGATCAGTTGGGTATCGCACGATAAACCACTTCGGAAGCCATGTTGATAAGGAATAAAGAAGTTGTTTCTGTCGAGATGTTTTATCAGGTGGCTGTAGATTATATGTTCCAAAACCTTCGAGCACACACAAAGAAGAGAGATTGGTCTATAGTTTTCTACCATATTTTTTTACCGCTTTTGTGGGCCGGAACAACGTAAGCTGTTTTCCATTCACTTGGTAATTTACCACTTGATAATGAGTTATCAAATAATACAAATAAAAAACTAGACAAAATGCCGGAACACTCTTTTAATATGCGGCCTGGTATACCGTCAGGCCCAGTGGCCTTGTGAGAGTCAATATTGTTTAGTAAATTAAGAATTCCGTCTTGACAAATTTCAATATCCAACATGCTGTCCTCTAAACACTCAAAAATGAGAGAAGGGTTATTCACTATAGGAGGCGAGAATACAGATTCAAAATAGCTATTAAAAAGACTTGCTTTTTCGGCCTCATTATCTATCAACCGTCCCGAGTCGTTGATAGTTGGAATCCCTGGCTCATCTTTGTTAGAACTTTTCACGTACCTCCAAAGTTCCTTCGGATTTCGTTTGAACTTATCATCAAGAGATGCTAGAAACTCATTCTTGTAGTGTTTAGCTTTGCTTTTAAAAAACGCTGTTAATTCCTTTAGACGGACCAGGAGGCTCTGTTTTCCATTTTGTCTGTATCTGGAATACACACGTCTTTTTTTCTTAATGATTGTTCGTAGTTCTTTATTTATCCAAGGCTTGTCTTTGCGTTTTCTTCCGGTTATAACTTTTGAAGGAATATGAATTTCAATTAAAGTTTTTAATTTATTTTTGAACATATCCCATAGCATTTCCACATCAGAGTGGTAGCTGAATTCTTTGAAATCTTGGAAATAATCATAAAGTTTGTCAGCTAAAGCGGAATAGTTCCCTTGATCGTAAAAATAAATTTTCCTCTGCGTTTGTTTTACGGTTTTTTCTTTTGCGCATTTTATTTTCCCAACTACGACCTCGTGATCGCTGATACCGGGAACAACGGAAATAGAAGAGATAACAGAACGTTCACTGCTAAAGATTAGGTCTAGCGTGCTGTCCCTCCTGTGGTCTAAGCGTGTAGGAAATGTAACGTGTTGGTATAAAGAAAAGCTTAAGGCAAATTCAATAAAGGTCTTGTAAGGTGTGGATAAGTTTGAACTGATCGGTAAGCCATCAACCCAGTTAACATCAGGATAGTTAAAGTCGCCTCCCAGTACAAGGTAGTCGTAAGAAATTGTTGAAAGAGCATTTGTTAAAGAAAGAATGGAATCGTCGCCAGACGCAGGCGGTCTATAGAAGGAACCGACTGTGAGGAAGTGGCCATTTCGAAGCGACACCTTACACCAAACAGACTCAAATGAAAATTGCGAAAAGTCAATGGCGGTGCTTTGCAGACTGTTATGAGTCAGCAGGAATACTCCTCCACCATGCCCATTTCTGTCTCGTCGATAAGCAGTATAGTCAGGTGGAAAAACTTCTGCACTTTTGATTGAGTCATCAAGCCAGGACTCTGTGCCCATTACAATACTGGGCCTTGTCAGATTAACAAGCTCTGCTAAGTCATCAATTTTATTTTTTACACTACGACAATTTACGAGAAGTACATCGAGTTCATTCACAGTTATGGTATTTTTGAGGGCAGCCCGTGGAATTTGCACTGGTTGCTAGATCGTTTTCTCTTTTACTCTCTGTTCATTGTGGTCATAGTAAAATACTTTGTTTCCAATAATTAGTCTGTTGTAGCGTAGTTTAAATTGACTATTTTGTGTCCTGGCAAATCCCAGAAGCTTGCTTCTTTCATGACGCACGTTTACAGAAAAATCCTCGCCGATAGATATTCCGCTGTTTTTTAGCTTGGGCGTTTGCGATAGTATAGTTTGTTTTGTTTTGAACGAGGAAAGATTTACTATGATTGGCCTGGACATCTCTGCACTGTGTCTACCCAGTCGGTGAGCGCGTTCCACATGTGAATGGTCAATTTTGATGCCTAGCACAGTTTCGCAGAGCTGCAGAACTTTTGTTTCGGACGTTGCCCATGTTTCATTTGTGTCCTCGGCAACACCATAAAAGATTAGATTATTTCTCCGATAGCGATTTTCTAGGTCATCATGACTGTTTGCCAGCTGGTTTAACTGCTCGGTAAGTTCTGTGGATGCAGCTTGTATTTGCTGCACTTTAGTCTCCAGGGATTTCAGTGAAGTAACATCTTTTTTAAGCGATTCTAGTGTTGAAAACACAGATGTAAGTTTTTCTTCGACCGATGTCTGTGTTTGCTTGATTGCCGCCATTTCAGCCAGAATTACGTCTTGGTTTTTGTGTATACCCGGAAAACTCCAAGACTTCTAGTATTCTCTTATTTTGTTCTTGAGTGAACGGGCCAGGGTCGACGGATATTCGTCGGTTCTTGGGTGAACGGGATATTCGTCGACGGATTGATTGTTGATGAGCGCATACGTCCGAGTGACGCAGTTCTCGTGTCCAATGCGTGAGCTGGGCTCTGCTGACGTCAGTTTGGCGCCGGTGACGCGCTTTTGGAACCGCGGATGTATCATAGTGAAAAGGCGGAGAGCTTTCGAAGGCAAGAAGGTACAAAATAGTCCGCTATATTTTCAAATGTTCGTACTGAAAAGCTGGCTTTTGACTTTCTAGCCTCTTTCTTTTGGCCAACTAAACGATATGCGATTAGTAAAGTCCCAATTTAAAATCATTCATCCCAACCCAAAATTCGTTTCATGGCCCCTTTAAGGATGTTGCTCTATAAATACATACATTATTTTTACCTCCAGATTTATAAAGTGGCAACACTTTCCCAAACCTCCAGTCTGCCGGAAGGTCTATTTGTTCTACTGGCTGCTTGAAAATAAGAGAAAGCAAGTGAGCTCAGATATTGTTCGGGTTATTTTAAGAAGTTTTAGACATATTTCCTCGTCTCCGGGGGCAGAGCATAGGAAAAGTCGGTCAATGCTGGCCAAAATTCCTTCTTGTGTAAATGTGACTGGCGCACATCATGCAGTAGGCGAAACACATATTCATACACATGGTAAGGGAAACAGTTCCTTGGTAAAGGCAGATACAGAATATTCATTAAAGAGGGTTGCTGTTTCATGGTGGGGGAGCTCCTGTCCATGATCGTTATAGATTCTGGGCAAAGTTCGCTCTTGCTTGGAACCAATGGTCTTCCAAATTTTTTTTTTTTGTTGGATTATTTTTCAAGAATATGAGGAGATCACTCATGTAATACTTGTTTTTTTTTTTTCCTTCTTAATTTCTGACTTTCATTCCCTGTAGCACTGGTCAAACATAGACCAATCTGAAACAATGTAACTTAACTTCGCTTTCGAAAACAGACGTTTCTTTTTGTTGGACAATTATTTTCCTTTGTTAGTAATCCACGGCCGTTAAGCATTCGTCTTTAGTACAAATTTTGGGATTAAAGTAGATTTCAGTTTTTTAAACTCTGTTTTAGCATATTCTAGTTTGCTTTAACAGATCGTTTATCAAATTCACATAGATATGTAGACGCGAAACACTAAAAAGAAGCAACAAGGGTGTTTTCGTTAACCTTACTGTAGTCATAGATTACTTTTGGTGCTGTAACTCTATATTCAATCGGAAGTCGCGTTTTAACAAAAACAATATTATGGTCACTGATTTTATCAAGAACATGAACTGTCTTAATATAATAAGGGGGAGATACAAAAACTCAAATCAGCCGCGTGAGTGGTACTCCGAGTGTAGCCCAAGCTAGATTCGATGTCCAAAAAACATGTTTTTCTAAAACAAAAAAAAAAAATATCCCTGAAACATTTGTGAACAACAAATGTCACTGCCCCAAATGTCGACTATACTAGGGTGTTTTCACCGACGCAACTTTGTCCGCCATTTTGTTGTGAGCTGTCTGGCGTGTGCCGAAGGCGCGCATTCCAAGGATTTACATGACCCCTCAATTGTCTGCAGAGGTTCTCAGCCATTGATGTTTCGCAGACCCCTTGTGGATCGGCGGAGATGATGGAGGACCCCATTCGTGGTGAGGGGAAGGGAAAGGTATAGGTTAATTATGATAATGATTTAATAAATTAATATAACTAAGGGCTAGTGTGAAGTAGAGTTTGCTCATTGACACAAACACGAGAAAACGCACCCTAAAATTGGTACAATTCTTCTCAGTCTGAGAAAAAAACTTTTGTTTCTGGGCTTGACTGATGAGGCTGGGCTTCGCGGACCCCAAAGGGTCCGCGGACCCCCAAGGGTCCGTGGACCCCCATTTGAGAACCACTGGTCTAGAGCACAGAAGCTCATGTCTCACCACGCTGACATCTCAACGGGTTGAGACGTAATCCTAGAAATTAGTCAATTTGTTTGAAAAAACAAACAAAAAAATGCCGGATTGACGTCATGTGAAAGCGCCCTATAGTACTAGAATGCTTACTTTTTTGCACGATATTGTTGGCGCCCCTGTTTGAACGGATGTTGTAGTGGCCACAGCCAGCTTGCGTCTGCGCTTGCCGCTCTTGAAGCTGTCCCAGCTGCAGAAGGATACTCAACTTGCAGCTCGCGGCTATGAAGTATTCCGAGCATAATTTGAGAATGTTCTATGTAACACTAGTTCTTTCGGCACACAGCTCGCGCGAAAGCACCTTGACGTGGCTGGCCTCCACTGCTGCCAGGGAGCGCATTTGTTTCGCCCACGAAACCAAGGGTAAAATAGAAGTATTCCCCGGCACTGTTCCTACAATCTACTGCGGAGCACAGATGGCTACCCATTGCAAAGGAACTTTCAACCCTGAAGCTGTGAAACAAAAAAAAAAAGGCTCGACGTACACCTAAGCAGTGGTGTCACAAGGGCGGGCCGCTCCGAGTGCAGCGCTCAGGGGGGTGTCGCGGCGGGCTACGTGAGAGGGGGGGGGGGGGGGGGAGGGGGGAGGGCTGCCGCTCATGGAAGAGCACGACAAGAGACTATGAGAAGCACTTAAAGCAGACCAAACAGCTGAAATGACCTTTAACAAGGAAAAGTGTCAATTTGCAGTCCAAGAGATTAGCTTCCTGGGTGATCGAATCACTAAAAATGGAGTGGAACCGAATCCATCACTAGTTGCGTCAGTCCTTCAGATGTCTACTCCTCAAAGCAAGAAGTATAGCGGATGCTGGGCGTCCTCAACTATGTAGGCAAGTATTTGCCACACTTGTCGCAAAGAACAAATCTTCTCAGAAGCATCATCAAGGATGATGTGATATTTGAGTGGACTGAGGCTCACAAAGGAGAATGAGACAGCCTGAAGAGAACAGTGACTAACAAGGCAGTGTTAGCTTAGTTGTTTTTTTGTTTTTTTTTGACCCCGAAAAGGCAAAAGTGACAGCTGATGCATCACAGTATGGACTGGGAGCGGCGAACCTACAGCTCAATGATACAGCGTCCAGTAGCATATACGTCACGAGTGATGACTGACTGTGAAGTGGCGATATGGACAATTTGAAAAAGATGCGCTCGCCATCACGTTTGCCTGTGAGAAGTTCCATGACTTCATTTATGGTCGGAAGTTCACACTGAAAACCTACCATCGACCATTGATCTCCATAGGAAAGCATCGGAGACATGCCACCTCGTCTGTAGCGATTTTTTATTCGTCTGATGAAGTACGAGTTTGAACCTGTGCTATCTACCTGGAAAGAACTTTGTGCTAGCCGACACATTGTCTCGCGCACCAGTGAAAGAGACCAAAAAGAAAGTGGTAGAACTGGATGATGTTGAAGTACACGCTGTCAGCATAGTGTCCCCAACACTGAGTCAAGCGACACTTCAGAAACTGCAAGAGGCCACGGAGAGTGATGACAAACTACAAGGAGTTATCGCGCAAATCCACCAGTGTCAAGAACAACAGGGAGACCTCAAGGGGTACACATCAGAGTTGACTCTGGTCAACACATTGATCTCCATAGAAAAGCATCGGAGACAGGCCACCTCGTCCTGATAGCGACATTTATATTCGTCTGATGAAGTAACGAGTTTGACGCTGTTGCTATCTACCTGGAAAGAACTTTGGCGCTAAGCCTACACATTGTCTCGCGCACCAGTGAAAGGAGGCCCAAAGAAGGAAGTGGTAAGAACTGGAATGATGTTGAAGTACACGCTGTCAGCATAGTGTCCCCAACACTGAGTCAAGAGACACTTTAGAAACTGCAAGAGACCACGGAGAGTGATGACGAACTACAAGGAGTTATCGCGCGGATCCACCAGGGTCAAGAACAACAGGGAGACCTCAAGGGGTACACATCAGAGTTGACTCTGGTCAACGCCATTGATCTCCATAGAAAAGCATCGGAGACATGCCACCTCGTCTGTAGCGACATTTTATTCGTCTGATGAAGTACGAGTTTGACCTGTGCTATCTACCTGGAAAGAACTTTGCGCTAGCCTACACAGTGTTCGCCGCACCATGGAACGAGGGCCAAAAAGGAAGTGGTAGGACTGGATGATGTTGAAGTACACGCTGTCAGCATAGTGCCCCCAACACTGAGTCAAGAGACACTTCAGAAACTGCAAGAGGCCACGGAGAGTGATGACGAACTACAAGGAGTTATCGCACGGATCCACCAGGGTCAAGAACAACAGGGAGACCTCAAGGGGTACACATCAGAGTTGACTCTCGTCAACGGTGTCCTGTTAAAGGGCTCAAGAGTAGTAGTTCCGCAAGCTTGCCGTGCAGACATACTGCAAGACTGGCATAAAGGACACTTAGGCATGAGCAAAATGCAAAGCTTGTGCTGGAGCTTAGTATTCTGGCCAAGAAGGAATGCTGACATTGGAGACAATACTATCAAAGTGATGCGCAGCTTGTCGAACAATTGCATACCAGTACCTGCTGAACCACCTCATCATGAGTGCCCAGTAAGTCGTGAGAGGGTTGAAGCCGATATGTGTCCAATATGCAGGATCCTTCCAAGAGCGAATGGACTCGCAAAGAAAGGGGTCCAGGTAGTCAAAAGGATTCTAAAGAAAACTCAGTATGCCAAAGAAGATTTTTGGCTAGTGTTGCTAAACTAAAGGTGCGCACTACTCAAGAATGGACGGTCACCTTGCGAGTTACCCATGGGGCGACGATTGAGGTCTCGAGTGCCAGACTTCTCAGCAGCACAAGGACGGAAAGTGGAAAAACACGAACAAAATGTCAGTGCTGGTAGGCATTTGGAGCCACTAGGCACTGGACAGACGGTGCGTCTGAGAGATAGCGGAAAGTCAAAGAGCAAGTGCACCAAGATCCTATGGGGTGCAAGCTGAGAATGGTGCTGTGTACAGACGAAACAGGCAACATTTACTTGCGAGCAAGGAAGCATTTGAAGTACTAAGATATTGAGGTGGGCTAGTTGGATATGCATGATATAAAAATTAAATAGCGCAAAGGTTAGACAAAGGACAAGGGACAGAACATCTAGACAAAGACAAGCGCTTGTCTTTGTCTACATGTTCTGTGCCTTGTCCTTTGTCTAACCTTTGCGCTATTTAATTTTTATATCAAGCATTTGAAGAAATCATCTCTCACTCGGAGGACATGGATGTTCAAACACAAGAGCCCAACGAGGACAATATGCAGCACCAGGAAACTCGCGACCACGAAAGTGAAATAATGAATGGTCTTAGACTATCCAGCGCCGGTGCAACCTCCCCCTAGAGTGTCATCAAGGCCAATGAAGAAGAAAGTGAAGCTTATGATGAGCACGTCAACCAGGCATGTTAGCCAAGTTGTAGTATTTCAAGTTTGTTCATTGTTTAGAAAGATGTATCAGATCTGATGTTATTGTCCAGTTTCAGCCAGCTGTAAAGAACAGTCTGACAACCTGAATAAACCAGTTTCGTTACAAGACAAACTCTAGCTAGCCACCATACAAACTCGATGCGCTCAGCACTTCTTACGGGTCGTGAATCCGAAAGCATGAATAGGGAGTTTCCGTAGATGGTTTTCGCCGTAGCGCAACGCTCTCCGCAACCCACTACGATACCCGGAACCCTACAGTCACGGCCGTCGGCGCGCAGGCGCAGTAGCGGGTTCTTCGTTGCGGAGGGCTTAGCGGAGAGGATGTCGTTCTTGTGCGCGTGCTCGTGAAGCTGGCGCGCCGCGCTGACATCGCTTCCTTCTCCCGGCGCGCTCTGGCACGGGCACGTAGCGCTATGGGGTGGTTCTCCTTGAAACTGACGCGCAACAGCCCTATCCATCAAATTTCCGCTTCATTTAGCTGCCGTTTTGCGCGGCTTCAAAGCGGGGATGTCTCAGATCTCGGCTTCACTTCGCTTCATTGGGAGAGGGGAATTTATCTGCCATTTGGCGCGGCTGACGACGTCGGCTCGCTCCATGGGACAGGTAATATTTTCGGATTAATAAGCTAGATTACTGGCACCTGGATAAACGCTCCGCGGATGCTTGGGTCGCTCGTCCGCCTGCCCGCCGGTGACTTACCCGGGTAGGGAAAAGTAGAGATTTTTCATTATTGCCAATAGAGAGACGCCTCCTGGAACCCTCGCGGCCGCTGTAACTTGAAAATTCAATAACTCCACGAAAAAAAAATATTTTTGTAAAATATTTTGGCTATCAGTTGAGAAAGGGCTATTGATGTGGCCCGCTAATTTTCAGCCAAATCGAAGACTACAAAAAGATCGGCGGCGAAACTAAACGCAAAAGGAACAGTGGAAGTTTCACCCGGAAGGTGGAAGCTACGTCCTCATTGGACCAGCCATACCTTTCGCCACGACATCATGCTCCCGCCTATGCCCACGTGCAGAAAGCCGGGTCAGGTGATGAGAGAAAGGTGGCTGATTGGTACGGCAGGCAGGTAGCGATCTAACCGTAGTCTCGGATGTCATGTGGCTGTAAAACAAAAAGTAACCACCACCGGCGCGCAGATTACGGTCCTATTTTATTTTCGGTATGGCGGAACTAGGCAGTCTAGCTTTGCCAGTGAATATCGCACAGCAGAATGTAATGGCATCAGTGGCGTACCAACTTGATTTTGAGTGGGGGGCAAACCAGACCCCCTCCACCCCCCAGGGCCGTGGCCCTTGGTAGCCCTTCAGCACCGCCGGCCAGTGTTTACCCTGGCCAGTGGCGGCTGTTTCAGGGGGGGGGGCAAAACACATGCCTTGCTCTCCCACTCTGAGAACTGGCAAGGGGGAGGCCAATGAATGGCATTTATCACGCCAGAATTAGCAAAATTATAGACGGTCATGGTAGGGTGGCTTAGTCATTAGGGAGTTTTCATCAACAATTTTCTCACCTCCGCTACGCTCTCCGGAACGAAGACGTCACTACTGCGCATGCGTGGCGCTAGCCTTGCCTCCAGAGACCCGGACCCCGTAGTGGGTTGCGGAGAACGTTGCGGGGGCAGGAGAAAGGATCTACGAAAACTCCCTTTTATCTTTTCTCCAGATGATGGACCTTTCCTTTCTGCCCTCCGTTTTTTATCTGGATTCTGGTCGACGCGGAAATTTTTCGTGTCTGAAAATAAACGTTCGTTGCTAACTGAGAGTGGTTGTCTGTGAACACCCTCTTTTGTATTCTTTCTATTTCACATATTCAGATGTACAACACGCTCGCTTTAACCAGCAGAATTTAGTCGTCCGAGTTTGAACTGCTATGGCATATTTTTCGACAGTAATGGGAATAGATTTTGGGTAAATAATTGATTAATATTTACTTTACACGCTCTACCTGATGTCCACCATGGAAGCATTTCAATATTTGAAACACTGTTTTAACAAGTATTCTCAGTTCTGGATTCCAGCAATATTTTCACACCAGCATAGCCTAATAACGTGTAGATTGTGTATTTCTTAATGTTTGCAAAGCTTTCAATACCATGCCACCTTATTTATTAATATTGAACATTTCTATGAATTAACAGTAAAACCATCAACTGCTGCTGACTATTTGAAGCTGTGGGGTTCTGCAGGGCACTGTTAGTATACTAGTAGGAATATGAAGGGAAAGTGAAGTGCCAGAGGAAAGGAGGGGAACGACGTTTCAACCAAATGGTCTTCAGGTGAAGGAAAAGCATTTGGTCGAAACGTCGTTTCCCTACATTCCTCTGGCACTTCTCTTTCCGTTCATATCCCTGCTAACACGCCGACTATTTATCTGGTCATGAATAAAGCGGTCTACTGAACAGTCAGAGATCTTCACCAGTGCTTGTGGCCTCAGGAGTATGATAAAAAAATATACTGGACTGCATTTTTTTTTTTATGAACTATGCAGGCGCAATTATTTGCAAATTATGTGGACACATACACATCAGAACGATTCAAGTGCCGAAAGGTTGGTGTGACAGCTGGGAAATGAGGCTAAGTACCAGAAAGTGGAAATACTTGCGATGAATTACTGAAATGTACTTGAGCATGCATAAAATTCATGTATCTGGAAGTTCATTTTTGTCCAGATTCAACTGGAATTATCACACAGAACACTGCGACTAAGCCTCATAAAATATTTACATCATAAGGATGAATTCTAAGAATGCATAGTGCACCTTATACAATCTTGTGCGCAGCAAGGACGAGGACAAAAGGAGAGAACAGGACACAACAAGGCGCAACAGTGTGAAACATTTTTCTTTTGTCAGATAGTTAAATTACTTTTGTCAGATAGTTATCACGGATAGTTAAATTTTCTTGTTCAAACTATTTAGGGAGGGAATTCACTTACGGAAAAACTGATCTCAGTTTAAAACGATGCTGCTAATTCAAGGGGAAAGGTATTTTTCATTGTTTCTACATGCTCTAAAATACCGCGGAAGTGCCCACTTCATTCAAGCGCCACTACAGTCTATGCTCATTACAACAGACCTGGTTACAACAGACATTTGGATATAAAGTGTGAAGTTCGGTTGTTTTTCCTTGACAAACCATTGACTAAACTTCATACCTGCATACTACTCCTTTTACAACATACCGAAATCTTGTTCAGGTCTGCTATAACGAGCTTAGACTGTATTGACATTTCCCAAACTTGGCAATTCTACAAACTATTACAGTAAGCGCCCGATTTTGATTGGACAAGCGCTCATGTCTAGATTAACCCAGTTTCCAGTGAAAGTGGGGTGCGTAATCCCCCAGTATTTTACGGAATTCGTTTTTGAAAACATTCTTTGTATGAAATGTTTTACGCACCACCCTGCACAATTCCTAAACGCATCAAAAAGTAATTGAGCAGTTTTACTAAAACTGCGCACTATGTGCACAAAAAAAAAGTCTACAATGCACCACTGTCCAAAGCGCAAGTTTGAGAGCCACCGGTACAGGGATATGCCTGTTGTGCAGACACTCTTCGCTCGTGCTGCTCAACTCTGGCTTC
The DNA here is from genome assembly GCA_013358835.2 of Ixodes persulcatus. Classification (NCBI taxonomy): domain Eukaryota; kingdom Metazoa; phylum Arthropoda; class Arachnida; order Ixodida; family Ixodidae; genus Ixodes; species Ixodes persulcatus. The sequence continues at coordinate 291,874 of JABSTQ010010936.1, read as the reverse complement.
ACGAACCAGCAATATTAAAAATGGTTGACTCTCGGATGAGACCACTACGCAGCCTGGTAGTACGACAATATTTGCACCGAGGATTCCGCGTGGTGGTGTGGCATTGCACTTGGGACTATTTGACTAGCCTCACTATCATTTTCAATTCTTTGAAACAGAACGTTCGTTCATAATGACAGGACAGCAAACAGCTCTCGGAAACTTGTTTTATTTTGGCTTGCAAAGCTATTAAAGCGCGCACAACGCTGATGCTTGGAAAAGCATACGACCAAAAGCACCGCTTGCCCGAGTTTACGTAATTAAGTTCGACTAGCCGCGAAACTTACCAACAAAAAAATGATAGCAAAACTAACTACAAATATGTCCACCTCGCATCATCATTGACGTTTGTATATTTAAATATTCCCGTCGTTTATGTACACACATTATGTACAAAGGCTATAAAAGCTGAAAGATTGGTGTATAAAAATAAAAAAAGGGGCTCCCCTCCCCCCAAAAAAAACAAGAAGCGAGGGGAAGAGAGACCCGGCAGAATCCCAGTCTGTCAGTTGTCCAGTTCGCTCAGGAGGGGGTCCTTGAAGTCTGGGACCTTGGGCACAGACTTCTTCACCGGAGGCACGCTCTTCTTTTCGGCCGTGCTCGCCCTGGGAACCACCGGCCTCGTGCCAAAAATGTCATCTGCAACGACAGGCCGGAACGGCGCGGCATTCTCAACTGTCCGGAAGACGCACGAGGGACATGTTTTACGCGGGGTGTCAAACCGAACCCGAACCAAACCCGAACAAAAGCGTAATTGAAATGACAGATCTGATACTGAACCAAGCAAAACGAAATCATTATCTCATGCGGTGGTTACTGGTTCACTAGAAAGCGGTTTGGAGTAATAAATTGTGAGCCACCACTTTTCACGGGGGATGGCACAAAGTCAATTAAAGGGGCGATGCAACAATTTTCGCTTTGAAAGAATGTGCAGTTTTGAATTTTACATTGTTTATCCTGCCCCCCCCCCCCCAAAAAAAACGCCTCATTTTTTTTTCTTTTTAATATTGCGATTTTGCTGCATAATAGCAAAGCAAATAACGGGAATACTTCGAGATCTGCAGCCGCGAGTGGCTGCCACGAAAACCAAGGTGCAACGCCAACCTGGGTGCATTGTAATAAGTTGGCAAGATGATCAATCGAAGGCCATCTTTCATTAATATTGTTTGAACGTAAACATTTTGGCAGAGGTCTGCCTAGTTGAGGAAAACTTTGAAAATTGAAAAAATGAGCGCAGCACTGTTGCGGAGCACTGCAAGGACAAAGACCATTGAATCGACTTTGCAAACACCCGCATCATAAATGCTTAGACGAACTTCTGCCAGCGGCTTTTTATAGAGTCATGGCACCAGGAAACATCAAAACGTCCACTGGCACATCACCATCATCCCATGTGAACGGATTACACCACCTAACAAAGAAGCGAAAAAAAGAGACTATCATCGTAGAAGAAAACGAAGCTGCTGTCTCCTATCTGGAAAGTCGCCCTGAAGAAAAAACCGAGCCGGTTTTGAAACGTCTTGACATCGTCGTAGGATTTGGCTGGCCATTTTTTGAAGACCGGAGTCCAAAAATGGTTGCACGGCCCCTTTAAATACTTGCGACGGTGGCATCAGCCACGCAGTCTTGACTAAACAAACGGCAGCTACATGGAGACAGCTCAATAATAATGAAAGAAAGAAATATATTTCACGCCTATGTGCAGCACAACTTGGCGTCGGCGAAAATGCAAGTGCAAACCAGTTTGAACTGGTGGAACCAGTAACCGAGCCAATATATACAATACATCACAGAGTTGAAATTGAACCGGAACAAAATCTGAAGCTACTGATATCTGAACGAGAACCGAACCCGACTATTGACCGGTTCGATACCCTGGTTCTACGAGCCGGGTAATTGAACCCACGTCGCAACGGTCCAAAAGCATCAGTTCTCTATCCGTAACCCACAGATAGAAAATAATACAGGTGGCATTTCCTGAATATTGTATGAGAATAGTATATATTGTTCGCAGCACATGCTCAGAGGTGACTTCCACTTAGCACCTGCCAGGAACAGTCCAATCTTGATGGAGTGGAGTGCCTGTCATGAGAGCTCTCCGTCAGCACACTATAGCCGCCAACAAGTAGCATTTATAGAGGTTACAAACTCAAGGTCTTTAAAACGATTTACTGACTTAACAAACTCTGCTCTGTACTGATTACATAGAGACTGACAAACGCACCGGAACAAACACTTCATATTTCCTGATACCCTTGCCTAGCATATGAGCACCCCACTGTGCCCTCAAATCTCCAATGCTAAAAGCAGGATTCGTACAGGCAGCAAAAAGAAAAAATTCAAGGGTTTTTAAGGACTTTTAAGGGCCTGTAAAGATATTTTCAAGGACCCCTTAAAATACTCTATATAGTAAATTTATAATATAATACATTTTTTAAATGTACTGCGAAAATTCTTTATTGTACGATACCTAGAAAAAGGCACATTTCCCAAAGAGGCGCTAGTAAAGGGTGCAGTAGAGCTACTGCAGCTTTTCCTTGATTTCCTGGTTGATGTTTAAAAGTTCTTGCATCTTTTTTAGAGCGCAGCTCTTAGGCGCCCATTTCCGGCTTGAGCGGCGTCGCCGTCGGCGTAACCGCGCAGTGCATTATGGGAAATATCCCATAATGCACCGCGCGAGCCCCCCCCCCCCCCCCCCCTCCGCCCCGGGTCACGTGACCTCGGGAGGGGGCGGGGGGGGTCACGTGACCTGGGGGAGGAAGGGGAGGGGGTCACGTGACCTGGGGGAGGAGGGGGTCACGTGACCTGGGGGAGGAGGGGGTCACGTGACCCCCCCCTCCCCTCCCCCCCCAGGTCACGTTACCCCCCCCCCCCCCGAGGAGATTGAAGAATGAGGGGAGGAGGAGGAGGAGGGGTATACCCTCCTCTAATTACCCTTCCCTCCTCCTCCTCAAGAGCTGCGCTCCAATTCGGCGTTACAGGGAGTTGTAAACGGCTTTCACTTTTTTTTTTCTCCTTTTTCCTTAGGCTAAGGAAAACGGCAAAAAGGTAGGTGATGTCATCTGTTGTCTCTGCTTTCTCGGCGTCTGTAGTCGTTGTGACCTAGCCGCGACCGCTGAAATTCGCACTTCTCGGGCGTCGTGCACCATTTAAACTATGTTCACCATGTGTAGCGTAAAACAGACGTGGAACAAACAAACCAGGGGTAGCTAGCAAACAGTATGCGACATAACAAGGGGCAAGATCACAGATGGCAGAAGGGCAAGACCGGATCCGGAACCACTGGGACTGCTACCATTGTGGCCAGGCGCTTAATTAACAGGTATCCGCTAAATATGTCTAAATGTGCCATATAAAAAAACTTTCTCATTGAAATTTTTAAATTAATTTTAACATACACGTAAAAATAATAGAATTTTAGTACTGTAAAAAACCTAATTATTGAAAAAATATATAACTGACTATTAGTGGGAAATTCAAGGTTTTTCAAGCACCGCTAGAAATTCCAGGGTTTTCAAGATCTGGAAAATGCCCGTTTTCAAGTTCAAGAGTTTTCAAGGTTTTCAAGGACCCGTGCGAACCCCGTAAAAGGAACACCCTACAAACTAAAACTCATGCAGAGATAAGTTGTAAAAAGAGACTGGATGCATCCTCAAGGCAGCCATACTAGGAATGAAGCCCCAGTCAAAATTAGCCATCCCTGAGGGTTTTCAACATCAGCCACGAAATGGACAGACCTGAGTCATCGTCGTCAAATAAAGTGCTGCGCTTGGGACGGCTGGACAGTGCCCTCGAGGACGACGTGAAGATGTCCGCATCGTCATCGTCCAAGACTCCAGGGGCTTCTTTCTTCGGAGAGTCCCTCGGTAATGCCTTCGCATCTTCGTCACTGTCATGCTGCAGATTTATTGATTAAAAAAACCAAGTTGGAAACTGTTTAAGTCAGGTCACAAAGATTGTTATAAAGGCAATCAACTACTACTTAGATGCATGGGACATCTGGAACAAAGATTAAAATAGCGAGATATTCGATTTCACCTTAAAATCGAATTGTGGTATCGTGAAATTTCTTATAAATCTTTATATGTGAAAACATTCATTCAAAGGAGGCAATCAAATTTTGACTTCAAGTCAAATTGTGGTACTGGGAGAGTATTTGACAAATCTGAATAAATCCAAGTTATGGCTCCATTAAGAGTACTTCCCCTGAGGCACAGATCCACTGGAGGGAAGCAAAACCTGCACAATACATATGCGTTGTTTCTATTAACGGTCGCTAGTGCCCCTTGCGTTACAGCTCGCACAACAAATGATGTAAGCTTGCTCCTTCCACAGTGTCTGCCTCTGACGTAACCAAACAAGAACTGCCCTCAACTGCTTTCCTCGCTTATGAAGACAAAACTTGTAAGAAGCTTTTGCCTAAACACCACCACACACATAAAAAACTACTGCATTTCAAATAGAAGCTTCATTATAGACCGAGCTGTACCATTTAGTTTCCTGCAGAAGCCAGTGATTGAGAATAATGAAAGGAGCTCAGCAAATGACAAGACAGATACAGTGGTAGGACTTAAAAATGCAGCCTGCACTGGGGCACTGGGCATGAAATGCACATACTCAGAGTCCATGTTCCAAAACTCTGCCTACGTCAGCGAGTAACACCATATGACAATGCAAATATGCAAAGACTCTGAAACTTTTTCAAATGGTCTGCACCAACATTTATATTCTCCCCGAGTTGGATTTGCCTGGGGCTATAGCTGAAAGCAAGTAAAATGGACGACTGAGATTACCGTTTTTAGTCTTCAAAGAATGTGAAGAAATATAATACTATTAACAGCTACGTTTTCTTCCCTTCAAGAGACAGCAAAGAAGCTCCAAGATCACTAGATCATTGCGGTGAAGACTAGGGAAGTAGAATTTGTGTGTATCGTTCACGTATTTGTTCACGCATCGAGAATCTGAACAATTCATCTAAACGCACTCGGGACTAGAATTTATGCGATATGTAAGTACTCCAACCTTATTTATGATGTGCTTTATGTTCGAGGGAGCATGTATAACGAAGGTTTTGCTACAAAATATGCCTCCACTGTATTAATGTTCCCCCTTGTCGTCCGTAATCAGAAACAATGACGCGTCTTCTTACCCAATAAAGATCATTGATGAGCTTTGTGGCTTTCGACGATGCATCAGTGTGCACAAGCTGTGGAAAAGCTCAATCCTAACTGACCTGCTGTCTTTAGAGGAAAGCAAAAACAGTTCGTTTGTAGATGGCAGTGTTTTTTTAGCAGACTGCATTTGTGAATGCTACCTTTGGTAACCAGGACACCGTTGGCATGGTGTCATGCATACTTAATGCAAGTGCATATGTTCGAGTCTTTAGGTAAACTTCAGCTAGAGCCACAATACAAGGCAGCTTGCTTCCACCGTTCCCCTCAACTATCAGAAGAGCGCGCTGCATCTATGAAGCCGAAAAACCTGGAAGTGTGAAAACAACCCACCAAGAATGACATGGTAGCTGCCTTCTTTGTGCTTTGACTTGCCTTGATGTCACCATCACCTGAAAATCAAGGAACATCCTATATGCTTAAACTTTTCTTTGGCAACCTTTCTGTAATCTGGAGAACTCCCAAGCTTGTACTAAATGTTGTGAGCATCTAACGTATGGGAAACAGTTGAACCTCTTACAACTCTCAAAAGACCTAAAACATACTACTACCCATTGCACTGCAGCAGAGTCTCTGGTAGTACACATTTCTGTTTTTAACAATTTATCCCATCAATGTTCATCACCAGAAAAACTGAATAAAGAAGCTTAAACTGTTGCACTAAGCTTAGGCTAAGGTTAGGTTAAGTTAGCTTTATAGAGAGTCTAAAATGCTAAGGTTCGATCTAAAATGACCGTAAAAATCGGCGCCGGCACGTGGCAACTTAAGCTTTTCGTCAAAGGTGCATTTCGCAGGCAGGTTTTACACTGTAATATTTCAAGGCGTTGCTCCCTTTCTTTACAAAATAGGGACAAAAACTCGCCAGGGTCAACAGCGGACGGCGATGCAGACGACCGAGCCGAATGGCAGGGAGCGTTTGGCCCACATATCGACAGATGGCGCTACCTCCTTGCTCCGGCTCGCTTTTAAAAATATTTGAGACTGCCTGCGACGACAGTGGTCTATTAAAATGAACATAATATTTTTTCAATGTACCTTTGGCTTAAAAATGAACGGGGACAATGATAGCAAAACGTGAAGTAACAAAAATAATGATGGCACTCTTGCTTCCGACGGATTTCGTCTGCGTGTTGGCTGCTTTCTTTCGCTTGTCGGCTACACAAGTAGAGCCATTTATCGATACATGCGCCAAACGCGCCCCACCACTCGACTCTTCATTTGCGTCGCTGTCCGCCACTGACCCTGGCAAGCTTTTTAGCCCTATTTTTTACGGAAGGGGAGCTACGCCTTGCAATTTTACGAGGTAAAATGTGAAATACACTTTTGACGAAAGGTTTAGATTCCTACATGCAGGCACCGATTCTCACGGCCCATTTTAGATGAAGTATCGGCATTTCAGAATTTAAAAAAAATATATAGGTATGTTTTTTTTAAATTTATGCTGACCGTCTCACATTTGCACAAAGGGAGTAGGGTTGATTAGTCTATGTTTCAGAGCTTCAAAGGTGGCTTGCGTGCGGTCAGTTTCCTTTATTTAGTCTTTTGTCATCGTAATTGTCCATTATCCCTCCTCCTTCCTGGTGGCCCCGATCACTTATGCTGATCCAGAAGGGGTCCCTAAAACATCAGTGGTTGAGAACCACTGCCCCATAGATTTGACTAATACATCCATGTGTGCATCTAATGTTTTTTTCCATCATTCACCCATGAACAAGGGATCGAACTAGCCTCAAAACGTCGGATTACCGTTTTTTTTAAACTTTTGCCTAGAGTTCCTATTTTTCGTCTAATGTCTATCCCTCACCAGGCAGAGAGCTGCCGAACGTTTAGCTTTAAGCCCTATAGATTAAGTCTGATTAGGCGCTGCAGTCGTGTCGAGACAATGTGACAGAAGCCTAGCAAATTAATGCTTCACTGGAACACCTGATCACTTGGAAGTACTATGTATTTGTATACTGATTTAGTCATTCTGCAGTGTTGCAGCACACCTTAGGCATGCTTTTCTTCACACCCACAGCTTTATCCTCGCTACATTTACGACTTCATTTAATCAAATGTTTTTTTCGTCTTTCACATACAAAATGAATCAAGGGGGTTGCCGAAGGCACATCCGAAGAACTCGCCGAGGATTCTCCTAGAAGCTTCGAAGTGGTAGCTGACATTTTTTTCAGAGACATGGCCACTTCGGCGCTAGGTTCCTGCCCTCTTAGTGAAACCTCGGCTGTAATTATGAGGCTTCTGGAAAGTTATTTTTGAAGTCTCTTCTACCAAGCTGTTAACAAAATAACCTTTCCCATGCATCCTGAATTCAACCACACTGTATAAAAAAATAAAAGTATTATAACATTTAACATCTCGGGTTTTTCAATGCTCTTCAAGCTGTATTTCAACTAGGCTCGGAAATTAATGATACTCTGTCCCCCTCTTAGTTGCATTATACTAAAAGTATCGTAAATATTCATAGAGGAAGTCATAACCGCAACGAAAAGTTTAAACAGCAGTGCATAAATTCGGGCGAATTAACTCGTGACTTAAAAAAAAAAAAAACTGAATGAGCGCCAAACAAACAAGGAGAAAGTTGATGAAGTGGACGAAACGAGCGCTCCATTGCCTACTTGTTCAACTTTACCACACATTTACTTCTAGGTTCCGTTTCGGATGCTCTTCAAGAGCTAGTCTCCTCACCGAAGCCAAACAGCGCGTCGGAGCCTCTAGAGCCCTCCTGCAGGCTCCGTGGCCGGCTGGGAGCAGTCTTCCCGGCGTGGTTCAAGGAAGAAAACAGGTCCTCGTCACTGTCATCCAAGATGCCCTTCCAAGGAGCCTGCAACCCGTGCTTCGCTGTAGAGCACCAAAAAACCTTGGCAAAGCTCCAGGGCTGTAAAGGTTACTCTTAAAAAAGTCCTCAAATGACACCGACTGGCTCTAAAACATGATCAAGTTGCATATACAGTTACGCATAACATATTTACTCAAATGCAGGCCGACGATTTTTACGGCAGTAGCTAGTTGTTAGTGCCCCTTTCCGGCGAAAAACGGCAACGTTTGCATGCAAAACGCGCGGGTCTTTCGCTCGTTGCCACCACACTTCCATGCTAATCTTCTGCCCCATCATTTTTGAAACACCCATATTTTGTCCATTTCCCTATCTTGTCTCCAGTTTCCGCTACATTCAAAGTTTGCCCGTCTTTTTGCCTTTATCTCTAAAATGTCAATCGTGCAACAGGGTCGGTTGCGCTCCCTCTAGTCAAAATGACAACAATGACAGAACCACAGGGACAATCGTGCGCCATCATACCCCGCGGGGCAACTGATTCGAGGAGCCGTTGCGAAAAGCCATTGCGAGTCAGGAAAAAGTGGGCACCCACGTGGCAAGCAATGTGAGCGGCCCATTCACACCTCGAGCGAGTTGCCGCGCCGCACACGAAGCACGGCCGTCCCTGCGGCCGTCGCAGCCGTTGTTTTTGTCGCAGTAAACGCGATCAAAAGAAACCTTTGAATTGGCGTCGACACAATCTGTTCCACCTAGAAGACAAGGCCCGCGCACGACGTCGTCGTTCGTGGATCTCCGACCCGCACAAAGCGGCAAACGCGCGAAAGCTCGACGATAGCTGCCGTAAAGCAGCAGGCACACCCATCTTGCCATCGCCGCATGCTAGCGCTGCACTTGTTGCGATGCTATAAGTGCTGGCGGAAATGGTGACGCGAGCTAGGAGGCGCTGCATGGATTTACTGCCGAAGACGTTTGGGGGGTGAAGGTGCGGGCCTTCTAGATGGCATTGACCCAATCTACTCGGTGGCCTTCAAGGCGTCCTCACCTGTGCCCCATGCACCTCCTGGGGCCTCGCTGGTGGAGCGAGGGAAGGTCCCGGGCGCCTCGCTTCCGGCACGGGGCGGAGGCTGTTTTCGACGACGGAGAAGAGGTCCTCTTCCTCTGTCGACGGAGACTTGACCATGCTGGCGAGCGTCGACGAGGAGCCGTAGACTGCGGGCGGTTTCCCTTCTTCCGCAGTCGGAGGAACCGCATCCGTCGCGGAGGCCATTGCGGCGCTGCGGGCCGGCGTCGGTGGCGATCTGAGAACCGCCGTAGCCGGCGAGCCGCCACTGTCGGAAGACGGGGCGTCGTCGCTGGACCTGGGTTGACGCCCCTTGCGGGAAGGCGGCCGTCTCTTGGTCTGGATCCTCGCACGGTCCTGCCGGCAGAGATTGTATCGTTGCAGGAAAAGGCTTTGAAGAGGAACATCTGCGAGCCTCCTAACGGCAGCCAATGCTTTACAAAAAAAAAAATATAAGGAACCATCATAATCTAAACTCCGAGACACAAAGAAAATAATATAACCGCTTCTCAGGGTTTAGATTATGATTGAAAGAAGGGTTAGGGCACAGGCGAGTTGGTGAATATTAAGCAATATAATAAAACCGGAGACACAGAAAACAAGAAGGGCACACAAAACAGCGTCTCGGACACAGCTAAAATGTTTTATTCACAACATTCTCCCTTTATAGCAAACAACCCTCAGCCAACGCGGATGTGGAAAAACAGCAAATGCTAGTATCAGCAAAAGGGGAGCCACCCATCCCCCTTTTGCTGATATGAGGAGATGCGAGGAAACATTCGCCAAAACCCACCTTGGTCGCGCTCGTCAGCGTCTTGATCTGGTCGGCCGGCTCGTCGAAGCTGACGGACACCACCTTGGTATCTCGAAGGGGCGGCGGCCTAGCTCTGGGCTGCAAAAGGAAGGAACTACCGTATAATCGCGTGCAAGGGCCGCACCCCCGTATTTAGGGCAAAGTATTGCAAACAAAAAAAATTACAGAAATTATTCGCGTATGCGCCGCACCCCCTTGTTTTTGAGGCGCGCTGACTGTAATGCCATGTTTCTATGAATATATATCGCTAGGTGGCGCTAGCCACCGCCCGAGCACGTAGCGGCACGTGTCCGCGTCCTTGATATTTGCTCTCCACTCATCCGTATCACCGTATGGCATAATGGCTGTCGACCTCGATCGTGATCGGCCGCACTGTCGGGATGCATTTATGTTGCGGCAAGGCATTGAGAAAAGATAAAGGATATGTCAGGTTCCGTGGCAAGCGCGAGGAATGGGGATTCAGTGGGCTTGGCTCGCGCGTGCACTCAAGTTTCCGAACGCCACTGTACGCTCTGGGGAGGTTTCCTTTTGTTCTTCGATTCGTGTCAAAGCGTCATGATTTGTCTGCCTTTTAGCGCAATCTGAGAGCTATGGGCAAGTACCACTTACACAGTCATACGCAATTCAAGCCGAAAGTTGCCGCGCATGCTATCAAGTACGGCAAAAAAGAAAAAAAAAAAAAGCGTGTTGCGCAGTATGTAAACTAATGAAATCCGACTGACAATTGAGTCCGGATTCCGGAATGAAGGCTTTTCCGACCAGTGCAGCCGAGCGCGCTCATATACGTTCATTTAGGAATGTCGATACAGATATTCTTTTAATCCATGCATGAGCCGCAACTCGAAAATTTGCCCTCAAATCAGGAAGAAAAAGTGCGGCCCTGACACGAGTTTATACGATACTCATTTACCGAAAGGCCTGCCACGTCTTTTTTTCTGCGACGCAACGCACTATACGGGGAGCGAGTGTTCCGAAAACCGCGTTTGGTGCATCAGAATGCAAGGACGAGCGGGCCAATCAAAAGTGAACAGAAAGAATGTGCAGGGAACATGCGATGAAGCAGCCAGACGCACGTCGTCGTTGGTTGAGGTCGGGGGAAACATCTGGAGGGTAAACAAACGCACGAGGTGTGCAAGGAGCAAACCTACTTGCAGGTTGCATTGTTTTGCTTTTGTCATGCCCACCATTCACCAGGGCATAAGATTCCATAATGTCGCCTGTTCCTGTGGTTCATTTCACCTTTTGATAGACCACAGAGGACGCGACAAGCCATACAAGTCAATCCGATGCCGATTGAGTTCCCCCTGACCTTCGACGGGCGCAGTGGCGCATTGTCACTTACTACGTTGAAGTGGCCGAGATGGCTCATAACGTCCACTACAGCCAATTGTAATTGGAAACGAAGTACAGTGATGTTTAGAGAAATGAATCGAATAATTTTGTCAGCAGACTACCCACATTAAAGTACTACCTTGAGAAGGTAGCGCATTGGAGAGCAATGAACCCTAAGGACAGAATGCCCTGGAAAGTTCAGTTTCTATAGAGAATATCAGCCATATCACTAATAATAAAAGCTCACAGGTTTTTTGTATATAATGCTCTATGATGTCTGGTCAATAACGCGATCAAGTACGGCCACCGTGGACACAGTGCTCGAGTACCACTAGTAGTCGTTGAGACAGAGACCTTTTAACGGTAATTGACTGCAACATAACCCTGGCTAAACATTTCTTTTTCCAATTTAAGACAATATAATGCAACAAGTTTTTGAATTACCGGTTTGTAAGGGCTCATCGAGGGAAGTTTAGAAAAAATGAAGGATGATTATTTATTCTTTTAATCTCCATACAAATATTGCATAATTTTGACTTTTCGGATATTAAGAAAACTTCCGGCCACAATGCAAAAAACATTTACAATGGCTGAGTGCTAACTTCTTTGTAAAAAGGGAATAAGGCATATGTCACTTTGTACAACAATTTCAGTTAAAAACTTCAATTGAAGCAGTGTTAAAAGATTGCCGACAAATGCCTAAATATAAAAGAGTTGCGCAACAAGCCATGTCTGTCATCATATTTACTTGAAATACAGGCCTAAATAAAAAAATTGATCTAATTTCAGTAGACCAATAGGAGCACTTTATACATAAAAGATTTTATGTTGTAGAAAGGTGTATTCTTATTCCTGTGGCCCTCAAAGTTGTGTCTATGTGCACTTGGAAAAATTGTTGTTCCACCTCTCCTCATATGTGCTTTTTTTACAAGAACAAAAGCAATCTTTCAAAAGCAAGGGCTGTTCTGTTGTGTAAACATGTTTTGCTACCTCATATAAAAAATTTTGGAAACAAAAAATAGGCATGACACCCCTATGGCCATCCTTATTTGAACACACCCTGAAACAAAACTAGTATTTCTAAAAAATGTTAACTACAGAATGTTTTAAATGACAAATACTTTCAATTATTCAATTATTTACAAAAGAAAATGTCAACGCAGAGATATCCTTTGTGCCATAGTTTTTGATGGGGGTATGGTAAAGATGTTGGTTAGAAATGTTTGTGACAAAGTTGATATTTTATTGAAAACAGCAGTATAAATAGGGAAACAATGAGCTTTTATATGTTTGGGCTTAGCACGAGAAATTATGGTAGATAGGAGAGTTTGATATAAACTGGATGAGAAATGACAGAAAAATGTTCAACACCAGTTAAGGGTGCATACAACATTTTGCACACAACACCGACAATGTGGAGGCATACAAGAGCCCAGTAGTACACCAGGCAAATGGATGGGAGGGTCCTGACCTTTGCTGCAAACAGATCACCACTGCCGTCGTCCAGTATGTCTGCCTCCGGCTCTGCATGGTTCAGCGAGATTAAAAACCACCTCAGAGACCTTAGCAAACTTCTTGAAAGGTCCAGGTTTTCTATATACCGTAAAATACCGGCCAAGCGCCCACTCAAAATATGAAGGTACTGTAACCGCGAAAAAAGGGGGGACGGGTGCTCGTCCGGTCATCAATTTTACATATAAATGTACCGTGCACATTTTCTCAGATCTCACAAATTTGGGAAAGGGCGCTTAGTGTGGAATGGGTGGAGGCACGGTATTCTACGGTAGTACTAATAACATATACACATTTACAAGGCCACATGCCCTTCAGCCCTGAAATAAACCCTGCGCTGCTGACATAGTTTGGCCCGTGCAGCAGTGGCGTCACAAGGGGGGGGGGGACCGCCCCGGGTGAAGCGCTCGGGGGGGGGGGGGGTGTCACAGCGGGCCACGAGAGCGGGGGGGCGGGGGGGGGGGGGGGGGAAGTTGCGCGGGGGAGGGGGGGTGTTGCGGCGGGCTACTGCCCCGGGTGCCGCTGACCCTCATGACGCCACTGCCGTGCGGTACACCATAAAACCCTCTACTTTTGTGGACCAAATTTTTTTGCAGATTAGGCAGAGCTATTTGTGACCACGAAATTCTAAAAACTTTATAGAGGCTGGAGTTTGCATCTTTAGGAAATATAAATATTCGCTTGCCTTTATAGTTTGTAAATTTTCTAATTCCTGAAGTTCGCAAAAATGAGGGGCTTGCAAACCTTGAGGGTTTTACAGTAACTTGTGACCTGGCCTTTTTTTAACCCACACAGTGCAAGGGTGAAGCAAATACAGTCTAAGCTCGTTATAACAGACCTTGATTTTGACCAAGACTTCGGTCTGTTGCAAAAGGAGTATGTTGTATGCAGATATGAAGTTGAGCCAATTGTATGTGGAGGAACACCAACCGAACTTCACAAATCGATATGTTATATCCAAATGTCTGTTGTAATCAGGTCTGCTGTAATGAGCGTAGACTATTCAAGAGCGTGAAATAGTGGGCACAAACGAGCAATTACGGATAGCCTCGATTTTTCTTGCACAGCTGAAGGGCTGAGATCAAAATGCGTAACTAGTGTTGTGAAATGTGGCAGAATTCGGTGTTTTACACCTACCTGCCCGAGTAAAAGGCGAAAAAATCCAAACGTGTTTGCCCTAAATAGTATGTTCCATAGTGTGCCTTTAGAAGGAGCAGTTACCTAAATTCTACCCAATACAGAAATATTATTGGCATAGGAAAACATTTACATGGTGCATTGCAAATAATGTCAAATGGTGAATTCCTGTGAATGGCTGAGCATGTTGGTTTCCAATTTACTACAACGAAAGAGGGGCATGGAAAACAAGCAGACAACACAGGCTTTCGACTTGCAACAAAACGTTTACTGGTATCACTTCGCCTTCGAAGCTCCGCGGAGGAGCGTCAATGAGGGAGGGAGGGAGGGTGGTGGGTGAGAGAAGCCATGTGGACCTGCCAGCAGCTATGCGTACACGACGGAAGGTAGGGGCCTGCTGTGTGTCATTAGACATGTCACCATTACATAAGGAACTCCTATGCCGAATTGATGTGCAAGCATGGGCAGTCAATGTGCCATGTTGTGGGAGTAAGGGATGCACGCAGGGCGGGAAGACCGGGGTCCGGAGAGGACCTCCTTTGGACGGCTCCTAGACTGCAGATTGAGTTTGTTGCTGATATCTCGTCTCCTTCTTCGAATTCCTTCCATCCAGTCGTGGCTCGCTCCAGAAACTGCCCCTCGTGCACCCCCGAGTTCTCGGAAACCAAACTCTTCGGGGGGGGGGAAGGGGCAAACAAATCTTGATTCGGCAGGGAAATTCTCGAATCCCTAAACATTAAATCTTCTGTCTCAAACCTGTCCAGCCCTTCCCTTTCTCTTTTGGATCGAGAGATTTGCTTTCTGCGAAGCGAGAGGGTTCCTCTAAAAACATAAAGAAGACAAAATTCCCATACCTTCTTTGCGTCCTCCCCCCCCCACTTTCCCTTCCTTCCCCAAGAATGCACTGCCGGCACTCGGGGCCTTGTGTAATGGTCGGGAGGCGAAGTGAAACCAGTAAACGTTTTGTTGCAAGTTGAAAGCTGCGTTGTCCGTCTTCCATGTCCCTCCTTCATTATTGTAAAAAAAGTGAATTGTAAGACCTGTACGTGCACACCATCTTTGGAAAAAAACATCAATCATTGGCCGCTTTAAAGAAAAACAAACGCGCGAGGTGCTCGAGGCGTTCACCCTCTTGAGCCTGGCCGATCGCTGCGTTAGTCAGCCGTCGGTAGCTTTGAGCGAAAAAGAAGTTGCCTTCTAGCGAACATTTGACTGCGACTGAACTGTTTACCCCCTGGTGCCGTGCTCCCCTGTAGAAAATTGTGCTTCATCTTTCTTTCCTTCACTTAATATAACAGAGTTGTGAGTGCGCGCCTGTCTGTGTTCTGTGTTCCTTTCTCGTTTGTCCTTGTCTCTTTGTGCGCGAATTTTAACCATGTTGAATTCCTCTCGCCTGTTTCAGGTGGATAGAAGAAAATATCAAGATACCTTTTCTTTTTTCTGCATTAAGACATACATGGCGTGACAGTCTTTCGCAGTTTGCTTAGACACAACACTGACATAAAAATTGACAGCCTCAACTATAGTGCTCTGGATATGTGCATTGCACCACACCGGTAGAAGTTTTGATGATCGCATTTCAGATAGAAGGCAAAAAAGAAATAAAACACATGCCCTGCAAAGAGGTTCGAGCACACACCTAGGGTACTCTCAACTAAAAGATGGACGAGGAAAACATTGGTTGATTGACTGACATTTACTGAAAACAAATTCTGTTGTATTAGATGGATGCCTCATAACTAGGGTTCCGTGTTTCCGGATAAATCCGAGAAATGGCGTATGTTTACTTGTCTCCCCAATGTAGGCAGGCATTGGGCTTTCTGAAGCCACACGAGTGGAACCTTAGGATCAGGTAAGTTTTTATCCAAGCATGGTGCAACAGGAGGGGAAGACTTAGTGAAACTATTCAAGATTCAATTCGTAAATATTTAGCCAAAACCACTATTTGGCTCCAATTCAAAATTTGCTATGTATTCGCACATGCCTACATATTTGTATTTGGTTTGAATTCTCACACTTTTTGTGGATTTGCTCTTGAATGCTTTTCACTTGGCACGGAATTTCAGGCCATAAGGCTTACAGCTATTTATGGGCACTATGAAAAAATTAGGTATTAGTATTTATATTATATTACTGTACCATTTGCGTCATAACACCAAATAGATGCAGCTTGTACGAAGATGTTCATGAGGAAAGCAAATTAGATTCTGTGAATGTTTGTGCATCAAAAGGTTGGCCTGCATACATGATTGGGTGAAGCTGGTTTGAGGCTTGTTGCGCGGACGATGCTCAAATAAAGCCGGTGCAAAGGACTCACCCTCGAGGACACCGCCAACCCTCCCAAGCCGGTGTTTGAGCTCGTCGCCAAAGAGAGTGGAGCCTCCGAAGAGAGAGACCCCGCCCACGGGCTTCTTCTGGCTGGACGAATCGGTGGTTGGCTGGCCAGACTGCCAAGAGGAACGACTTTTTCACAGACATGCACGGAGCGGGACGGAGGGCCCCAAGAAGTTGCCCACACTGCGGAGCTAGCTGCAAGAACTAGGCTACAGGCATTGCAGACGAGACAGATTCGATAGCATCCTGAATTCCTCTCAACAACAGCGCTGTTAAGAATGGAACCTTCGGCGACCTTTTTTCCGAGTTTCAAAGCTGCGGAAACGAGTCACGACGTGTTCAGGACTGTCACCCGCCTGTCTGGGCCTGCCCGAAACGAGTCTCAACGCGTCCGTGACGTCAACGGGACGTGTGTGTGTGTGCGTGTGGGTTCGTGCGCTCCGGAAGGGGAGAGAGGCATGACCTAACTGCGGAGAACTTTGGCTACATCGCACTTGAAAGGGAGAGAGGCAGGGCCTAACTGCGGAGAACCATGGCTACGACGCACTTCTGGCTACGACGCGGCGGTCTGCTGCAACGCACTTGGCAGCGGTTTGCTACTCGCACCTGCTGCCCTGGCGGAGAGTGAGGGAGAAAACGGACCCTATATAAGGCGGAGCGTGAGGCTGCTCCGTTGTTCTCTCGGATTTGACGACTGTATCGCAACCATGTAATTAAACCGTTCGTTACGTTACCAATTCTCCCACCTCCACTGAACCCCTGGGTTCTTCACTTCGGGGAATGGACGTCGTCAAAGGCCAGGATGCCTCCGGACGTGCGGCCTAAACCCCGCCTCGAACAACTGGTTGGCAGCGGTTGGGATCGGACCATGCGACATCGTGCTACATCTGTGGGTGAGCGTTTGGACTTTGCTTTGAGATTCGCCAGACTTCAGATTATGGGTAATTAATTTTGAACTGCTGGGAATCCTTAGGTTTTGACTCGTGCGCTAGGTTTTGGTACAACCTCGCGACAAGTTTTTGAACAAAGCCAAAGCTAAAGAGCAGCGATCATGGATCTAATGAGGTTACTAAGAACAGATTTATTCTGTTTATGTGAAGAATTGGGTGTGGAGGTGGAGCAAAAGATGAAGAAATCTGAGATCAGTAAAGCGATTTCAGAGAGCGCGGAAGCAGAGGAAATTAAAATTGCGTGGGAACTGCTTCAGAACGCTAAGAGCGAAGCTGCAGCGAGAGAGGAACGAGAGCAGGCTGCAGCGAAAGAGGAACGAGCGCAGGCTGCAGCGAGAGAGGATTGAGAGCAGGCTGCAGCGAGAGAGGAACGAGCGCAGGCTGCAGCGAGAGAGCGGCGAGCGCAGGCTGCGACAGAGGAGCGAGCGCTGAAAAGGCTAGAGCTCGAAATTGAACAACAGCGATTAAACTCGCAGAACAGTAGAGTTGGGGCTCCGGTACGAGCAAGTGAAACCGAGTCGTATCAAATGAAGAAGCTCCTGCAGCCGTTTAAAGTTGGGGAAGACGTGGGCCTGTTCTTAGTTAACTTTGAGAGGACATGTGAGAAGTTGAGCTTCGCCCCAGAAACGTGGCCGCAACGGCTTTTGACTTTGTTGCCCTGTGAGGCTGCAGAGGTTGTCGCGAGCCTTAGTGCTGGAGACGCGGACGACTACGACAAGGTGAAGTCCAGCCTTTTGAAGCGGTACCGCCTTTCTGCCGAGGCGTTCCGTCAAAGGTTTAGAAACGCATCCAAAAAGAGCAGCGAGGGCTACTCGGAATTCGCGTACGGGCTTAAAACCGACTTGATAGAATGGTTGAAGAGCGAGGAAGTGTACGAAAGCCGAGACAAGGTAGTCGAGTGTGTGTGCCTCGAACAGTTCTTTCGTAGCATTCCGCAGTCAGTCAAGCTCTGGGTGCAGGACAGGGTAGGAGTCGACTCTGTCGGAAGGGCCGCTGAGCTAGCCGAAGAGTACGCAACGCGTAGAAAGCTGAGCGGAGAGGAAAGCGAACCCGGCCGGAGCGATCAGCGCAAGACCTTCCGACAGGGAAACGGCTCGCGAGAAAACGGGCCCGAGAAGCCCGAAGCAGGAAAAAAGGTCCCAGAAAAGAGCGCAGAACACTCGAACGGAGACGAGGCGCGGAAAACCACAACAGGGCAGTTCGAGGCAAGGAAGCCGTTCCTGTGCTACAACTGTCAGGAGCCGGGACACACAGCGGCCAGATGTAAGAAACCGCGGGTTGTGTTCTCGTACGTGAACGGTAGTGACGAGGACCTGAAGCTTCTTCGTCCCTATCTTCACGAGCTCCAGGTAAACGGAAAGCTGTGCAGGGTGCTTCGGGACAGTGCAGCGACGATGGACGTTGTTCATCCATCTTATGTAACGACATCCGATTTTACTGGAAAGGTAGTTTGGATCAAGCAGCTGCTCGAAAAGCACAGTGTCTGTCTGCCTATGGCGACAGTAAGGATAACTGGCCCGTTCGGAGAGCTAGTAACAGAGGCGGCTGTCTCGCAAACAGTCCGGTTGGAGTATCCTTATTTGTTTTCTAACCGGTCAAATTTCCTGCTGCGCAAAAGGGGTCAACAACTGGGAGAAGGGCTAGTTCAGTCGTGTACGAGGTCCAAATCGCGTCAGGTCGCCCCTTTGTTGACGAGTGATCCAGAGCCAGAGGCAGCTGACGGGGAGCAAGCACTCCCAGAGTTGGAGGCAGAAAACCGGGATGAGAGGGACCAGGTTGTAGAACAGCCTGACCTCGTAGCACTAGAAAGCGTACGCCATCCCAACGCGCCGGCGAAAAAGGCGGAGGAAGACGGGATCAGTGAAAGATCTCTCGTAGCTCCGGCGTCACGTAACTTTGGTCCTCTGCTACGAGTAGACAGAGTGTCTTTGACAGTCGAGCAGAAGAGCGACCCTAGTGTGTCAGGGTTTCGCGGTACAGTTCAGGAGATTGCTAGGACCAATGTGACGGGGGATGAAAAAGGCGGATTGTTTTATCGGCGCTATAAGGACCGCATTTTCACGTCTAGAAATCACATGAAAATCGATTACTATGACTTCCGCGTAAGAAAAAGGAAAGGCAAATTTAACGGCAATGCCGATGGGTTGAGCAGATTTTTCTGATATCACCAAAAACAGTAGGGATGATCTCAGAGGTTTTCGTCCTCCACGGGAATGAGGATCAAAGTGGGGGCACTTTGCCCAAAATGACCTCACAAATTGCGAAGGGTTTTGTCTTTTGTATTTTGTTCATAGTGACCTCGTTGGAAAAATGAGTTTTTTTGGCGACAGGGGGTCTCGATACCCAAAATTGTCCTAAGGTTTTAAATTGCATTGTTTTGGCAAATTTTGGTAATCCGTAATCCAGTCTGGCGGGTCTTTGGCGAATTCCGAGCGTTTGACTGCGGTGTGGCGTGGGGTTGTGGGGGACCTTTCCGCTGATGCCTCCGTTGTAAGAGGTTTGGGAGTTTGTTTAGTGCTGGCAGCGTCTTCTCAAGGCCTACTCCAAGCCCACCTCTTCAGGCCAGCGATTATACCACCGGCCTTTCGAGGTTTCCCTGGCCCCAGAGGGGCTGTTAAGAATGGAACCTTCGGCGACCTTTTTCCGAGTTTCAACACTGCGGAAACGAGTCACGACGTGTTCAGGACCGTCACCCGCCTGTCTGGGCCTGCCCGAAACGAGTCTCAACGCGTCCGTGACGTCAACGGGACGTGTGTGTGTGTGTGCGTGTGGGTTCGTGCGCTCCGGAAGGGGAGAGAGGCATGACCTAACTGCGGAGAACCATGGCTACGACGCACTTCTGGCTACGACGCGGCGGTCTTTGCTGCAACGCACTTGGCGGCGGTTTGCTACTCGCACCTGCTGCCCTGGCGGAGAGTGAGGGAGAAAACGGACCCTATATAAGGCGGAGCGTGAGGCTGCTCCGTTGTTCTCTCGGATTTGACGACTGTATCGCAACCATGTAATTAAACCGTTCGTTACGTTACCAATTCTCCCACCTCCACTGAACCCCTGGGTTCTTCACTTCGGGCAATGGACGTCGTCAAAGGCCAGGATGCCTCCAGACGTGCGGCCTAAACCCCGCCTCGAACAGCGCTAATCATTTGAAACCATTAACCATCTGGGTCCTCACAACTAAACTATCAGAACACTAGAGCAAGACGGGCTTAAGAGGGACTGTTTTAGATTGTATTCCTTCCCTCGGGCAATCCAAAACTGGAATGAATGAACGGACATTGTAAATCTGATGTTCATCGATTATTTACTCATACCGGAACAAACAAAGGGACGACATTGTCTCTCACGTCTACAGATTTTGTAGTGGCAGTGGGACTGATTTCAGCCAATATTCGGTCAGTGCGACAGTGCATTTCCATTACGAACAATTTTATAAGCTCTTTCAGTGGTGCTGATACCTCATATTCTTAAATAGTATGTATCTAGTGGCGAAAAAACATTGCACACTCTCGAGTGAATCTGAGGATCAAACAGACTGGTAACCGTTTTATGTCATCACTCTTATGTACATAAGCATTGCAGGTCCTAGTCTAATTCAAGTCCAGCTAGGACCGACCCGCTTCCTTTTGCCCCGAGTCAGCATGTGCAGCTCTTGGTCTCGCGCACCAGCTCGTTTTGGCCACCGGGCATGGCCATCCAACACTACACAGTATGAGACATCCTCAGAACGAATCTGGTGTGCAAACATTAATTGGGCACAATTAGCCTTTCGCTATAGAGTTGCGGGTTTCTGCCAAGGAAAACCAAGACACACAGAAACAAAAGGATGGGTGCAGAGGAGTGCAATGTCCGAACCTTTGCGGCTCCGCGCAAGTCACCTGGTCTGTTGCAATCCCCACGCATATTACACTCAGCATTAAATCAACATATGAAATTAATGCATCTCTGGTAATTACAACGTAAAAGCGAAAGAAAAAAAATGAGGACAAAGAAATAGAAGTGAACACACAAAGCGCTACTGACAACTGAATTTTATCCGGAAAACACGAACGTATAGACGCTTTGCACATGCGCCAGATTACAGCCACCATTGCTGACATTCTCATGTCTTACTTAGACACCGAGCCAGTGATGCGGGCGTTGACAAGCTTCTACAAAGGCCATTGCTGGGGAGAAGGACACAGTAGAATCTAAAACGGCAATAACCTGTCCTGCTGTGGTCCTGATGAAGTGAAGCAAACGTAATAAGAGGAAACAAAAATTGAGGGTCAGTTATGGTGTCACCCATGCACAGCTTCAGCAAAGCGTGTGTAGTATGCACACTCGATTGTACCTTGCTCGAAATGAATCCGAATTCCTTATCCGATAAAACGAGTGACCACACACTTTTCTTTGTCCTCGTTTTTAATGCGAAAGCATAAACTATCCCATGGAGTGGAGCTGGCGGCGTCTGTAACCACAAAAAAATGCGAAAGAAATGTCCATTTTCCTATTGGCTTAAGCAAAACGACTTAGATAGCCATTGGCGGCCGTTTCACGAGAGAGCGTGCTTGGCCGCCGCTCTCGTGCATGTATGTGCTCGTCACCCTGCCGGTCGCTGGTTTCTCGCCACAACCAACATGGCGGACATACGCTTCAGCTCGAAATTTGGCTTTGAGTGCCGGCAAAGGCACGGGCACAGGCACCTGGTTTTCAAAAGCGCTTCTTGTGCACGAGTGCTTGTGCGAGCGAAGAATTCGTTAGAACTATGCTTTCGTGCTCTGGCCTTTGCCAGCGCCAAAGCCAACTGGAGAGACAGAGCATGCTCTTCGGTGCCCCACTAGATGGTGCTGTGCATTTCGCATATGGTCTATTCTGCACCAAGAAGTCAATTTGCACATTCTGTTATATCTTTGGTCTTTTGGTGGATAAAAAATTACAATTTAGAGGTTCTATTTTAACAACATACACGTATCTCAAACAACTTAATTGGTTATTACAGGGTTAGTGCGACAGCTTTCTGAGCTGCTTAAACTAACAATATTTTCCGAATATCAGCCTAAAGGTCCGTTCACACTCTTGCGACCGACTACGACTGAGAGAGACGAGATCTCTTAAAACTTCTTAAATTTTTTTAGAACGAGGGAACACACTGGCATTGTGGCGCCATCTATGCGGTGACCCTGGAACTGCATTCCACAAGGGCGAAGGTTTTGCGGGATTTCCGAGGTCAAATGTGCGTAATGCCCATAGAAAGGCTCGTTTGTAACATTGACAAAAGTTTTTCGAGCCAAGAAAGAAAGGATAATGCGCGAGAGAAATAAAAAAAATATGCCGGACCGCCGAGCTTACACAGCTACCCAATAGATGGCGCCAGTGTAAAAAAATTAAACTACAGCTTCACTGGGGATCGAACCCTGTCCTACCGCGTGTGTACCGGACATCTTTCCCACTGAGCTGCTGGGGGGTCTCTTTCCATCGTAATAATACAGCTGATAAACTGTAAGTTTGAAAGTTTGCTGCCGATTTTCCTCTAGCAAAAGCACTCCCGGGTCGAAGTCGGGAAGCACCACGCATTGGCGACTTTCGCACTAAGTAGAAAAATCGTACGCGTGCATATTCAACTTGAAGTAGACAGGTCGTGCTTGACGTTTGCGCGAACGATGTCTTCAGCCACAAGAAGGGAGCGACGGCTCGGCGACGTCTTCGTGCAAATCGGCTTGGTGGTCGGGCGTGTCGTACGGGATGAATACCAATTCTTTTGATCAGTCCCAAATTTCTCTTTTAAAGGCAGACAGAATTCACCGGTACCGCGAGCAACAGTTCTGAAGTAGAGGTCCCACGCCCGTCGTCCGCTGCCATCGCCGTCCCCGCGAGTCCCACGAAACGCGAAACGACGCACGCACAAAATGCTTCCGGTTCTCTGTGGAGCTTTTTTTTTCAATCAACGTATTTGCAGCTTTTTATAAGCCACAAAAAATGGGTTTCATATTTTTTTCTATTTTTAATATTGAATGTGTGCCTTTAGTGACCAACGACTTTGATTAAATTTGGTGGTCGCTTCGATACCTTAGAGAACGGCCCGTGACCACGGAAAAGAGAGTGAGCGAGACTCGAACCGGCCAGTTCTTGATCGGCAGTTTTCGGGCGGAAAGAAACCGAATTTCGAACCGCAAATTGTGTTCTGGGTAGTTGGGCTCTCATATGTCATGTACAACTAAAAACCTCGGCGAGCATAAATACCCTGTCGGTGTCCCTGTAAACTTCTTTTTATCACTTTGGAACAAGTTCTATTGCCCAAAGATTGAGCCTGTGACTGCCACTGGCATCATTTTTTCGGTGTTGCTGGTAAACACTGGACGAAAGTCAAGACATTAAATGACACTGCAAACAAAAAAAATTTTTTTTTTTGTTCCTGATGATTTTGTTTCTGGTTCAACCATGTCTTTTGGTTGGTTTAGCACACTCAAGTCAAATCCACGACCACGAAAAAAATTACTACTAAGTACCCCATCAAATATTTGAAGTTCCCCGTCATTGCCACCTATCAGTAACGAAAAAGTCAGGGGGGACCCACAAATAACCAGGTTTTCAATCAATAAACTTGCATGCAAAAAAAAAGAAAGAAACAGATCCTGTGACAACATTTGTTTTTAGGATTAACCCTACACCTACAGTATGGTGCCAAAGATGCATCTCCTATTTGCGTTTGTTGTTGTTTGTGGCATTTATGGCGTAAGAGCTCCAAAGGCCAGACTGTGCCAAACAAGGGAAACAGAAACCACTAGAAACGGTACACTAAAAATAGACCTCGGCTAAAGTTTGCGCAAAATTCCTGTATTTCCTAGAAAAGCTAAAAAAAATTCCAAATGATATGAACTGCTTCTCTAGGAACCGGGTAGGATGGAACGGGATGCAGCACAGTCAAGTGCAAACGCCTCCGCTAAGAAAATGCCCGTTTAATGAACTAAAATAAAGTCCCGGCCCATCTCCTGCGTTCAACTGTGTTTCTCCGACTACTAGCAAAACGAATTTCTGCGTTACAAATATTTCTGTCTAACGAAGTTATTGCACAGCCCCACAAAGCAAAGACTAGTTGTTTTTTCGACGCTCCGTTCGAAGCAATGCGCGCGCTTCTTTTCTTATTTTGCATGTACATCGGCGCATTTGAAAGGACCCGCGTGAACGGTAGTTAATATTAAAATAATTGCATTTTCATGGGCAGTTGCAACTTTTTTTATGCTGTCTTAGCATTTGTTTGACCAACGTGCCAATCTTCACCAGGACCCAAGATTCCCAAACGGTTCCACCTTGGAGCGATAATATGCGGCCAAGTAAACAATCTGCGATTCTATTCGTGGCACCAAAATCTAAGCGAAATTTGTAGAGCTGCACGGAAAGAAATGCAATCCTCTTTTGGCACCGGACAGATGTGAAAAAGGGCTCAGTGGGCTAGGTTGTGTGTCTCTCCCCATCCTCGCTGCACCGCGCGCTGCAAAGCTGTCGCGTGCCAACTGCGCGGACGATTCTGCAGTGCTGCAACGGTCCATTGCAGCTTCAGTAGTGCTGCCAATGTCGCCGAGTCTGCTGCACTTGCTCCTACGGGAGGAGCACCACCACTTCGAGAGCCTCCTCCGAATGACATGTGGTGGCGCAAGCCGCCGCCCGATTTAGAAAAGGCCAAATTTACACGGTCAGCAAACCCCTCTTCGCTGCGTGATTGAGGGGTTGATGTTGGTGGTTTAGCGATTATTGCGATTCATATTTTGATAAATCACCTAAGTCTGTTGTGCGGAAGTTTAGACAGTGGGAAATTAGTGGGCAGCAAGGAGTGCCTGGTGTCTAGGTTGTAGGTGACAAACTTTGCAAGTGGCGGTACTGGCGGTACGACCGCCTAGCCTGGTTTCTTTAAATTGCATCACGCAGGGGTGAGTATGTGAACCCGTGCCAGTACAATATTTACTTAGAAAAAAAGAGTGGTAATTGAGCCCAAGATGCGTGAATTCTGCAGCTTGAGCTTTTGCCCCACGTGCTCCGAGCTGAGATGCACTAGAAGACTCGTCCACCGTTCCCCCTTTTGATAACTCAATCCTCAACATACAGAACTTTGTTTCTGATGTTATTCATACTAAATTAGGTGCTATACTGTTTCCTAAAACACCTCCGATGTTGCGCAGGTACACCTAGTTCAAGTTTAAGTTCGGTTTCGTGTTATCAATTGTTCGCACTCAACTACTACGACTGAAAAATTTCGCCGGTCCCGCGGACTTCTGTTATAAAGGCGTTTGACTGTACTTGAAGAGCTCTGGAAACAAGGACTCGCATTGTAGAAGAACAGGGCAAAGAAACGTATGTAGAAGAGAGAGTTTCTTTGCAGTAATTTGGCAATGGTAGATCTTCACCCACTAGAAGGTGTCGATGAGTGAGGAAGGTGTGGCCAATCCTCAAGCGGCACAGAACTTTGCGGAAACGGCTCCGATTATAAGAGGTCTCCCATGTAACGAGGTCTGGCTCGATAGTATGAAGCTCGTTATTATCGGCCAAGTCCCATTCAGACTGCCGCCGCCGTAAAAGTGCAAGCCAGACTTCTAGCGTGTCTACTGCATCCAAAAAAGTGGTCCCTTGATTTACACTCGACGTCCTAAAAGTGTCACGCCGTCGCCCGTCGCGATCCCGAAGGGCGACGCGGCAGCGGTGGGCGACGCAGCAGACGCCGGTTTTGCTGCGGGATCCCTTTCGACGCACGACTGTAATGGGACACTAAACGTACCGGTCGAGACGCGTCTCAGGCACCATACTCTAGGATTGGTTCGTGTCAAAGCGATTTAGACAGGCAAGAAAGCCTTCCCCATGGCCCGGCCAGCTGTGCAAGCGAGTCACCTCAGTCGGGGCAAAGAGGTCCACGTCCTCGTCGGTGACTCCCCCAAAGAGCTCGTCCTCTCGCTCGAACAAGAACCGGCTGCCGCTCCTCGCCTGGCGACAGAATCCCAAGAAAGAGAGGGTCGAGCGTTAATGGCGCCGCTCGGACGTGCTGGAAAAACCGCAGAAACGTCCGCCCCAAGCCTGGACGAAGGACTCACTTTCCCGACTTGCTCCGAGGCCGCCTCTCCCCGGACCGACGCCGGCTCCGCATCTCCCTTGGACTGCAACGAGACCAGACGCGCCAGGTCGGCTCTCTTTTGACCGGCACGATGCCGTTGCAAAGTATAAAGACGTGGTCGCACCTGTTAGTACGCCGTGCAAAAGACAGATGCTGTCCGAGGCGTGTTTTTTCCTCATCGACGGTCAGATGGGTTGGCCTGTCTGGAGACGTGCACGAGGCATCCATGAAACAAACATGTTTTGAACATGCTCGAGGCACGTCCGCAGACGCCTTCGTCATCGTACTTGCGGCAAACGCCGTCTCTTTTGTAGGACGTATACGAAGGAAGACGAGGTAGTGTAGAGGTTTTCTTATCTTTAATACTAGGATGTTGACCAGATTTTATGTCGCATTGCACGCAGAGTTTGAATATCAAATCAGATATTGAATCTGTGCTAGAACCCAAATTAAAGAGGAGTGATCAGATTTAATTAATTCGTTAGTTACGGGTCACTAATAGAAACATCCAGGCGAAATGAGAAATTTTCCGGGACTGCTCTCGCACGGATCGGTATGCGTGACGATGCTATTTTACGTCTGTCTCGAGGATACATCCTTCTAAAAAAATCTGTAATCGTAGAATGAGACAATGAAACTAGCATCAGCACGCAGCTCTATTCCTCCCAATTACTAAAACGATACCAGCGTCATTAATTTTGCCCCAAAAAAACTTCAGAAAAAAGCTCGAAGGCATTTGTATTATCGAAAAAGCACGAACCGAGAAAAAGGCTCTTGAAGTTGGTAGGTTCCAAGTGGATATTCACGGATGATTAGGACTGTTGAAGCGTTCTTTTATTTATTTACCAACTCGAGATAGTGATAAAATTTAAAAAATAGATGCTCGAAATAAAAAAAATGATTCCTTAATATAAAGCGATATAATTGGCAAGTCATTTACGGTACCTAAATTCCACTAATTAAGTTTCGGAATATTCCCTTTGGCTGGCACATTGCAAATAGAGGTGCGTAGTGCGTCTCCAAAATACGATAAAGCCATCATAGAATTCGGACGACCAAACGACGACAAAAGGCCCGTATCGCACAATCGCGTTTGCTGTAGACCGAGGGTTCGCAATCTCTTACGAGAGATCACACAGGCACGTCGCCAGCATCTATCTGGAACTGCATGTGACCAGAGGGAAGGTTCTGCGGTATACGAGAGATCAAATGTACATACCATTTACAAAAAATAGTCGTTCATAACATTGTCAAAACTTTCCTGAGCAAAAAAAAAACAATACAAATGATACGCAAAAGATGTAGGAAGCACACAAAAAGTGTCCCACCCAACATATGGCACCAGCGCATTCTCTGGTCATAAGCAGTTGCAAGTGCAAGAGAATGACACGGCGTAAACTCCACCCACCCCGGTGCTCCAGGAGGAGCTCTGGATGCTGTGGCTGCTCTGGCTGTCGGCCATGTGCGTGGGCGGAGTCCGGTCCGCAAACAGGTCCTCGTCCGCCTCTTCCTCGTCGAACAGCGAGATCGACTCGCGCGTCGGCTTCCTCGTGGCAGCTGGCACCGGCTCGGGCTCCTGCACGGACGTACGGCCGGTAGACGTCGCGTGGTCGGCTCGGCAGAAAGAGAAGGTCGGAATCGAAAGTAAGAAAGTAAACGTACATGCAACCGTTGACGCGCAAATATTTATCGTCGCACGCGCGTTTATGCAGCAATCGTTCGCACACCACTTGTCGGACATTTATGCGCGACGGTACACCAGTCGCCTAGAGGCCGCGAGTTGCCCTTTATCTCGAGTGGAAAAGCTCGCTTATTCTTTTATTCTTCAAACGGGCTTCCACCTTTCAACTGCCTCAGGCTCTCGGTTGTGTGGACGTCGAGCCATCCAACTCTGTCACTTTGACTTGAACTCAACAATCCGAAACCCATCCCCAATTCCATCGGCGACATAAACGTCGTCGTCGCCACCGTCAAAAAGAGACGAAAGAACCGACCTCCTTCGTTTGCACCTCTTCCGCTGGCACGTCGTCTTCGAAGAGGAACAGTCCCCTCGAGGCAGCCCTCCTGGGAAAGAGACCCCGTGAGAACCGTCCCCCCATCTGGGAGTCGGGGGTGCAGCCCACCCTTTGGCCAAGAAGGGCTCGGCTTCGGCGCCCTCCGAGGTCCCCCCCTCTGACGAACTCGGCCGAGGCTCGGCGATCCCGGGGCCTCCGGGTGCGGGGACGGCACTCGAAAAGATGTCCTCGGAGTCATCGAACAGAAACGACTTGGCCAGCTTTGTTTCCGGCTTTGTTTGCACCTTCTGGCTGTCACGACTGGAAAGGAGAGGAGCCGAAAAGCTTGTACAGAGTGTCCCAAAAACAAAAAACAAAAAAACTTTTTTTATTGCAAAATTAAATTATGCATTGCAGAACACTCATTCTCCACCCAAATGTAGCGCTAGCTGTCCAAACCAGACACGAAAGTTTCAGAACTAGCCGCTATCTTGTTAAAAAGATAGATTTTCCTAAATTTTTCAATAGGAAATTGGAGGCCGACTGAGCTCTCGAATACATGGAGCTGAGTAACGTCAGTCAGTGGTGTAGGCAGAGGGGGGTTTGGGGGGTCGAAACACACCCCCCCAAAATGCCAAACCTACTCCTCCCCCCCCCCCCCCTTCCCCCCGGGGGGGCCCGCTGGCTCCCCTGCACACGCAGTCTGTTTTGCACGGGGCATGGAGCAAAGGGGGAGGGCAGACCATCTCCAACTTATATGCTTTCGGGAAAAGTGTTTGTGGGGTAGAAAATGCTCAAATAAATAAAATAAGCAATATTTCTTCATTCGTGTTTATTTGATGGGATGCGGAACTTGATCTCAGATATATAGAGAACGAATATTTCGAAACACTTGTGGGGTGAAGGATGGCAATTTCAAAGCCAAGCATAATAAACTATCCTCACTAAAATACACAGTTAAGTCAAACTAAAACTAAACTAAAGTCGGTGATGTAAGTAATATTAAATGAATTGTAAAAACAACTGCCCCGTAAGCGACGTGTGGCGCTGCGCTCATGCACTCTTTCAGTACTGATCAGAAAAACATGCTTTCGACTAAAATTAATAATACAGTCCAACCCACTTACAACGATACCACATATAACGATGTACCGCTTATAACGACCAGTTCCTAGAGTTTCTAGACTGGAAATGATCAGTTTCTAGTCTAGCTACAACGATAATCGGTTATAACGATTGAAATTTTGGGTTTGCTCATTATCGTTATAAGTGGGTTGCACTGTAAAGAGTTTATTTTCATCATACGTTGATGGCTGGCGATAAAGGAAAAAAGCTGTATGGCACAGCTTGACAAATCCTTGACAAGCCAACGAAAAAAAAAAAAACATTTACAAATCTTGATTACCATAATTTAACAAGCGTGCTTCGGACATAATACATTTTATCATCGGCTATAACAGGAAAGTGACCTATTTGCAGGCAGAAGTTATGAGACCCCAAAAGTTTAGTTCATACTCAGATTCATTTGTGGAGAAAATTAGTCGAATTTCTCTAAAAGACAATGTACTGAATTCCCATATTTTATCTTCAAGTAGGTTATAGTATTTTTGGGATAGTATGTTTAAGCATTTGTGTGCCATAGTTCGTGTTTGGAGTGACCACCTCCCAACATTCTGCACAATGGGTAGAATACGCGTGAATATTTTCAAAGAGATGGCCGAGGTTTATCAAAAAGTTTGTACCCCTAATTCGTTCTAGTTTTAGACTGGTGACAAGTCTATAGCTAAACAGAGCATGTATATTGATAACGCCAAGCTTTTGAAATAAACTAGCTGCGTGAAAGTCAAATGGCTTAAAAAGCCCCTCAAAAATAAAAAAAAAAAATGTTTTTTTAACAGTCGGGTAGGGACACGCGTGTCAAAAAATTAATTTTACGCAAAAAAACAAAATTTTAGAGCAATATTGACGGCGCAAGACGCGATTTAGTCGGCAGTCACCTCCATTCCACTCGTTTTCTCTATCGGCATTTCGGGCGTGCGGAGGAGAGGTGGATCGGCTTCTCCTTCACGACCGAGATCACGGACTTCGCTCGCAGAATTTCATTTAAATCTCTCGCCGGCAATATTGTTCTAAAAAGTCGTTTTTTTTTCGCGTAAAATTTATTTTTCGACACGAGAGTTCCAACCAGACTGCTAAAAAAAAAAAAAAACATTTTATGGGCCTTTGAACGCTTTTTTTTTTTTTTTTGCAACAAGTGTATTTTTTTTAGATTCGTGGACACTGTTGTATCCCAAACTAAATTACAATAGTTTATGTGGGAGTAAAATAATGAATTGTATATTATTAATTTCACCTTTGCTGGTAACATGTACCGGTGGCGGTTTATCGCACCTACTACTTGCGAGAGCTTAGGAATAAGGTAGTTGACGTGACTATCCCATGAGATATTCTCGATAAAAATGACACTTAAGAGCTTGAAAGAGTTTACAATCTCTATTTTGGAGGAGCCCAAAACGATATACTTTGTATTTGTGACTAGCTTATGTTTTTGACGAAAAAGCACCGCTTTTGTTTGTTCGACTCTGATTTGTAGTGAATTAATACGACTCCAATTTGCTAATGCAGATAATGCCTGATTTGCCATGTCAAATAGCACATCGATATTTTTAGCTGAAAAAAGCAAACTAGTGTCGTCAGCATAGTTGACAAATGTTGCATCAGAGTTAGTATTCACAATATCATTAACGTAAATATTGAAAAGAAAAGGACCTAATATACATCCCTGAGGAACACCAGCAAAAATATGTTTCGAGCTTGACGAATATCCATCAATATAAACTAATTGCATTCAATGCTCTAGGTATCTACACTAACTGCAAAGCATGCCCTCGAATCCCATATGTATCCAATTTCGCTAGTAAAATTTTATGATTGAGGCAATCAAAAGCCTTTGTGAAGTCTACAAATGCTCCAAGAACAATTTTTTTTCTTCAAGATTTTGCGACATGAATTCTTTTTAGACAAGTAGTGCAGCCTCAGTAGATTTATGCCTTATAAAACCAAACTGCAAAGCAGTTATCAAGTTATGTTTAGTTGAAAAATTAGAAGCGTATGTAGTACCTTTACAAATGCTTTAGAAAATACTGGCAATATAGAAATCGGTCTGTAATTACCGATATCATTGACACTCCCCTTTTAGGGGCGAAGCTCCTTAGAGGCTAGCCATGTCCTTATGTCCGTCCGCCGTAGGCCGGCATCGGGTGCTCGTGCTTCTGCTCGTGAGATCACGTGCTCACGAGCACGTGAGCACATGCTCACGTGCTCGTGATGTCATTATAAGAAATGTCCCGTGTGATGTCATTATAAGAAATGTCCCATAATGCAACAAGCGGTTACACCGACGGCGAAGCCGACGACTGGTGCCCAAGAGCTGCGCGCTAAAAACAAAGCCCTCTTTTTGTGTTTAGGAACATGCTGTACAAAGTATGACCTGCCAATATGGGGTTGTCCGGTGGTCGTAAAAATGATGTATTAGGGACTCTTAATTCTTTCTACTCACCAAGACTGGCCTAGGATGGCCAGTTACTTCTTAAACATTTAGGGCTCGGCACCTTTCTCACTTGAAACTTAGGAAAAGAGGGGGAGAGGATAACCTCGAGCAGCCAGTTCTCAAACGGAAGTTTATGTATTGTATTGAAAATGACAAAAAACAACCAAAAAAAATTTATGTTGAGCCTCAAACATTTTTTCTGGATAGCTGGGTCATTATTGTAAGTTGCGTGTCTAAAAGTCTAGAAGAGCAGGTATTCCGTATTTATCCGACTCCAGTAGACTCCATTGCAGGTTGACCTTTTGCCACTGCATGTGTCAATAAAGCAAGAAACTGTACTCATGGGTGCATCTGAAGGCATGTTGCAAAAACGAAATTTTATACCTTGCAAAAACAACGACCAAAGAACCCCTTTTGGTCACTCGGAAGGTGTGAATTTGGACAAAATAGCCAGAAGCGTCGCATTGCTTGGCGTTCTGCCCGGCCGGAATACTTTGCATTTACGTACGCTACATGAAGTCGAGATTAGGAAAAAAAGACATCTCGCAAAACAAGCGCAGAACGACACAATAATCGGGTAAAGCGATAGAGCAAACATGAATCGTGGACAAACCGGAGTGCTTCCGGTAGCTTCATTGTTCCGGCTTTCTCAGTGGTGGCATTCTAATTATAGGGTCAGCCTCTCCCTCTCTCCCCCCCCCCCCCCCCCCCCCCCCCTTGCCGCCGCTCCCCTCCAGTTCCAGTTTGCTGATCCAAATAAAATGGGCAGACTTAGGGTTATCATGCAAATACGGCAAACACCCTGTAAGAGGCCCCCTTTAAGAAATGCTGTTCCAGGCAACTTGCGATTCGAACGAAGTGACTTCCTTGCCGCCACACTTACTCAGGAACAAAGAGGAGGTCGTCGTCGTCTTCGAAGAGGCCACCAGGTTTCGAAACTTGGGTCACCTGCAAGGTTTCCTCATCCTTCACCGGAGGCGGAGGTTCCTTTAAAAAAAAACAAGTGTTAATCTCCATTGCTAAACGCCTGTTTTACAGGGAGAGCTTGGCGTCCCTGCACTCCTGCATCGGAGTATCAAAAGACTGCAGCAATCTTAAGGCAAGGACCCTTGGACGCCTCAAGCTGGGATGGCAATACCCAAGTATTGCCATCCCAGCTTGAGTCCATATCCCACGCACTCTCTTGCGTCCATGGACTCGTGTCTGCCGTTTTAAGATGGAAAGACAAGACATTCTACTAGGAGGCATTTTTTAAACAAAAGGCCATCACACTGGCGGGAAAAGATAAAAACGGAGCAGCACTGCGTGGCCTCCCAATCCCAGCGACCCGACGAGCTCGCAAAATGGAAGGCGGGCCTCCCAGAGGCGATGGTCGCGCACTTGTACAAGCGCAAGAAGCGCGGCACCTAAAATGTTTTAGACGAAACCAAGGATTACCTCTGTGGAGAGCAAAGAACCATCGTCGGGCTCCGACAATGGCGACTAGTGCATGGTATACTGTATTTTTGTGTTGGAGTGCCTTTCATAAAATGCTTTATGAGGTAAGGTATGTGTTCAACCCTCACTATTTTACATGCACGGTAGAATCTGCAGCAATTTACTTTTTGAATATCTGGGAGCTAAATTTGCCTGCATGTTAGGTTTGGGTGCGCGTTAGAATTGTGCAAACATTTAGTTCTATGTGTAACATAAATGGCAAGGGTTTATAGTAAAATGGCTACAATACCTGCAAATGTAGGCGACTAAACGCGGCTTATCTGAATGTTCAGGGCTTGTCCCGCACGCGGATTACTTGCTATTTGCCCAAATATTCGGAAAGTTCCAAATATGCAATTCTCGAATCGAATACAAATTGAATAAGAAAATTATTCGATTTATATTCGAATATTTGCACACCCCTACAAATTATAAACAGGATAGTGCTGGCCTCTAAAAGCAGCACCCTGCTTGTGCACAGAGCCAGGCAACCAGCAAAAATACATGTACAAATATGTTTGATGTAAACAAAGTAAATACAACAAGTGCATGCTCGATGTAAACAAAAAAGATAGAATGCATGCATTCTCAATGTAAGCAAGGAAGATACACAAATATGACATACACTAAAAAAATTCCATGCCAAAAAAATTCTACAGCCAGAAAGAATGAAAAAATAACTGGGGATCTTAAACCTCTCTTTCCACCGTAAGACACTCTAGGGATCTTAAACCTCTCTGTGCACCTAAGACTTTTTGCTAATGAACATAAAGTTCAGAAGTACAACCATAGCAATAATTTATAAGCGTAACCTATATATACCGATAATACAAGATCGCACAAATGGAGCCCTCACGCCCCGCCTTATATAGGGGTCCGTTTTCTCCCTCTCTCTCCGCCAGGGCAGCAGGTGCGACCGCCACGTGCTTTGCAGCTGGGTCCGCCGCGTCGTAGTCAGAAATGAGTCATAGCCAAGGTTCTCCGCAGTTAGGCCAGGCCTCTCTCCCCTTCCGGAGCGCACGAACCCACACACACACACACGTCCCTTTGACGTCACGGACGCGTTGAGACACGTTTTGGGGCAGCCTTCGACAGGTGGGCGTCAGTCCTGAACACGTCGGGACTCGTTTCGGGACTCGTTTCCGCAGCGTTGAAACTCGGAAGAAGGTTGCCGAAGGTTCCATTCTTAACAGCCCCTCCGGGGCCAGGGAAACCTCGAATGGCCGGTGGTACAATCGCTGGCCTGAAGAGGTGGGCTTGGAGTAGGCCTTGAGAAGACGCTGCAAGCACCAAACAAACTCCCAAACCTCTCACAACGGAGGCATCAGCGGAAACGTCCCCCACAACACCACGCCACACCGCAGTCAAACGCTCGGAATTCGCCAAAGACCCGCCAGACTGGATTACGGATTACCAAAATTTGGTACAATTCCGGGTATCGAGACCCCCTGTCGCCAAAAAAACTCATTTTTCCAACGAGGTCACTAAGAACAAAAGACAAAAGACAAAAACTTTTCGCAATTTGTGAGGTCATTTTGGGGTTTCAACGAAGTGCCCCCACTTAGATCCTCATTCCCGTGGATGACGAAGACCTCTGAGATCATCCCTACTATTTTTCGCGATGTCAGAAAAATCTGCTCAACCCATCGGTATTGCCGTTAAATTTGCCTTTTCTTTTTCTTACGCTGAAGTCATAGTGATCGATTTTCACGTGATTTCTAGACGTGAAAATGCGGTCCTTATAGCGCCGATAAAACAATCCGCCTCTTTCGTTCCCCGTCACATTGGTCCTAGCAATCTCCTGAGCTGTACAGCGAAACCCTGACACACTAGGGTCGCTCTTCTGCTCGACTGTCAAAGACACTCTGTCTACTCGTAGCAGAGGACCAAAGTTACGCGACGCCGGAGCTACGAGAGATCTTTCACTGATCCCGTCTTCCTCCGCCTTTTTCGCCGGCTCGTTGGGACGGCGTACGCTTTCTAGCGCTGCGAGGTCAGGCTGTTCTACAACCTGGTCCCTCTCATCCCGGTTTTCTGCCTCCAACTCTGGGAGTGCTTGCTCCCCGTCCGCTGCCTCTGGCTCTGGATCCCTCGTCAACAAAGGGGCGACCTGACGCAATTTGGACCTCGTACATGACTGAACTAGCCCTTCTCCCAGTTGTTGACCCCTTTCGCGCAGCAGGAAATCTGACCGGTTAGAAAACAAATAAGGATACTCCAACGGGACTGTCTGCGAGACAGCCGCCTCTGTCACTAGCTCTCCAAACGGGCCAGTTATCCTTACTGTCGCCATAGGCAGACAGACACTGTGCTTTTCAAGCAGCTGCTTGATCCAAACTACCTTTCCCGTAAAATCGGATGGCGTTACATACGACGGATGGACAACGTCCATCGTCGCTGCACTGTCCCGAAGCACCCTGCACGGCTTTCCGTTTACCTGGAGCTCGTGAAGATAGGGACGAAGAAGCTTCAGGTCCTTGTCACTACCGTTCACGTACGAGAATACAACCCGCGGTTTCTTACATCTGGCCGCTGTGTGTCCCGGCTCCTGACAGTTGTAGCACAGGAACGGCTTCCTTGCCTCGAACTGCCCTGTTGGGCTTTTCCGTGCCTCGTCTCCGTTCGAGTGTTCTGCGCTCTTTTCTGGGACCTTTTGTCCTGCTTCGGGCTTCTCGGGCCCGTTTTCTCGCGAGCCGTTACCCTGTCGGAAGGTCTTGCGCTGATCGCTTCGGCCGGATTCGCTTTCCTCTCCGCTCAGCTTTCTACGCGTTGCGTACTCTTCGGCTAGCTCAGCGGCCCTTTCGACAGAGTCGACTCCCACCCTGTCCTGCACCCAGAGCTTGACTGACTGCGGAATGCTACGAAAGAACTGTTCGAGGCACACACACTCGACTACCTTGTCTCGGCTTTCGTACACTTCCTCGCTCTTCAACCATTCTATCAGGTTGGTTTTAAGCCCGTACGCGAATTCCGAGTAGCCCTCGCTGCTCTTTTTGGATGCGTTTCTAAACCTTTGACGGAACGCCTCGGCAGAAAGGCGGTACCGCTTCAAAAGGCTGGACTTCACCTTGTCGTAGTCGTCCGCGTCTCCAGCACTAAGGCGCGCGACAACCTCTGCAGCCTCACAGGGCAACAGAGTCAAAAGCCGTTGCGGCCACGTTTCTGGGGCGAAGCTCAACTTCTCACATGTCCTCTCAAAGTTCACTAAGAACAGGCCCACGTCTTCCCCAACTTTAAACGGCTGCATGAGCTTCTTCATTTGATACGACTCGGTCTCACTTGCTCGTACCGGAGCCCCAACTCTACTGTTCTGCGAGTTTAATCGCTGTTGTTCAATTTCGAGCTCTAGCCTTTTCAGCGCTCGCTCCTCTGTCGCTGCAGCCCGCTCCTGTTCTCGTTCCTCTTTCGCTGCAGCCTGTTCTCGTTCCTCTCTTGCTGCAGCTTCACTCTTAGCGTTCTGAAGCAGTTCCCACGCAATTTTAATTTCCTCTGCTTCCGCGCTCTCTGAAATCGCTTTACTGATCTCAGATTTCTTCATCTTTTGCTCCACCTCCACACCCAATTCTTCACATAAACAGAGTAAATCTGTTCTCAGTAACCTCATTAGATCCATGATCGCTGCTCTTTAGCTTTGGCTTTGCTATAAAACTTGTCGCGAGGTTGTACCAAAAACCTAGCGCACGAGTCAAACACTAAGGATTCCCAGCAGTTCAAAATTAATTACCCATAATCTGAAGCCTGGCGAATCTCAAAGCAAAGTCCAAACGCTCACCCGCAGATGTAGCACGATGTCGCATGGTCCGATCCCAACCGCTGCCAACCAGTTGTTCGAGGCGGGCTTAGGCCGCACGTCCTAGGAGGCTTCCTGGCTCGTGGACGACGACCATTCCGCGAAGTGAAGAACCCAGGGGGTCCAGTGGAGTGGTGAGAATTGTTAACGTAACGAACGGGTTTAATTACATGGTAGCGATACAGTCGTCAAATCCAAGAGAAAAGACTAAATGGAGCCCTCACGCCCCGCCTTACTATAGGTGGTCCGTTTCTTATCTCCCTCTCTCTCCGCCAGGGCAGCAGGTTGCGACCCACGCGCCACGTGCTTGTCAGCTGGGTCCGCCGCGTCGTAGGTCAGAATGAGTCATAGCCAAGGTTCTCCGCAGGAAAAATGAGCCCTCACGCCCCGCCTTATATAGGGGTCCGTTTTCTCCCTCTCTCTCCGCCAGGGCAGCAGGTGCGACCGCCACGTGCTTTGCAGCTGGGTCCGCCGCGTCGTAGTCAGAAATGAGTCATAGCCAAGGTTCTCCGCAGTTAGGCCAGGCCTCTCTCCCCTTCCGGAGCGCACGAACCCACACGCACACACACACACGTCCCGTTGACGTCACGGACGCGTTGAGACACGTTTTGGGCAGCCTTCGACAGGTGGGCGTCAGTCCTGAACACGTCGGGACTCGTTTCGGGACTCGTTTCCGCAGCGTTGAAACTCGGAAGCTTTTACTGTGCTTGTCTGTCACGGGTTTAATGTTGGATGGTACAATCAAAATAATTTACGAAAAAACCTCATTAATATGATTATATGTTCTTGGACAATATATTTTGCCGGCTGTTAAGGTTCATGAACACTGGTCCTGTTCGGCTCCCACAGAGATATGCAAATTAATTTCCCGTTCGTTGCGTTTGCCTTTCCAGTCGTCAAATTCAAAAACTGACACTTGAAGTGGCTGACGCGACTTGTTGGCCCACCCGGCCACAGCCACCCCTCTTTCTTACGCGACTTTGCTCTTCTAGGCTGCGCTTCCTGTTTGAGCAGGCATGACCTCGGAGAAGGGTCGAAAAAGATTCGGGCTTTTGTAAGAGCCCTGTTCAACTTTCCACCTCTTTCTTTGGCGTATGTGCATTCGCTCACTTCGGTTTCGTTTGGTTTTCCTGGTTCCACCAGTTTCATTTTGAGTAGAGCTCAAGTTAGTAATTGTGAACCGCGAGCAGTGCACACACATTGGGCCTTACTGTTTTTGTACCAGTTCGCACGCATCGAGCTTTACCAATTTGCATTGGCATCATAGGAGCAGTGGCCAACACGGGGGACCAGCTAAGTTGGCTCGATGGGCTCGGAAATTATGCTTACTCTTGAGGCCGACATTCTTTGCTTACAATTATAAACCGAACCATAAGTTTAAAAAGCAGTTCACCAAAAAGAGGTTTAGGCCTAAATTCTAAAAATATGGCAGTACTCCGCAGTTGCGAAATTCTAACTAAAATAAATAGGCGCACGAGAGTTGCTTCTTGCCTCATCTATATATAGCCTTCCCAATAACGTTATCAGCTGTTACATATTCCCAGATGATAACTTTTTTAACGAAGTCCCTGGAAGAATGTATCAATGAGGCCCTACCTTATTTCAAAGGGAGTGTTGCTTCACAAGGGACACAAGCTTTTAAGCTCATACAGGAGTCCGAGATTATAGTGCAGTTCAAGATGTGCACGATACTGAAAAAAGGGTAGCAAGTTATATGGAAACAAGAGGCTCACCTTCGCCGATGTTTCCGTCTTGACACTGTTGTGCAGGCTGCTAGGTTCCTGAAAATAACCAGTTTGGTTTCATGGCACGGCTCGCGCATTTGTTGGACCAAGTTTACGGCCTCAAAAGCCTCAAAAATGTATCCTGAATCCTCCAAATTAAAAGTGGCCGAGAACCTTGTTCAACCCAGAAAATTCTGAATCGGTCACTCGGGAGAGCTATGTGCAAAAACTGCAAACTTGAAATTCACTCAACTAATTTTCAAAGCATCAGTATTAGTTTTAGATCTTACCTCTTCGTGTCTTTTAAGTTAATTTTCTTAGGCAATGCTTCAATTTGATGTTCAGTTTGATTCAGTGCGGCTCTGTATACCACTGGTGTAACCACAGGCCGTTCTTATGGGGCATTAGCCCTCCCCTTCCCGAAATTCAGCCGACCCTATAATATACACGTGAAGTTTGACCCCCACTCCCTAGGTGATGAACATTCCAGCCAGCTCAGCCCCCCTCAAAGATAATTCCCCTGTATGCCACTGCTGTCTACTTGCGACCTTAAAAAGAAAGTCCTTCTCTAGGGGCACCAAATGGGATCGAGACAGGGGGACAGCAATAGAAAACTATCGGCGGACAACTCAAAATCATGGCAAACGACGCTAGACAGTTCTTGACTCACTCGTGCCTACATCAGATGCACTAGACCCCACCATAACTTCATGTAACCACTCATCTAGACCCCAAAACGGCATTATACATTGAAGGATGTGTGGTGCAACATCCTGTTTGCAAGTAGTATTCACAATGCATTTGCAATATACTATATCCACAAAGTGTTCATGCATTATTCGAAAGGCAAAGAGAGAACTTTTGTTTATATAAACTTGGGAGCATGTTGAAAGTCAAATTTGGGGGTTTTACGTGCCAAACCAACGACGGGCATCTGGCACGCCCCAGCGGAGGACTGTGCAACCGAAAGCTCGGTTACACGGCGCCTCCTCCGCAATAAGCCTCCGTCAGATTGCGGGCACCTCGGCCGGGATTCGAACCCGCCACATGGGGATCCGTAGGCCAGCGCTTTCGCCTCGGAGCCACCGAGGCGGCTTGGGAGCATGTTGGTTGTTGGCCAAAGACAACAGAAAGAATAACACACTGTGTTTATCCACCCCTTTTAGTTGTAAAAGGACCAGTCAGTGTTGTAATCTGAACTCAAATTATGCGTCCCACTGCATCGATCCTTCGAAGCCAGGCAATGAGATTTATTGGGGTGAGCCATCGCTCCACACTACCTTCTCAAGAGCAAAAAGTTGAACAGAAAAACGAGTGGGCCATCTCTTGGGACGTAGTACGGTAATTCCCTCTTAATAATCGTGACGTTTAGACCCCGAGACTGGGAAGGAAACTTCAAGCCAAAGTAGAAGGGAAAGAAGAAAGTGGACACACAGTGTCTCCATGCTGATGTTGCCTCTCTGTTCACATTCTTCTGTCCCTTCTACTTCGCCTTTAGATTTCTTTCCTAGTCCCGGGGTTTAAACATCACGATTAATATGCACCAGCTCACCTGCACTTTGACCATTTTTTTTCCCTCTTAACAGCAATGTTTTCTTGTCTGGCCACATCGAGCAGTCTGTTCAAGATGCCATCCAAAAACTTTCAGCCTTTCCACTCTGGTGGAAAAGGAAGGCCAGCAAAGCTGTGCTACGGTGGGAATGAAGTAATGGCCGGTCGCAAGTCGGCAAGCCAGAGTGGGAAGGCTGGAAAGGTTGTCGCCATCTATGAGCAACGGCGGCAACCAGACAACTGGCAAGCCGGTTGTCTGGTTGCCGCCGTCGCTCATAGATGGTAGTAGCTGTCCGGAGTGTTGTGTCAACATTTATTTTCTGGCGGACACAATCCTAGGGAAACTATCCCTTAACAGCTCCGCTGTAAATAAATATCGAAGTGCATTTACGCTGTTGCATGATGTGCGTCACAGCGACAACAGCTTGACGCTCGTGTAATTCGCTACAATTGTTGTGTCGGCGTCGTTTCTGTGTCTCCTAACCACGAGCCTTATGATTTTCGTGCCATTTTCACTTCCACTATTAATTCAGCTTCAGTACCTGACCCTTACCCCATCTACGACGAGCCTTTTAATGCACCGTACACGAGCCTTATGATTTTCGTGCCATTTTCACTTCCACTATTAATTCAGCTTCAGTACCTGACCCTTACCCCATCTACGACGAGCCTTTTAATGCACCGTACCCAAAAGTCTTATTCTTCAGAGCCACTACAAACTTGCTGAGGTCTAGTCATACAGCGTGTAAGTTCGTCTGCTCGGACGATTGCACGGATGTGCCAGCACAATGGGGTGTCGGCTACAGCCACTATCAAAGCGTCTTTTTCGAACACCTGGCCTCCAGCAGGCATTGGTTGCTTTTGAACGCGTACTCTGGTTGCACATGCACGCTCAAAGCACAGAAAGTTTTAGCGAAAAACTCAATTCCCTGTGGAGGTTCCCAGTTGTCGCTGTAAAACGCCACCGGCACAAACCTTTTTGGCGGGTGCCCAAAGGTCGTCCTCCTCCTCCTCGTCAAACAGCCCGCCCGCAGAGAATGTCTTGTGTGCGGGCTTGGCAGGAGCAGGCACTGCTACGAATCAGGGAAATGCGAAACGAGCGAAAAGGTTAAGTTGTGCTCTTTCGTATATTTTTGAATTAAGTTGTGCCAATGCCCGCTGCTCTAAGTGAGCTGCTTTTCTCTGCAATTTGGCAGACCGAGGCATCTAACAGGAAGGGCTTTAAAGGTGGCATCGTTCTTTAGAAATGGCACTACCAGCTGACCAGGTTTACAGTAGGTAGTTAACCCAGAAACTTATCTTTTAAAATAATTACTTCCGTGAAAATGTGCCTAAGCACATTTTCGTGCAAGTAACTCTGCACGCTCAGTAGACATGCACGCTTACAGATACCAATATGAGTACACAGCTTTGTTTTAGAGAAAACCAAACTATCGCCATTATGGCAAACCACAGGTCTTAAAGGGGTCGTGAAACGTTTTTCCGGAATTATGAACAATATGAATCTTTGTCCTTTCTCATACGACCCCCGTTCAATCTTTCGCTGCTCCAGATTTATTTACAGGTATAAAAAACAAAATTTCGGTTTCCATGAGAGCGTCCCTCTCAGTTCTCCAAATACGTATGATAGGTAACCAATGCAAGTTTGTCTGCTTCTTGCGCAGGGGTTGCGATGGTGTCAGAACGCCAAGCTCCCCTCCTTCATAATGATTTTGCAAAGTTCTGAGTTTGAATCCTCTGAGGATAATTTTTTTTTTTTTTGCTTCCCTTTTGTGTTTTATTATATTTCTAATCCACAATGAGGTTTGTCTACTGCATTTAACAACAAATGTGAGCTGCGGCGGGACGATCAGCATGATTACGATGGTTACCGAACGACAGAAGACCTGGATATGTTTGAAACCGAAACTGTACTATCCCGATTACACGATGCAGTGGTGTCCAACTAGCACGAGAATGCCAATAACCCAATATTTTAATCACTCCCAATTTGTTATTTGAAGTTTAAATATATCTGTTCAACCTTTCCACATAGCTACCGTGACGTTTTGCTACTGATGCTGCCGTAGGGTGTCAAAGGTCGTTTCAGGAAGTCCAAAAAACGTGATTTTTAAACGCGGTTTATGCAATGCAGACGCAAAATTTCGTCGTAATACTTGGAAATCAATGTCTTTGTGGTTTAATGAATGTAAAAAGATTAAAATCTGGCAGACACATTTTCTTGTTGAGACCCCTTTAAGAGTCACAGAGGCAAATCTGTAAATTTCTCGTGCACCGCCGAATTACCTCCCACTGCTTAGGAACCATTTGCGAAAATCCCCAAGGACCACATGCATGCAATGAATAGGAACGTCCCGCATGTTCTTCCCAGGTTGGTTTAAAACCAGGTTGGTTTAAAATCTAGCTCAAGATTCGCGAGACGTTTCGCAATATTCGGACCAAAATTCCACTGCCGGAGGCGCGTGGTACCATGTCCATGTCTGCACTCGATGGCAGTACCTTTGCTGGCCTGGGTGTCAAAGAGGCCGCTGGAAGACTGAGCTGGACGCTCCTCCCTTTCGCTCTGCTGCCGCTGAACGACCTTGGGGGCATCCTTGAACAAGCCATTCTCCTCGTCTGAAAATGAGCCACGAGGAATTGAACAAGGCACGGCTCAAATGTCAGCACTGGTGCTCTTCCGAAATATTTTTAATTAAAGGGCAACTCCAGTCAAAGACAAAACCAACATAAACGACTGGTACCACTGCAGTGGCACCAAACATGATCACAGCCGAAATATTACGTCAAAGTGAAGCCGCATACTCCACTAAAACCGATTTTAAGGATGCGACAAGCTGCCCTTTAGGAGGTGGCAAGCCGGTTAGCTTTTGGTTAAGCAACACTGGGTGACGCAGTACTGCATCATCACCGTGACGTCACGTCGTGGTGGTACTGCGGTCGATTCCACACGTCGTACCGCACACCGCAGCACCACCGTGACGTCATAATGCGGCCGTACAGCTGATGATCAGTGTTGCCATCCCTCTCTAGCAGATAGTTTCGGTTTCGCCATAGACGCCCAAAACCGAACTTTGAGCCGTGACTTTCATAAAACTACACACAACATCGAAAA
Source organism: Ixodes persulcatus (assembly GCA_013358835.2). NCBI lineage: Eukaryota > Metazoa > Arthropoda > Arachnida > Ixodida > Ixodidae > Ixodes > Ixodes persulcatus. The sequence continues at coordinate 248,479 of JABSTQ010010936.1, read as the reverse complement.
AAAATATTATATCTTGCAATTTGGGGACATTGACAGAGCTGAAAACAGTCGTAATCCCAAATTTTAAAATACTTACCAGAGCACCCTTTAAAGGCACATTGTTACTAAGCCCATGTCTTTGAAATCTGTAGCAAAAATGACGTTGGGATGATTTTCTGAAATTCCCGACTCCCCAATTTTTGGTTACATACTGGCTCCGGTGACACGAGCATTAATACAGCGGAAAAAATCTGAAGAATGTGTTTGTGCTCAAAGTCTCGTACCCTATTCTGAAAATGTCTCGACTGGAGTATGAGAGACCCGATAAATTTGGACATGGAAGTAAATCCTCAGTCGTTTCCGTGACTTCAGGGGTCCCCCAGGGTAGTGTTCTTGGACCGTTACTATTTTTAATTTACGTTAACGACATTGTACAAAATATTCAGTCGACAATAAAACTTTTTGCTGATGATTGCGTTATTTACAGGGAAATAAATTCGACGAGAGACATCGAGATCCTACAGAGCGATCTAGATAAGGTAGCATACTGGTGTAACCAATGGAACATGAGCCTAAATATTGGAAAATGTAACCTCATTAATTTTGCTAGAAACGTCTCTAAATTTTTTACAAGTTATACTATCAAAAACCTGACAATCGGTAATGTCTCTGAATGTAAATATCTTGGCGTTTATTTTCACCAATCACTTAAATGGAATAAACATATTGACTACACAATTAATAAGGCCAGTAAAATGTTTTTTATTCGTAGAAATTTCAAACACGCGTCCCGAGACGTAAAAGAAACTCTTTACTTCTTGCACGTAAGGTCAATGCTTGATTATGCGTGCGTTATATGGGATCCCTACCAGCAGTATCTGATCGATAGATTAGAGAAACTTCAAAATCAAGCAGCGCGATTTGTTAGTAACAACTACGATCCATACGCTAGTATGACAGAGGTTAAAACCATGCTGGGATGGGAGCCCTTGAGCATTCGAAGGCAAAAATTAAGATTGAAGTTTTTCCATCGCATTTATTATAATAATACTGGTATTAATAAGAATGAGTATCTTTTGGGGCCAACGTATGTTTCAGCTAGGTGTGATAACTCTAGAAAAGTTTTTGAATATTCCTATAAAACAAACAGCTTCTGTCATTCTTTTTTTGTAAAGACAATTAGAGAGTGGAACTTGCTGCCTGATGATGTGGCGAGCACCTTGGACAACAGTGTATTTTCTTCTCGGCTGTATATCTAATCTGTGCGGACAAGTGATCACTTTGTCTTTTTTATGTATGTGTGTTATTTCCTGCCCCTCCTACAATAATGCCCTCGAGGCGATGTAGGTACTCTGTAAATAAATAAATAAATAAAGAAATTGTACCAGATGTAGATTAGGCAGGGTTAATCCTACTTTGCTAAACCACAAATGAGCAAAAATGCAAAACATTATCTGCGTAAAGCATATCAAACAAAAGGGGGTCTGCAAAATACGAAAAGGGCCGTAGCCAACTGAGAAAACTCACCAGAGTGATCAGAAAACACTTCTTCGTCTGTACTCGATGCTCTGGGTGGGAGCTTAGGTACAGCAGCTGCCTGAGCCCGAACAGCATTTTCTTTGACTTCTGACGGCTTTGATTCAGATCGCATCAGGGGGGGTGGACCGGAACCTGTTACATAGAGCATAACTTGAGAATAGGCCGGGCTCAGCCAACACCGATAAGAACTACAGAACTCTCGTAAATTCAAACATTGATTGTTCATGCAGTGGAGCGTCCCTACAAGGAACTCAGACTTCAGAAAAACATTTTTCATATAATCAAATGCCTCAACCAGTACTGTCGAGACCAGTTATAACGAAGTTGGTTATAACGAAATAGCGGCTACAGCGAAGCGATCACGATTTCCCATTCCCTTTTGCACTTCGTCAACTGAAGTCTGTTATGACGAAATAGCGGATATAGCGGAGTGATTTCCGATTCCCACTAACTTTGTTATAACCGGTCTCGACAGTATACAAGCTCATTTTTACTTCACTGTATGCATTATCTTCACTATATCGAATATTATTATTGCTGCATGCATGATCGAGAAGATACGCTTCTTCGTTCATCTAGAAGATATGCGTACACTCTCACTCCGAGCGTAAACGATAAGGAGGCCAGAATGACCTTGCCTAGTCAGTCTCGCCCTAGCTCTTTCCCGAACATTCTAGGCCGAATATTCGAGATGACAGGTGGTAGACAAAGAGCCAAGCCCCGTATTGCCGATTCATTCTTCACCCCGTGCATAAGAATTCGCAACTTCTTTTCGTCCGTTGCCCGAGGGTCGGCATGGGTGCAAGACGTCCTCAACGAAGTTCGTGACAGTTTCATTGGGGCCCTGGGTTTACCTTCGAAGAAGGTGTTCGGCCCTTTCCCGTCGATGTTGGCTGGTGAACGTCTGTTTCAGCACATCCTTGCAGGTGGTCAACGAGGTCAAGGAGGTCTCGGGATTCTCAAACCAGTGCCTGACCCTTCCTTCGGGCGCGAAAGTACAGATTCTGCAGGCACTGTTCTTCCATTCATCGGTTGTATAGGGGCCACTCGTTTGTATTGCTGTAGCCAGTCCTCAACGTCCTCAAAAAGCTCACTGTTGAAGGACGCGGGTGTACGTGCAGCGATAGGTACGATGACGACGGGTGGGGTGGTCATGGCTGGTCTTGTCAAACTCCAGGGACTTGCCTCGAGTGCAGCGGCTTACTCGTGCGTTGGCTTGCTCCTCCAAAAATCATCAGCAGAGGAGCAGGCTAGCACTGCGGGCCCTTGTCGGGGTACGTTGTATGGGTTGCGTTACCCTGCCCCTTCACCAGAATGTCACGAATGACAGACGAGGCAGGATAAAACGGAATCAACTGAAGAGGCGAACTTGTGCCAGAAACGAAAAAGAGAAGAACAGACGTCTAGAAAGCGGCAAGCAACCGCATGTCGGCGTAACAGCTGGCTATCGTGTGAGAGAATCGGTGAATGAGTCGTCAGTACCACACTCACTCTTTATCTAGCGTACTCGTCATCTCAAATATTCGGCCTACAATGTTCGGGAAAGGGCTAGGGAGAGACTGACTGGCCAAGGTCATTCTGGCCTCCTCATCGCCTATGTTCGGGGTGAGAGTGTACGCAACTCTTCTAGATGAAAGGTGAAGCGCATCTTCTCGATCATGCACGCAGCACTAAAAAGATATCCTACTTTGAGAGTCTGTTATATGCAGTATTGGGAAGTACTCTAAGCACACTGAACTTGAAGTGCTACTTTAAGTAGGTTTAGAAAACTTGTACTTTACATGAAGTACTACATCATCTGTGCGTGAACTTGTACTTTACTTAAAGCATTGCCCCTCTGGTACTTTCTGAAGGAAGTATAACTTCCCACTTTAAAGCAATTCCCCAGATTTGGTCTCAATGAAATTAAGCTCTTTCAAGAACCACGCGCTCGCATCTTTGGCTTTCCCAGCATAGAACTACTGAGGTCGAGTATAAGAGTTCACCAACCTCTAACGAAAAAATGGCGTGTAGACCCCTTTCAAAAAGTTCATCAACGGTGAAAAAAAAATAGAGCTACAGTTGAACCTCGATTTAACGAAGTCACCGGGACCAGCTAATTACTTCATTAAATCGGGAACTTCGTAAAATCGAGGAAGGGAGCCTCGCGCATAGGCTGCGCGGGGAATCCGAATTTGTTCGATAAATCGGGAAATTTGTAAAATCGGGTTTCGTTAAATCGAGGTTTAACTGTAGTTTCTGTCGGGTGCACTGGGCAGCAGACGCCATCTTGAAAAATGTTCCCGGTTTGTTTACGCCTTAACAGTACGAGTTTCTTCGTGTGCTGAGGATGTCATAGGCAAAATACAACTGCCGTTTCTTTAACATGTGCTGAGAAATCCTTTTTTTCTTTGTGGCCCAGAGTAAAAACAAACAAATGAGCGGTACCATAAATGCATTAAAAACGCGAGTGGACTACTTCCTTGAACATTGTTTTTGTGTTTCGGGGATGTGCTCGTGGCCATTTTGTTGTGAAAGGCAAGTTTTCGTGGCTACACAAGGTGAAAGGCTGTTATTTAAGGGTCTACTCCCAACCAATCACAAGCTTATGTAACACGCAGTGCACAGTTATCGGAGATCCAATGACTACGGGCCCACCGACTGCTATGCGCTGCGCTCGCAAGTTCACTGACTACCAAACACCTTAGCAGGTTGCAGGCAGCATGCGATGTAGGTAAGTTTCATGCCTAGGAGCAGTTTTACGAGAGCAGTGCCCCTTTCTGTTTGGCTGTTTCTTGTTCTGCAACTTAGAAGCTTCTTGAACTTAGAAACTTAGCTGTTTCTAAGTTCTGCAAGAAATTCTAACATTAGTACACAAAAAAAATGTACATACCTCAAAATATGTTGCGCAAAATTAATTTTTTATTTATTTTGTTCAATAACTCGCTCTCATGGCAAATAATTTTCCCATGCCTTGTCGAATGTAGCTGCTAGAACGACCAATCCTTGGAAAACAATTGGTACATGTATTAACTAATAAAATATTGCAATAATGTCACTGTATAGCTTTTAGTACTCTCAATGCTGTAATTAATCATTCATTTACATCTGCCAGGCAAGCACGCAAGGCCGTAGTTTTGCTTAGCTTCCGCGTCTATGAATGTAGCTTTCCGCAAAAATAATGCCACATTCAAAACCCATAGCTGCACATTTCACGACTAACAATAGTAGCTTTATCTGCGTTTTATTTCCTCATTTGCAAACCTCCGTGCAAAACGGGAGTCACCACGTCAAATGGACAGTCGCCACGCTGATCGTGGATGACTTAGTCCGGACATTAACGCAAAAAACAAGACAAATACAGTTTCTTCACTAATTCGGGCAACCAAACCACTCTCCCTGTGGCTTTACACAACAAAACGCAGAAGTATTGCAATTAGAATTGCAACATTGAAATGTGTACAGAGTGCCATGAGACACACGATACCCTTCAAGATGGCGTCGGTGGCCAATTGCTTTTCCGTGCGACAGGGGGTGCTCTTTTTCTATACTTTCGAGACGTCATTCAATCATTTTTCTGAGTGAAGTAATGACGGCTATAAGATTGATACAAATAAGTGCCTTATAAGTTCGTTGCATTAAAACAGTTTTTCAGCAAGAGTAAAACAACTACGCAGTGGTCACATAACTTTATCCAAAATTCGTCGCCATTTCTAAAATTGTCTGATGCACCCTCATTAACCCTCGGGGCAATGCATATCAGTGTAAAGTACACTACACAGGGGATTGGAACGACATCACGAAAGATTGTGTTTAAAAAACACTGACAACCCCCCAAAATATTTTTTTAATATTTTTCCAGGCGATTTAGTAGTATCGTGTCTGAAGACTACCCAATCAATATTTTGCTACAGTCACATATAATTTTAATAAAGTAAAAAAAAACCAACTGCTCAAAACTGAAACATGTGCACGGAGACTTGGAGGAGAGGGAGTTGCCGGAAGTCTAGTGGCTATCGCTCCCTACCCAGATTTTTTTCCATTCCTCTGTTTCTTGGGCATGTGAAGCAGAGGACGACAACAACGACGTTGCTTGAACTGTTTGTCATGGGATTGTTTCTCACTTATACCCCTTCCCTAGTTGCTCTGTGTTTGATCGATTGGCCGTTACCACCAACCACAGTTCCGAAGTAGCGGTCCTACGTCCGTTGCAACGTCGGTCCATCGTGCGCCGCCATCGCGTTGTCCAGCCCGCAGTACATCGCCATATTGAAAATGATGTACAGTAACCCTCGTTATAACGAAATCGCTTTTTTCGAATTATCATTTTTATCGAAGTTCAACATGGTCCCTACAGAAATGTGCGCGCTTTGAGCCGGATTATTCTAAGCGTATCAGAGGCCGCTTACACTTATTACGGAGGCTGCGGTGCCGAAAACACGCAAGCTTACACAAAGACCCTTGCGTTCCCTCACCCTTCTTCATTGAGGCAAACGGAAAACTGGGAAAATGGCAAACAAGAAAACGGAGCAAATGGGCGACAGAGGGCAGAGCGTGCAGGACGCCACCTCCGATGCTGATGCACCAACGTGGGCACAGAGCAGCGTCCACATTCCGATGCTACTCACGGCGCCCGCAGCCGACGCTGCCAGGCCCTTGTCGTAATCGGGCAAAGGGAGCGATGGAGCCAAAGCCAATGGAGCCCGGAGGAGGTCATTCCTTTGGAAGCCCCCCCCCCCCCCCCCCCCGAGATGCGCACCTGCAGCGTACACACACATGTGCGTGGTGCGTCGTATGGAAGAGCGGAGAGTGGGACTGTTTACGAAGTTCTGCGAGGTTGAGAAAAGTGGCTGGTTCAAGTTGGAAATCGCCAAAGAATTCGACGTTCCGGCATCGACTGTTCGATACAAGCAAGGCATGCTGGACGGGTTCGAAAAGATTTTCATGCAAAAGAAAGCGCACCTGCAACTTGAGAATGAAAGACTGCCAACTGTTTTGCACACATCGAATTTTCTCTCGTGAGCACGCTCACCGAGCCGGCGCACGATTCAGAGATGCAACGATCTCTACAGGAGTGTGTGAAAACATGTTGGCAAAAGAATCACTATGATTCGTTCTCGCTTGTTGATGCGTATGTTCCCGTTGTTGCTCTGGCTACGGATGCTGCGATCGTAGACCTTGCATGCGGCCAGGGTAAACACGAAGCGACGTCGGAGAGGCACCTAGGGAAACTCTGACGACTGCGGATACGCGAAACATCCTACGGCTGCTTCGAAACAAAGTGGGATGCAGCAGCGGTGAGAGTGTTTTTGCGGTGCCTGGAGCAGTTCAAGGAGCACTGATGCCCAGATGAAATGATCGGCAAACTCCACTTAATTATTTTTTTTACTTCGTAAAGCTTCCGCTTTCTGTTCATAACCAAGGTTTGTTTGACTAAGTATACAGGCAAAGCGTTCCTCAGTTTCCTGTCCACCTTCAAGGCTGCTGGGGCCAATTTTTTGGCCCCGTCGCTTTTATCGAATTACCGCTTATATTGAATTTTTTTGCCGTCCCGTTAACTTCTTTATAACGAAAAATTACTGTACACATTTACTTTCCATGATCTGTGCAGCAATGTTTTTCGATCAATGTATTTGCAGTTTTTGGAAGCCACAAAAAATAAGGTTCATATTGCTTTCTATTTTTAAAATAGAATGTGCACCGCACCTTAGATGACCCATGACATTGAATATGTTTGGTACGCATCAGTTTGAACAGCATGTGACCACAGAAAAGAATGAGTGCGCCTGAAACTGGGCAATTCTCGACCAGCAGTTTTCGGGCGGAAAGAATATGAATTTTGAGCTGCAAATCGTGTTCTGGGTAGTTGGGCTCTCGTAGGTCATGTTCAAATAAAAACATTGGAATGCGAAAGTACCCTACCAGTGGCCCTTTAAAAAGTACTTGCACTAAAGTACATTGTAGTTAGAGTACCTTATTTCCAGTGGGCTTGATATAAATTGGGTCTGTTATATGTGAGATTGTTATAAGTGGGCTTCTTATAATTGGGTTTGTTTTTAAGTTGATTTGACTGTAGCATCTGCGGAAGCCCCATTATTTTCATCCCAGACCAGACCCCAATTTTCTCCAGATTAATCGTAAATGAAAAATGAAACCCGGAAAAAGGCAGTCCGTCCCAAAGGAAAGCAACAACAAAGCAGCTACACAGAGATGAGAAAAGCATACCTCCGAGCATGGACCGTGCCCCAGCCGGAAGCTTCTTCCCGCTCTGGGTGAACTGCGGCGTCGGCCGAGTGGCTGGAAAAGCCAAACAATTAGCCAATAACTGACCGTACCTCAGAAAGGATTAAAATACGACATTCCAACTCCATCTTATTCCATAATAATTGGCAGTACGGTGAAACGGGCAACAGAGTTTTAGGGAACAACCTTACAAATCAGATACAGTTCGGCCGACGCCCCGTACGATCGCCAAATGACACACCTTATATTCATTCTTGCTCGAGTCAATGCAATAGCAAACTTTCGATTCTACTAGCAGAAAAAGATTAAAAGATTGGAAATCTCCGAAAGTAATTGCCCTTGTATGCTTCCGGAGCAGCAAGGAGACTGCTGGAGAAGGTAGTGCTAAGATTTTTAAAAAAAAACACGACAGCCTAGGGAAACTTTACCAACTATTCAGGAGGCACCGGGGGAGAGCGCACGTATGCCAAAAATGGGAACATATCACCGGTAACCACGGCCAACCAATCGATGTGGGGATGGTACAACCGAAGGGTGTCCTCGCGAGGGTGAGAAACTTTAGTCGACATCGGTACGTGGCGACCCAGATGAGAACCGGTGGCTCGACCTGGCAGGTGCCCGACAACAACTCGATCCAAAACAGGTAAAAGTGAGACTGTTGCCACACCAACTGACGCGCAGCCCGTTTAGGGTGGGGCATCCGCCTCGATACATTGCCGAGGGTCGGTAAGGGGATTGCTCACTCGTGCTGGGGGCCCGCTCCTTCGTCGGTGGAACGTCGCTGAACAGGTCCCCCTGCGAAAGAAAGGCACAGGTCAGTTTTCTGGTGTTTGTTCCCCATTTCTAGGTAGTACGGGAGACCCTTTATTGTACAAAGTCTGTTCTTTCGGGAAAAATCTTCGCTAGACTGCTGTCAATGCCTTTGTAACGAATTTCACGGGACCAGAAAAAATGCTTGTTGTAGAACTCTTTGCTGTACGGGTCCAACACAAAAAATTTAACGTACGAGAAAAGAGAGGCTATCATGTAGCGCTGTATCTGCACGGCATAGAGTGTTTCTGTGCGGTTCCATTGCTTAGATTTTGGTGTCGTCCGAGGGAACTTGCAGCATAATCAGAACACGCTTCTCACATTTAGACCCAGATGGAAGCAGGCGGATATACGAACGTCAATTCAGTTATAAAAAATTGAGATAAACTGCTGCGCTTCAAATATCCATCCAATTATGTAAGCTGCGAACGCGGGCCCAGCATCATACTAAATAATGTCACCTAACCGCAACACTCTCAAAATGGTGGCGCCCTTGAAAGTGTGAATCCGGTTTTTTGGTGCAAAGGGCGAAAAACCTGCATACCTATCGTTAATTCAGCTCCCGTTAATTCGGAAAATTTGAACTGCCGATCTCGTCCCGTCAAACGTGTGTATTAGTCAATGGCACCAAACGCTCATTAATTCGGAGGCAGTGTGGAGCGCTATGGTTAATTCGGACGAATTTGGCAGGTGGCGCAAGCTACCGCCCGTTCCAAAGAGTATGTTCGCTATCCATCCGAGGTGCACACGTGGTTTTTCCGTTTTTTTTTCCATGCTTCTTCGCTCTTTCGGTTGTTTCGCACCAGTTTTGCTCTGCGCCGCCAACGAAGCAGCAGAAGTACCAGTCCAAGGATTCAGCAACGAAAGTGGAACCACTGAAGGCCTTCAAGGACGGCGTCCCTCGACAACAAGTGATGGAAAGGAACGACATCAAGAGAAGCATTTTGGCCACGTATGTGAAAAATGAGGCCCAGATCCTACAGGCTTTCAAGAGTGAGAAGTTCAATGCAAAAAGAAAGCGGCTGCGGAAGGCAGTGCACCCGAAACTAGAAAAGGTCTCGCTGCGGTAGATCCGTCAGCGCATGGGATGCGCAGCTCTGACAGTGCGAGTGCGGTGGAGCACCTGACCGCGCCAAGGAAAGTTGTCGTCTCCGCCCAAATGTTGTCCAGAAAGCAAGTAACAATAACCGATTTCTTCTCAAAATAAAGGTATGTCACAGGGAAACATTTTCGCGCAGTTTTCTTTGTCCTTTCAATATTTCGACTTTCGGATAATTCGGACATTTTGCCGGACCCATGAGATCCGAATTAACGAAGTTTTACTGTATGTCACTTCGACGTGTGTACGAGTGGTACAAAATTTCTTCGAAGCGTAGAGTCGAGTCTGATTGCACACCTCACTGCGACCGGTCTCTCACTTTGAGGAGGACGCTCTCAATATCAGGAGTTGGACAGCTAGTAGTATAAGAAAACCGCCGTGTCCCTATCGATAAAATGGCTGATAAAATAAACATTAGTTTCGTTTAATTTGTTCACACGATGACATCAGTCATAATTTATGGCTTGTGGAGTTCTAGATTCTATTCATTAAACAGAATATTTGTAAAACAAAAATTTGTTGCGGTGGTCATAATACCAAATACACCTACCAAAGTATATGGACTAAAAATAAATTCTGAAAAGACTAAATATGTGCTATTTCGACCTCGGAGTAGACAAATATCTTATTCGTTTCAAATAACCTTAGACTCGTCAACACTAGAGGTGGTAAAGTCGGTAAAAACACTGGGTGTACTTTTCACTGAATCATTATCATGGAATGAGCACGTTGAATATGTCCATACAAAAGCTAGTAACTCTATTGGTCTCCTTAATAGAAACCGTTATGTCTTTCCAACAAGTGTAAAATTACTTTTATATTACTCTTTGGTTTATACACACTATGTATATTGTCACTTAGTTTGGGGCCAAACAACAAAAAATAACTTAACAAAGAAATTGTTCAGAATGGAAGCTTGGGCGTGTTGGTAAGGCATGATTATTTAAAACGTACAGCGAAATAGACGGGACGGAAGAAACAAGACAAACAACCGCTGATTTCAGCGGTTGTTTGTCTCTTTTCTTCCGTCCCACCTGTTTCGCTGTACGTATTAAATAACTTAACAAGACTACTACTAACCCAAAAGAGGGCTATTAGAATTGTTTCAAATTTTTCTTTTTTGCATCCTTCTAAGGAACTCTTTTTCAAGCATCGTGCAATTCCTATTGAACAGCTGCACAAGTTTCGGTTGTTGGTGACTTGTAATGTAGCCTTAAAACACAACAATATTTTTTAATTTCTGCACTGTCATGTTTACTAAGTTAGATCATAAATACGTTACCCGCCATGGCGAGACCTGGAATGTTTCAACACCCCGCACTAATTATGGTTTTACATTATTAAAGTATGTGTTGCCATCTTTACTAAATGAACTTGAAGCAAATGATGTGTGCACATTTGGAAAGTCAAATTGAATGTTAGCGGACATACTACTACATTCCCATTTTCTATATGATACCATGTAGTGTCACGCATGTGTTCTAAAATTGTTTCTATCTGAGTGACCATGTGTCTTTTAGTTATCTTTCTACATAAACAAGTATAATGATTGGAGTGGTGTGCTGGTGTATATAAGATTTTTTGGGTCTAGTGTATTTTTATTTTCCGCTGTTTTTCCACCAAGGTGTGTATGGGAACTAGGGCCTCATCAAGCTGCAGTAGCAGCTTTTTGCCCTCTTTTCCACCTTTTTTCGTTTTGTAATGAAAAAACAAAAAAAACTAAAAGATTATTATTATTTACATTGTTAAATGGGCATTTTTGTGGTGCAGGCATTCATTATAAAGGCATTTGACTGTGATACAATAAAATCTCATCGCTTGTTCATACGCTTTCGATAGAAGTGTGCAAACATCAAAGTTTTGACTACAAATCGAATATGGATATTTTACACAACTCTTACATTTAATGTGATTTAAAATGGTTACTTAATAAAATTATCTGCAATTCGTTTTCAGCATCTATGAAAAAAATAGTTTTATTGCCCTTCAAGCTAATGAAGATATTCTGCCTACTCACTTGCTGCTCTTGGTATACTTGTGCAAAACGGTCAAGCTTGACAATAATGAGCCAAAGCATGAGTGCCATGACATTGGTTGAGGCACATGGTTGGCACAACCATCACATGACCTTACCAGTAGGAGACTAGCTGTCTCACTACAACTGTTTAGCTAATTGCTCGGAACGTAACACTCTGACAGTAAGGTGGCCAGTATGACCAACAAGCGAGTTTTAGGTTAAGTGACTAGAAACACCATAAGCTTCTACAGTACCTCAGGTGCCTGTACCAGTATTACAAACATACTTTACTACAAGTGGTTCCATATTGTATTTCGAACTTCTTACGGTTTAAGCAGAACTGCGTGTTCTGCGAAGCTCCTATCAACAAAAGTGCACTGCATTTCTTTTTAGAGCGCAGCTCTTAGGCGACCGTTTCCGGCTTGAGCAACGTCGGCGTTGCCGTCGGCGTAAACGCGCGGTGCATTATGGGACGCGTGATGTCACTGATGACGTCATCAGTGACGTCATCGTCAGCGTCACTGATGACGTCATTGGCATCCGCATCATCATCGTCCCTGATGACGTCACTGATGACGTGATCGGCATCGTCACTGATGTTGTCATCGTCACGTAACCCCCGTGAGGTCACGCGACCCTCGTGAGACTATGGCGATGCCGCTCGGAGGGAGGAGTAGCAGACAGGATGAGGAGGTGAGGAGAAGGGAGGAAGGATATACGTTCCCCTCAGTACCCTTCCCCTCCTCAAGAGCTGAGCTCTAATCCGGCGTTACAGGAAGTTGTAAACGGCTTTCATTTTTTTTTTCAAATATTCTACGTACTATTGCAGATCACTGCCTCTGAAACAAAGGTTTGTCAACGCTACAAGGGTGACAAAACAAAAAGAAAACGGTCACCATGTGACGATTAGAAGTCACCTTTTCGTCCTCTTCGTCGTCGTCGAACAGCTTTCTTGGGCTGGAGAAAGCGCCACCCCTTTTCTTGAATGGAGACTGCTCCTCGGCCTCGGCGAACATCTCTCCATCGCTCGGCACACCGAACAAGTCCTCTTCCCGTCTCCGTACGCTCCCGGCACCCTCTGTATGCAGCGCGAACAAGCAGATGTCATAACAAAACGGCTGCAAGTCAGGCTAGTTGGAATGTGCCACACCGAATATTGAATGCCTAATAATTCGTCACGATTCTGATTTCTGTTATCCAACTTTTAGAATAATTGTATATATATAATATTGGTAATGCCCGACAACATTCTGGTTTATTAAAAAAATTCTCTCCATACAGTGGAAGAAACGAAAGGTGTCTGAGAAGACCAGCCATGGCGTCAAAAGTCCCTCTGGCATGGCACATCCCTCGGCAGGTGTACTGTCAGTTTAGGGGCCATAGCGTGGCACAATAACACACTGCGCGACTTTAAAATGTGCACGAGAATAAGGGCGGTTCCTCGAACCCCCATATCGTGTTGCGCATCTCGAGGCGTTTGGCAGAAATGGGAGAGAATCTTCGACACACTCATTCCACGGCGAGGCAGCGTCGTTCAGACACCTCTCTTTTCTTCGACCGTAACCCTCACGGGCCTGTGCTAGATCTCAATCGAGCCCGCATTAAGAAATGCCGTGGCTGCCTAACCTAACCATTTTGATAAAAAGTGGTTCATATCTGTAGTCCTCGAACGAAGCAGTCGCGCTCGATGAAAATCCACAGACCACACACGCAAAACAACAACCATTTTGATATGACACGCAAAAAAACTTAGGGAATATAGGCCAGTGTTTGAGAGATGACGTCAGTGTGTTCTCTCGTAAGTACAAGGCTGCACAATGTACCCGATTGCAACCAAATGCAAGTGCCTGAACCAACCTTTAGCCGAAGGTCTTAGGACATAAAGGTGTATACCAACAAAAACCAGCTCACAAACTGTGGATACCCTTCGTCGGGGTATCTACCGTTTGCGAGCTCGCACCCCAGAGCCCGGGAATCGTTCCTTGGCTCGATTTGGACTAACAACATATGCTCGTGTAATCTCTACTGCGTGATGCACTTCAAAGAGCCCACCAGCTAGATTGCTCGTCTACGGCGTAAACCAGCGTCGCTATACCCGAAAAGTATGTCGACCTCAAAATGTCTAAACACTTGACGTCCAATTTGCTTTCTTTGCCGACGAGATGCGGGAATTGGGTCGATGCAAAATCGATTGCTGAACGTGGCGGGAGCGACCGTGACGGCACTTCGTCGATTACGTAAGAAACAAACAACCGACGTCCCTCGTCCCTTAGGTAACCGGTGAAAAAGGCCGTCGCAATCTAGCCTTGAACGCCAGAGCGGCGAACTTGGCACGGATGCGCCCTGAGCGGACAGGGAAGCGAGCAGCTCACCGCTCCTCCTGGAAGACACGGAGCCCCTCTTGGGCAGCAGGTCGCCGTCCGAGTCTGGCTCGCTCTCGCTGCTCGCCGAGTGTAGCTCCGCCTTCTGGTTGAAGAGCTCCTCCTCGCTGCTCTCCACGTGGTTCCCATACTCCCGCAGCATCGCCTGTGCCATCCTCGTGTCTGCCGGGGCCTTGGCTTCCTTCTCCTGCAAGCGTGCAGAGACCCGCCAAGAACATGGTCTTCCCCACTGCTTGAAGACAGGCCCGTATGTAACTCGTTACGGGCGATGCATCGCTCATAATTTGTTACTTCTTCAGTTACCGATTCACTATGCAACAGATTTCTGTCACTTCTAGACAAGTAACGAAATGTGGCTGCTCTTTTTCTGGAAAATAGTTCATTCTTTCGTTTATTTGACCCTTAAATGCCTACGGGGGATTTTCATAGGGGGTGCAAACTAACTATAAAACGAGGCAACATACAATAGGCTCACGATAATTCAAACTCTGATATTTCATACTTCCGGTTAATTCAAACAGATTTGAAAATTTTGGTTGTCCCGCTATGTTTTTAATGTATTTATAAGCTGCTTAATTCGAACGGCGTTTTCGCTTAATTCATAATTTTTTGTTCTGGCGGCCCCGTTGAGTGCGCTTCTTTCCGAGCACTGGTGCACCACAGAGAAGCAATACTTGCAGAGCTTGCTTTCGCGAGTGTTGCTTCTCCGCAGTGCACCGGTGCTCGAAAAGAAGCGCACTCAACAGGGCTCAAGCGGGCACAGATTAGCGGAAAACAGCGTTCACATTATGTGCTTCAAGACTAGCAATGCTGACCAAGACGACATCGAGGATGAGGACCAGCTCACTGGCATCATCCTTTCTGGCCTTGAAGCACATAATGTGAACGCCGAGCTGGGGGAATATGCTAGTCTTGACGACGGTGTGTGTGTTTGTTGTGATGACTCATTCGAGGACATAGTACAGGAAGTAATGCCAGCAGAGTGCAGCAGTGAGAGTGAAGATGACGATGAAGAAAGGGATGACCCACTACCAACTGTCACAGCCACAGAGGCCTCCCGTAAAGAGCTACTTGCATTGGCTGGTATTGAAAATTTTGTTTTGAGATTGCATGTGATGACTAAACAGTCCACAATCGACAACTTTTTTGCCGGATGAATAAATTTAACGTCGCAGCTCTTTCACCAATGTTTTATGCCTGTACTTGCTTACAATTAGTCCTATGTAGAGGAAACTGGCGAAAATCTGCTTTGTATGAGTAGCTGTCCTTGTAAGAAATCATAATGTTGTCTAGTACCATATTTAGATGAACTTCTGATAATTCAAACTAAAATCTGTGACTTCCTGGAGTTTGAATTAATGAGAGTCTACTGTAAATTGTACACTAGGTTACTTTTCCAACTTATACAAACGTGATGCTAAGCGCAACGTCATCGCAGCCCTCGGCCCCGGCTTATGCTGCGTTCGCGCTGGCCGCGTCTTACGCTTACGTACAATTAACTTCTTCCCAGTAGCCCTTTGTGCGTGTGCCTACTCTCGCTCCCAGTGCACTGCCACCATGACTGAAGGGAAGCCACACTAGCCATGCCATGGTACAACTAGCATCTAAATAGCCAACGTCAGTTTAGTCATGTTGCGATTGCGTTCATAGTGTTTCTCTGCAGTTTGCCAGAGCAGCGTGGCTGACTTGTTTCTGCTCATACCGTTTAGCATCATAAGCAACCCGGCGAAGCATTGACAGAGTGATAGCTTTTCTGATTCAACAGCCTTCGAGGAATGTCGTGTAGCAATACCAGTAATACCGTTCATTTTGCTCAGCAGTTGGTTGTTCAAAGCAAAGAGAAAAAAAGAATGGCAATCTTTTTTTCTTTTTTTTTTCACACTCTGTTGCCCAAGATGCACGTCAATCAACGACAAAATAAATAGATGGAAGTTGTTTTTCTGGTGAACTCCGAGGTACGACCTGGCAGCCGAAGAACATTGCTCGAATATGCAATGCATGCCGATAATTAAACAATGATGCCCTTAGTATTTGAAAGGTAGTTCCCAGAGAAGGAGAGTGAGGAAAAGCTTCAGGTCTAGTAGACTCTAGAAACAGGATGTTGAACCAGAACCAAACCGAAAATAGGAACCGAACCGTTATTGTTAGCCGAACAGGAACTGAATCAAACTCGTCGTCGCCATCTTGGAACTGAACCAGGAAAAAATATGAGTATAACCAATTCAAAACGGTTCATGGAATTTTTTTTTTCTTCTTTATATCAAGAAATTAATGTATGAGAATAAAAAATTGGCAGTTGACCTTGCAATGTATGAGAAATTATGGGTTTTTTCGGTCGGGCACCAGTCACCTAACTAGTTTGGAGATTTCCGTTTGTCCTGTCCCCCATGTTTCCCTTCTACAGGATTAGTTTCGTCATTCTTGTCCAGCTCGCTTGCACTTTTGCATTTAATTGCATTATAATCATAACCTTAAAATGCAAGCCGTTCACCCTTGCTGGCGTTAGACTGGTGGCAGCTGATAAAACCCGTTTGCTTTACCGACGCCTAACCCCTGGTCAGCTCAGTTGGTAGAGCGCTCCACTGGAAATTGAGAGGTCCCTGGTTTGATATCAGGACCAGGTGGATTTTTTCGGTCACGCACCAGTCACCTAGCTGCATTCGAAGATTTGTGTTTGTCCTTTGTCTCAGGGAATATTTTCGACATAAAACTTCTGGAAAAACTATGTTTGCGTGCCCAATTTCAGGTACTGTGTATGTTCAGAATTCAAATTCTGCAAGGCGTGCCATATGTGTGGGTCCTTATGGCCGCACCCCGTCTATTGTGAAACGTGTTTCGTAAACTATATTTCCCGATACACATTAGGCGAAGAGGTGCCCATTCCCTGACTTTATTCACTGCAATTAATTCCTTAGTTGAAAAGCACAACTACAAATCAACTTTTCATATACTGCGACGCAAAGTTGTAACAATCACGGATATTTTAGGTAACCTACCAGTTTGTGACAGCCTTTCACTTCAGATAAAATATATGTGACTGAGGTAAACAAATGAATGAGAAGTCGCATAACTATGTTTTGTATATGAACCTTGATTTTTTTTTTTTTACTGTAGCATATAAATTAAGCAACTCAATTCCTTTTTTCCTGGTACCTGGAAATAAAAGTGGATTGTACAAACAATAAAAAAAACTGTATAGTTAGTCGTTTTAAGGCAAAAATGGTGTCTATTGCCAAAACAATGCGGAAAAATATATTCTCAATTTAGTGGTTCAAGCTGGTTTGAACCGCTATTTTCACTCCCCGGAACTGAACCGAAAGCTGTGAACCTGAACTGATAAACATTCCGGTTCGGCACTCTGCCTAGGAATACTCTTCATCGGTCATTGTTTTTGTTGTTTCCGAGCATTTCTATGCCCCTAAAGACTTCAATTTCTTTCCGAGTATGGTGCAAAAATGTTTGTGAAGAAGTTGACAAAAATACCAACAAAGTAAAATATGACCACTAAATAAGCACATACTATGCAATCCACTTATAACGATACCACATATAACAATGTACTGCTTATAACAATCAGTTTCTAGAGTTTCTAGTCCATATACTACGATAATCGGTTATAACTAATGAATTTTCGGGTTTTCTCATAATCGTTATAAGTGGACTGCACTGTAGTACTTTGCTTAAAGGCATCAGGCTGTAAAGGCAGTAAAGGTGAAGGTACAGTGCAACCCACTTATAACGATAATGAGAAAACCCAAAATTGCAACCGTTATAACCGATTATCGTTGTATCTGGACTAGAAACTGATCATTTCCAGTGTAGAAACTCTAGGAACTGATTGTTATAAGCGGTACATCGTTATATGTGGTATCGTTGTAAGTGGGTTGCACTGTATCATGCAGCAAAGGTAGTAAATCACATTAGAAAACTAACTATAAGAATTGCTTAGTTATTGGCAAGTGCACAGCTTGTGAAAAGCTTGAGAGAAAAGTACACGACGTGGGAGTTAGTTTCCAAAAACAATCACGATGAAGGTGAAAGACGACGAAGGCTAACTAAGGACGATAGTGCGCAGCAAGAGTGATTGTTTGTCTTCTTGGGTGTGCTCTTTGTTTGTAGTTCTCAGAAAACCCACTAGACGGCGCTCATTATCAGAAAAAGGTAAAGTCCATTGATAAAATTCATGCTCACAAGTACCGCCAATCATTGTTGTGAAGACACATGCCACGAGCAGGTGCTCCGCCACCATTCGCTTCCAAGCGCCACTCATTTCAGTACTGCGCCGCCATTTGCTTTCAAGGGCCGCCAAAGACACGGGCCTTGTGCACTGGCGCATTTGTCACTACTTGCAAGACATACGCTAACAGGTCGAGGGTCTTTAGGGAAAGGTCCACCGAGGACCGGCATTCCCAAAAAGCTGGAGAAAAAAGGGCCGTGCTTATTCGAGCATGTGTCCAATCCGTCCTACCGTTCCCAAGAATTGCCCCACGTGAGCGAAGGAACGAGACAAACTTAACTTAAAACTGAATTTAACTTAAAAGACACCCCAGCAATAGGGTGTCTTTTCTGTCTCTCCTTCCTTCATTGTTCAGCTGGTTCCACCCGTAATGTATCACAACCAACTAGCTCAACTCATCCCAGTAGTAAACTTAACTTTGTTTGACGGGTTAGTGAAGACCAATTTTATGCAGCTTTCATACCGCATCAGCATTTTCTAGCTTCATCTCAGCTGCCAGCTTCCTTAACTCGAAAAGTAACGGGGAAAGCAACGCGTTATTTCAATTTGTTACTTTAGTCTTGGGAAACAAGCTAACAATCTTCCTACATCGTTAGCAAAATAGGCAAGCTAGAAGGTGAAACCACTCCATGCATAAGACTCGGAGATTAAAGAATCACAACCACTCACCTCATCAAAATCGCTCTCGGACCGGTCGCTTTCGTACTCTCCTCGACTGCTCTTTTCCTCCTCCTCCTCCTCGTCTGCAAGCAATTAGGATAAGAAAAACACTTTCATCGAGAGCAAACGACCAGGGCTTTCATGCACAGCTTCTGTTCATTGGTGGCAGACGTTCGACGCAAAGTAAAAGCCGGCCCCGCAACAGAGGCCCCCCTTAGTACCCCCTCCCCGCAAAGGAATAAACATTTCAACGCATACCCTAAGCTTTATTTTTGTATAACCCCGTACAACTGTTCTAGTAACTGTTTTAATAATATGCTGTAGCATTTTTGTTAGATTGTTTTACTGTTTCGTTTCTCGCATATATTGTTGCCGTTTTTTTCATTCTCCAATGCTGTTTTGTTGTCGTTGCCAGCCGACCAATGTAGATTTTTACCTTGCTACCCAGAAGTTGTGTGAGGGCAAATGCAAGAACAAGGCCGCCAGAGTCTCCTGCCGTGCACGAAAAAGACAGGGGGGGGGGGGGGGCCACATACCCTCGCTGAGAAGGTCCCCAAGGCCGACCTTGTCGTCCTGCACGAAGGCCTGGCTGCCGATCAGCAGGGGCAGGGCCCGGTGCAGGTAGGGGTCCCGGGAGCGGAAGAGTGGCTCGGCAGACGGGGCTCCCTCGTCCTCGGAGTCCTCGTCCGAGTCCCCCTCCTGGTGCAGGTCCACAAACTCCAGCGAGGAGCGCACCACCTGCACCCCGTGCTGGAACGCGTCCCGCATCCGGCGCACCAGCTCCGCCTCCTGCTGCTCCTTGCTCTCTGCCTGCAATGTCGAGAGCATCGGATCTCAAACTTCTGAATCTCAAGGAACCCCACCCCTATCTGGCTCGGGTAAGAGCCGAGGAAGCCCTCTAGGTCGCGGCATCGACGCAGTAAAGCTGTTCAGAAACCTACAGACCTGATAACATTAATGCACAAAACAAGGCAGAGTTTCGCCCATAGTTCGGCATCCATAGATGGCTCTTTGAGAACCCACGGACTAGACAAACAAGTCTGTTGTCTTCCCACGCATATCTGCTGCCCTGAAACAGCAGGGCTTAGACGCGGACATCCGCGGCCCCGACGAGCCCATACTGCTGGCGATACTATTAGAGAAAGAAGCGGCGAAACGTCACTTGCAAGATCTGTTCCTAGTCTTCTTTTTAGCTTTATTTTTTACGAAAACGTATATAACATACAACATTGTATAAAAAATTCCCGGTTTCTAGCCCCGTCCTGCAAGTAAACTGCGGCGACAGCCAAGGCACTGCCAACTTTGCTGCGCACAAACTACCATACACCCAATCACACTGCGCACTTAACCGTGACGTCACGCAACATTGGGATGTTTAGCGTAGAAATCTTCTTGCCAAATTTAGCGGGAAATTTATGGGCTAGATTTAGCGAGAGAATATCACTGGTGATCGCCACAGTGTCGCGCGACGCCGTGATGTCGGCCACGACGACACTACAGTAAACACAGCAAGGGATTCACTGCAAAACCTCGCCAGCGACGGCTGTTGCTATAAAAGAAGTAAAGTTGAGAAACACAGGCTCGAACAACTTCGACCCGTATCAGCAAAACAAACACCTCACCTATCGTCTGCTCTCTTTGTCGTTCGTTCCCTCTTGGCCCCCGATGTTGCACTTTTAATGTGCCACCACCTTCTGCTACCGCCTTTAACCTTAGAGGGAAGCTGGCGGCTGTACCGCAGCGGGGCTGTCGAGCATGTGGGCCCCAGAAGAGCTGACACTCAAATCCCGTCGGGGATTTGAGTACCAGCTTTTAGGGCATTTGCTAAACAACATCTGTAAAGTACACTCCTAATAAAAAAAAAAATCTGATTTTAGACATTGATTTAAGCAATACCAAGCTTATGCTGAACCTCGGAAACTGTTGGACAAGAACTCCGTTCTCCATTCTTTTCTATTTTTTTACAAAGAGGTGACATAGCACAGTAATGAACATTGTTGCCGAGTTTGTTGCGACATCTGGAATTGGAATTTCTGAGATTTCTGCCAGCATGCATTCCTGTGTTCTCACCGACTCCAGGTGGCCACTGCCATCTGGTGAAGCCGATACAACTCACCTGAGCTTCACTCTGAGCCTTCTCAGGTTCCTTCGCTTCTTCATCGTAGACCCTCTGCCAAAGAATAGACTTTGTCAGAGAAGGCAAGCGAGACAAACTGCACACAACCGTAGAAATTCACAAGCTGCGGCTAGAAGACAGAAAAGCCAAAGGGGGGACGGCAGTGTAACGGCCTCAGCAAGTTTTAAGCAACCGCCACCTTCTGAATGACAAGAATAAGAGCACACTTTTTATATCTACATCTTGGGACATAGACAACAACAAGGAGACATTTTGGTATTTATCTGTTTTAGTCAGATATTGGTTAAGACCAATCGGACTAACAATCATTCGGTGGTATGCACCTGAGCTGCACGTTGCAGCCACCAGTTTTGTCAGGTTCTGCGATGCGGTGGTAAACTTTCTGCTGTACTCACATTTTCTATGAATTGAAGGCTACTCAGATGGTTGAAATCATTGATGACATTGTTGACCTTCACACCAGACACCTAGCAGGGAGAAAGAAAACATAAAACAAATTTACAAGCTTTTAGGCTACTGAGACATCTAAGTTGTGCTGTTCTCTACGCTGAGCGACACCGTTAGCGCAAACACAACATTGACGCTTTTTTGCATTTTACTTTGAGAGAGTATCAACAGAGAGATACATTCTTTTCTTGGATTAGGGTCTCAAAAGAGCACTTTCCACAACTAGAAATTTTAATCGCAGCCTTTGGGTTCTAAAAAAAAAAAAGAGCTGTGCATCAAAAGTGTTTCACTATGTACATGTCTCATGTGCCTCACAGCTTTAACAGGTGCTTTTTTGAAGACACCTGACGAGGCATTTACGGTAAAGTATAAAAGAAGTGAAGATGAATATTTCGGTGAAAAAAGGGCGAGACAGAACATATACAAAACGGCAGCTGATAAACAAGCTTCCAGAAATAAGAAAATTATTTTCAGGCTTGCTCGTTAAAAAACGAAAACAGCAAAGACATGCACACTGCGGTATTCACAGTAACCCTTCGTCAGCCCGAAGTCGAACACCGACAAAGCTTTTTGCCCCACAAATTGAACTTCCATACATGTCATGTGCTTCTTGATCACTTCTCTCAAAACCCAGAAAGGTGACAAAAAAAAAAAACATTGCTACACAGGCTGAAGAAAACTTAACAATAAACTGCAAAGGATGGTGAAAGACATTTACAATTCTCTCTAATGCGAAATTAGAGCACAGCTCTTGAGGAGGAGGGGAGGGTACAAAGAGGAGGGTATGCCCCTCCTCCCCCTCCCCTCCTTCCATTTAGTGGGAAATTTTTGCCAAATCTTTTGCCAAATTTAGCAAAAATTTTCCTGCTCAATTTAGCAGGAAATTTAGCCAAAATTTCCCCCCTAAATTTAGCAGGAAAGTTGACGTCCCGAGACCTCAACACCAATTCAGTTTCCCCGCTAAATTTAGCGGGGAAACTGTGACGTCCCATAATGCAACGCGCGCAGTTATGTTGACGCCAACGGCGCCGCCACTCAACCTTGTTTCACTCTAAAAAGAGCCAAACAAGAAAAGTATTGTGGGTACTGCGCTCGGCAGCCGAGCAACGCAAGTCAAGGTCGTTTCCTTTTTATTTTTAGTATTTTGTCATTCATTTTCCGAAAAAGTAATTTAGAGACCGAAAGAAAAAAAATAATAGGCATGGAGAAGAGGCATAAAATCATAATACTGGGAAAGAAGGACAAATGAGTTTTCCTTTTCTTTTTATCTCTTTTTTGTTTGTAGACTTGTGTCAAAGTAAACAATAAATATTTCGGCCAATGACGGCCTTTCTGGGCAAGTGGGAGCTTAATGTGTGCTTCACACAATCTCCAAATCTGTGAAAGTGGGTGGTGGGTGCTTGCAAACCTCCTCAATATTGCACACTACCCTCGATATTGTACAAGGGCTGAACCAGCCATTCAAAGTCGCCATATCGTCAAAGTGACCGGAAAATCAATGATGGCTCGTTTGATCAGACTTCTTGTACCAAGTGAAATTCACACTTTGAGAAAAATAATTGGAGAGTGCTCGGCAAAGTTGGGTTTGGTTCCATACTGCAATGTTTGATCGAAACCCGAATGATCACTGCCCACGAGCATTCAAATGGAACCGTATACCGCGCGAGAATGACAAGGAATGCGAATACGACACTTCTGTTTCGTGTAAGCAAGAAACAACAAGGAGGCAACAGTTTGCACTATACGACATCAAATAGCGCAAGAACCTTGAGGGTTTCTAAAATTAATTTTTTTTCTCGTAATTAGTTTTTAGTTTTTAGATTTTGAAGGTGATGTCCAGAAATAATTGCATAGACTCAGTATGTAAAACCAGTTGTGTGACTAGTAAACCTAATCTCTGTATGTTTTTCTCAGTAAACAATCCGACTCTGCAGGCAAAGATTAATGTGATGCATGTTGACGGCATGTTTTAGTCATTCATCCGAATAACATTTTTCTGCCACCTCGAGCCGGTCACACTTCGCCTAATTTTTTCAAGGCCAAATCGGAGTTGGCTCTAGTAAGAATGCAATTCTGCCTTAAAACCAGGAGACTGCAGATGCATTATCACCAACACTTCCAGGCTCCAAGTTCTATTTCAAAGTCTGTGGCACAGCGAATTTGTAATAGTCGTAAAAAATGTATCCGATTAATGTCACTAATAATTCTTACAAAAGTGCAACTCGCAACAACTCTTAATTTCTGAAAAACGCCTTTGCTAACTATGTTGTTGCGAAACAGAAGCGAGGAAAAGCTTGGCTTGACGGGGTTGGGGGAGGATGCAAGATTTTGGTAAGTTGTTTTATGTGCTAGAAATATTTTTTGTAATGAAATGTTTTGGGGTTAAATGGCACTCTCCTGAAGCGCTTCCAACAAAAAAAAAAGTATTGATGCTGGGGCTGTCAGTGGCCCTTTAACCCCTTGCCTATTAATAACGAGTACGACTTGTGCCACCCCTTGCGGACCATAAAGCCGAACCACAAGTATGACCGGCGTTTCGATTTGGGCACTTGTTTAGCGCGCTCTCAGGCAAATGGCAAAATCACCCCTGTTGCTCCATTTACCTTGAGTAGTTTGCTCGTTTGTTTTCATGTCTGACAGAAAGAAAATGCCAAGAAAAAATGAAAGACTTTTACAAATCTCTGTAATGTGAAATTAGAGCGTAGCTCTTGAGGAAGAGGAGATAGGTTATGCCCCTCCTCCTCTGTACCCTCCCATTCTCCTCCTCCGTACCCTCCCATTCTCCTCCACCGTACCCTCCTCTCTTCCTCCATACTCTCCCCCCTCCCACAGTTTCATCGCTAAATTCAGCTGAAAAATTTACACCACCTGAGCTCAACACCAATTCAGTTTTCCCGCTAAATTTAGCGGGGCAAATGACATTGCATGATATGGTGTCGCATCACCTATAAACAAATTCAGTTTCTACGCTAGATTTAGCGAAAAAATTGAGGTCACGTGATCTCAACACCAATTCAATTATCCGCTAAATTTATACAGAAACTGAATCTGTCCGCTAAAGCTAGCGGAGAAACTGAATTTCCCCGCAAAATTTAGAGGGGAATTGAATTGGCGTTGAGGTCACGTGACATCAATTTTTCCGCTAAATTTAGCGCGGTTACGCCAACGCCGCGAAACCCAGAAACGGGCGCCTAAGAGCTGCTCTCTAAAAATAAAGCAGTCACTTGTGAGTTTTTTCGCAAGTCATTCAGCTTTTACGATTTTTAGGAATCTGATGAGAGTTTGATGGGCAGTGACAGGAGTGATGGAAACTATGTGAATCCTGCAAGCATTCCATCAACTTGGGCATCTACACATCATTAGGACTCGGACCAGAAGTCCTGATTTAGAGCCAGATATAACACCTGGAAGTCGAGGAAATGTTTTTGTCCTATTTTGATGTGAATTGCCCGTTTAAAATAAAACTGTGCTGTACGTTCCTTGAAGAAAAAAATGAGTAGGCAAGGGGTTAAGGCCTTCCTGAGGCTCACAATGTGGTGTTGTTTGCTGTAGTTATGCCCTCATTCCCTTTAACTCTAACCAAATTGATGGGCACGTGGCACATCACCAGAAAGTGCACACTCATGCTTGAGAAGAGACGAGGCTCGAAGGCGTTTCTGCCGCTTGGCGCACATACCCGAGTTTCGTGAATGAGGCTGTCCAACTCCTTCTGAATCTCATAGCTTCTCGACGTGATGTTCCGTGAGACGCACTCCAGGTATGCGAGCAGCTGTAAGAAAACTGCAATGAAAACCTGACACTACAGTAAGAGAATAAAGGCGCGTTCACACCAGAGATGTGCAGCACTCGCGCCATAACTTTCATTGCAAAAGCAACCATCGCAAAAAAAAAGTGACGTGTTTCCAGCAGTTGCTAGCTGACCTGATCCTTTTGCAATGCGATCTAGTCGCGGAGCGGCTCAGCAAATCAGCGGCCGAGAAATATTGTTCCAAGTGAGTTTTCGAGAAGCAACTCGCACATTGCGTGCGCCATTGCGACCATCAGATTTTTTTGCGACGCAATTGCATCGTGCGAGTGCTCCACATTGCTAGTGTGAACGCGCCTTCAGATTGAGAATTGGCCGCAAAAAACACACCGTGCATTTCTAAAATTATATGCGAGGAAATGGCATCTGTTTCTGGCAGCAGACATTGTTCCCCTCCACCATAGCCTCCTATAGACCGTTTTACTGAAAGAGGGAGTGAGAGAAGAGGGAAAGTCCCGAATGAAAGGCTTTGCCAGTGTTGGGTGTATGCATTGCCCAAACTTCATTCCTGCTTTCTTCTCTGTTCTGAACTCCCAAACTTAATTAGAGCCACGGGCTTGGATAGCGACAGTCCCCCCTTGTCATCGGGACACCATTGCTCGGTTTTAAGGTGCACGAATAATGACAGATAACATGGAATAATGTCCGAGGACCTCTGTAGCTTGCAGGGAATCCGGCAAGGCCAGTGCGGCTGCAATCCACATGACCTCGATTTCCGGCGGCAGTGGGTTGCATCCCTAAATTGAAAATACTGCATCGGTAACCCTAAAGCCCCGTTCACACAGTTGCGTTTGACTGCGTTGCGGCAGCGAGACACCAGGACATCCCTGCTGCTTATATCGCGTGCCAAGAAGATTCCTTGAATTGGATTCCACGCTTCATACGAAGCACAGATGTGCCGGTGACTCGCTTTCGGTTCTCGCCGCAACGCAGTCAAACGCACTCAAACGCAAGTGTCTGAACCGGACTTTTCCCCAACGCCATCCTCTCGACTGTGCTCGGAACATTTTGTGAATGGAGCGCGCACCAAACGCTGTGCCCTTGATGAACCTGGGGTAGCTCGCAAGGTGCATACAAGTTTCCTCATTATAATTGCCGTTTCAGCTTGTAACTTTTTTGTAACTGAATATCTTAATATTGATATTTTGAAGTGGTGACACTGACTCGATTTTATCATCTACTACACTTAGTTGAAGGCTCATTTCCGCCGCCGGGTGTGGCTGGAAATTGTCAAAAAGTTAGTCGATTTTCTTGAATCGCGATCTTCTGCACGATACCAGACAGCCGTGAACCTATGTTAACCGTCACAACCGCGACTAGATTCCTTTTATTTTCAAAATTAGTACATAATGTAGATGGAAAGAAACCATCAATTTCTGCCCCCCAAAAGCTAATTCCTGACCACGCCACTGGCTTCTTCGGTTCAAGGTCAGCACGTGCCACCGACAGACACAGGGAGGGGCTGTTCGTACCTGCGAATCGTCCGCCAGCGACCAGTTCGACGCTCTGTTTCTCATATCCTCCGTGCTAAGCGGCTGGTCCCACGGCTTGGAGGAGCCCGCTTCGACGTCGCCCACCTAGTACCGGAGAGAGGAATTGCGCCGCATGGCGTCTGTTTACAACGTCCGAGATTTCGAGGTGAGCGCTACACTACTTGTGCGCTTTGACAGCGACGTTGAAAAGGACAGCTAGCAGAAACGAACAATAAAAGAGTTGTTCATTTCGAAGCAAGACGCAAAGGGTAGAAGCGGTATTAGGTGTTCGAAATAATTTATGTATCACCCTAGCAGAACAAACGCATTTGTGCGCAAAATACGCGTTGAATCGTTTATTCATTTCAGGCAAACACGTGCGGCTAGAAAACGAACAAAATTCCCAGCAATTGAGCGCTCTCGTGACGAGAACACGCGAAGAACCAACGAGTCTATCCTACGCCCCCTCCATCCTTGAGGGAGTTAGTGACTACAATAAAGCGAAGCAGGACTGGTAGCACTTCAGGAAATGTGCAAAAAAATATCTCCTGCGTGCAAACAAAAAAAAAATGTTCGGGTTAGGTACGTACCGAGTTCATGACATTCAGGATGTAAGCACCAGCGTTACGCCAGCGTTCAGCTGGTTCAGCTGTGTCGAGCGGTCTAGCGTGTGTTTTCGACCGGCGGTGGCGTGGCGGTCGTTTTACGTCCGGCGGCGCGGCGCCGGATACGGATATTCGGCGGCGGCGGCGTACGATATTGGCGCGTAGTTCAAAATTACACGCCAGTATGGGCGTACTTGCGCATGTCGTCCTAAATGTTTGCAGTAAAGACGAAGGCACACGCGCCTGAGCCTAGCTCAGCAGCATGCTTCTGGTTACACGAAAATTTGTGCATAGAAGGCACTTCCCTGTTGGCAGCTGTGGAATTTCTGTTTCTGCACAATGGAGGACTAAAACCGCAACGTTGTTGCACCGTTGGGTTGAATTTGAAGGCAAAACCACACCCGCAGAAAAAGGTGGCGAGTGCAGTGACGTTGCAATCTCAATGCTGCTTCATTGGTTCGTCGGCTCTTAGAGTTGGCCACGCTCCGATGTTCCACGATGTCAGTTGTTCCGCCACTGTGCAGTGGTTCCAACCTTCCGATAATCGGCGCGTGACAGCGTAGTTCAATCGAAGTATCAAAATCGAATGCTTGTTTGTGAGGGGACCTGCAATCCTATTTAAGCGTCTTCCTTTTTTGCGGTTGCCACGTCTCTGTGGTTCGGGCAACTCAGCGGGCAGGGAGAGAGTAACTAAATATCAGTGCGTCATATTTTAACCGGACGACGTGGAAATCTCCTCCTCATGCGTCACATGCAACGCGCTCGACACCACGGGCACGGAGCATCCCGCCCCGTGATGTCGAACGCGCGCGGCATGTGACGAAATCGCGACGTTGTTGGTCCTGGTCTTTCTCCTCGGCCTCACCTCCTTTCTTCGTCTTCCCCTTCCTCCCCACATAAACACTGTTTTTGTTTCGGACGTCGAGTCTAGCTCGGGCTGCTCTCTGTAAGAAGAGGATGGTATTTTCACGACTCAAGGAAAAAATATTACAGGAAATTCACCAACACGCACACCCCGAAATCCTGTGCTGTACGAAAGCATATTATACACCTGAAAATTGTGTGCGGCAATCAATCTAAAATAAT
The DNA here is from genome assembly GCA_013358835.2 of Ixodes persulcatus. Classification (NCBI taxonomy): domain Eukaryota; kingdom Metazoa; phylum Arthropoda; class Arachnida; order Ixodida; family Ixodidae; genus Ixodes; species Ixodes persulcatus. The sequence goes on along the minus strand of JABSTQ010010936.1, from coordinate 219,983 downwards.
TTTGACTAACAGTGATATTTTTTGTTTAATTGTAATGGTAAATATTTCATTAAAAGTGTGTAAGTGAAAAACATAAAAAATGACTGTACCAGACCCCAATGCATAAAAATGAAATAAGAAACAGTAAATATTTTCGGCTTATTGTTTTCTGTCGATATCGATAGTTACTCTTATACTAACATGCTGTTACACAAAATTAGAACCTTATGTTTTTGTTTTTTCGACCGTTGTAAGTTGCAGGTTTTTGCCTTGTGTGGCCATCTTCACTAAAGAAAAGCTTTCCACAAAAAACCCTTCGCATGATACAGTATGATTTGCAAATATTTACAATAGTGTATTCTTTAAACTTTTGGCAAGCAATTTTCGCTTGTAATATTTTGCCATAAAGGGGAGAGGCACAACGGCGCATGCGCGTCTTTCACCTGCAAAAACGACGGTCGCTTCCCGCAGTGCGTGGATAGAAATAACATTCCATCGAGATCCACACGTTTATCAGCTACCTCTGCGCTTTCCCGTGGCCTGTTGTTCGGAAGCGCCATAATTTGCGAAGTGAATGTTGCGACAATGTGAAATGCGGAACATTTTGAAGATTTTGGTATTTCTTGCGGGACGCGGGACACGAGCCCTCAATACGGGACAGTCCCGCGAGTCGCGGGACGGGTGGTCACCCTACCGATATGTTGAAGACGAGAAGTGAAACGTCTAAACACAGTTCAAGTCTGAATTTAGACGTGACTTTCGACACAATGCCATTCCTGTCTGCTATTACAGAGGTTTATGGAGCACGTGTCGAGCTCCATTAATATATGATAGAGCCTTTGCCTGGTTTGTCAAATGGTTGGCGTGCAATATTCTCTGCAGGAAAAGTGATGAAAACGTATATAATTTATTCTATTGCGCAGGAATTTTGTAATGGGCTGAAAAGGTTTTTTTTTTTTTTTAACCATAAAGATATTAATGTTGTTGAGGGGAGGCATGCAAATTTACAGCTGATGGAAACTGTGCTCCAAAAGTTAAAAAAGAAAAAAGAAACTATGGGTACACATTTTTTTAGTAACTTTTGTTAACTTATTTTGAGTTAAAAGTTTTATGATGTCTTTCTGTACCTTACGCATTATTGTACCTTCAAGCAAATATTCTTTATTTGAAGATGGGCAGTGTATTTGTGTATTTTATACGCATTCCATTGCACCTTGATGTTTGGCTTGGTGGTTGCAGAGTTCTTTTAATTGTCATTTTAACACGATCTTCATGACCTGTAACCTGGCATTTGATCTGCACAAATGCAGTTCATTCTATTATATACATTTCATTGTTTACGAGAATCACAGCCTACATGTGTTAGGTCCCAGCCCAGCACGCACATGTTTGTCGCTTTGGAAGGCGAACAATGTACGCGCCACACGCACGAACGCTGAAAATGGCATCGACCAGAAGCGCTTTTCAGAAATGGTCTATAGATATTTTGCTAAATTACTTAAGCACGAAGGAGCACATTTATGCCACAAGAGTAGTTGCTCCTGCTGGCGCCTGCAACAGTAAATGTTCTAAAGAAAATCTAAAACAAATGGCACGTTCCTTCAGGTTATACGAGCGTGCGGGGCATCTGTATACTCACATTCCGAGCATTTTCCTTGGTGCTTTGGAAATTTTTCAAAAAATGTATTGCGTGACTCTTCGACCTTTCTTTACCAGCCATCTTCTAATAAAAAGAGAACGGATTTGCTTGCGATATCACGAAACTAGCGAGCCACGGCTTGAGCGTACCGAGTTGCAAAAGCGGTTTTATCGAAATTCCAATTGCTCTCGGTTTATTTTTTTTTTTTTCTCATAGTTCAGCACGTAGGCCAAGGTCATACTTTGTGCAAATATAGATAATTATCAACTTCAAATAGCACGAACGCCCAGATTTCCTCGCTGTTAAACACGAGAAAGGCGGGCGCGAGCCTACCTGATTGCCGGCCGCGCGCCTCGCTGCCCACCCGTGACGTCGCTCTTGGGTGGCGGGGAAAACTGGGGGAAAAAGGGAGAACGATGTCTCGGTTTCGGCAGCAAACAAAATACTGTAAAACCCTCAATGTTCGCGAGCCCTTAATTTTCGCGAATATCGCGAATTGAAAAATTGGCGAAATTTAAGGGCACGCGAAAATTTCGGTCCTAAAGAGTTTCAATGAGGGCGTCTGGAGTTCGCGAACTTTAATGGCCGCGATTATGTCCTCTGTGACCGATTCGCGAAATATAGGGGCAGCGAAAATAAAGGGTTTTACAGTATCACTTTTTTAATTAACTAGAGTTAATCTGCAAGAACGAGATAGCATTTCGGAATCTTGGGCCATTGACAAAAGTGATCTTACCGCTTATCTCGTCAAAGTTCATTCAGAACAAAAGGTCATTGTACTTTCGGGTCATGAAAAAGGCTACTGTTCGGTTTTCCAGTTTGTGCCATGCTATTTGTGCTTTTTAGAGGAAGGTGGATAATGGTAGGAGTTTATTGGCGCAGCAGCAACGAGGGCTATAATGCGCCAAGTTTACGTATTTGGAGCATACTATAACAAAAATTGCTTCAAGGCTACAAATTTACAAATGGTATAAATATCCAGTTTGTTTTAAGAAGTTTAAAACACGACTGAGAGGAACTAAAGTTCTAGCGCCAAGCAAAAACGAGGGGTGAAAATGGAAGGTGATTTCTAAAAAGTTCGGGAAAACATGATTGGCGGAGTAGTTGATAGGACGAACAATGCAATATAAAATGGGTAAAATGGTCAGAAGCTCTCCACAGTGGTCACATAGCGTAATACCTTCACCATGAAGCAGATACTGAAGTGTCAAACGGGAGTGACCTATTCTTAAACAGCACAGTAGAACCTCCACGTGACGTTCCCTGTTATACGATCTCTCCTAAATGCCCGGAACCGGCTTGATAATGTGGAGTTGGTTTTTGCTCTCTGTATCCCATTCCAGCTGCCAGATGTGAAAAATAGATTTGATAAGAAGTGGTTTCAGATCTTGGTAGGGCAAGCCATTGAATGTTATTCATGAGCCTCGAGCAGACATGTCATTTATTTGTCTCTTCATTTCCCAAAATTCCTACGTGACTCGTTACCCAGCAAAACTTTATGTCCCGACCGCGTCGAAGGGCGCTTTTGATCTTAACATGTAGATGTTGTGCAAGGAAATTCTTTGTAGGCTTCAGAGAGGACACAGCCAGTAAGTTACTTTGTAAATTGAAAAAAATAACAGCTTTCATTAAACTCGTGTCGAGTATATGTTTGACCGCTAGTAAAATACCGTAAAGCTATGTTGTGAAAATGCTTGCAACTTGTATGGCTTTACTGTATGAGGCAGAATACAAAGCACACCCTACAAAAGACGACGATTTAGATACATCTGTGTAAAACTCCAAGTAGTCTGCATATTTCTGCTGCAGGGAGAGGAACTCCTGCTGAAGAATTAGGGGTGAAACGACCCTCTTACTGCATTTTGCGACTGACCAGTCACAGAAAATCGACAGGGCATCACAAGGAGCAAACCTATGAGTTTTTAAGTAAGGCAATCCCATGGAGGGAGATGTTAAGGAATTGACAAGTACTTTGCAAACGGAGGCTTAATGGCCTCACAATGCTCGGCTTGTTTTAAAAAAAGTTGTGAACTTCTGTAGGTATGAAGGGCACTGTAGGAGGTGTGTTTTGGATTTGAAAATACTTTGTAAGCATAAGAAACGCAGAGGTACTTCCTCCGTTTCTCGAGAGAGATATGATGCGAATCAGCATACAAACTCCTCACAGGAGATGTGCGAAACACACCTGTAGCAAGTCGTAGTCCAAGGTGGTGTATGGGGTAAAGCATCTTAAGAGCAGACGGCCGTGCCGACCTATATACAACTGCACCATAGTCGAGGCATGATCGAACTAAGGAGTTATACAGTCGTAGGAGACAACGCCTCTCAAAGCCCTATGACATATGCGACAACACCTTAAGGATGCTTGATGACGCCTTCAGATAAGGCACAAAGGTAAGCTTCTTGTCAAAGATCACTTTCAAGAAATTGTGCTCTCTTTGGACCGATATATCAAAGCTATTTATATGCAAGAAAGGATCGAGAGATAGTCCCCGACGCAACGACAAAGGAACGCAGACTGCTTTTTCAGGAGGAAACGTGAAGCCATATTCATCAGCCTACCTACACATCCCATTGAATGTAAGTTGCAACTGCCGTTCACAAAAGGAAGACTACAGCAAGGTAACAAGACATGCACATCATCCACACATAAAGAGTCACTGATGTTGGCGTAATTTGTGCTAGACTGTAAATCTTAACAGCAAAGAGGGTAATACTCAGAGCTCCTCCCTGAGGGACACCATTTTCTTGAGGGAGGGCATCCGACAGTGTAGAGCCCAACCGGAATTGAGAGGAATTCTTTCGCTCAGAACGCTCTGTATGCTCTGAAGCATGCGGCCTCTCACACCAGAGTTGTATAAGTCACGAAGTATTCCATACCTCGACGTGGTAATATATATTGTTTGTAAAGAAAAACACTGAGACACAATGCTGCCGGTGTACAAATGCCTCACGTATAAGAGTTTCCAATCGGACCAAATAATCTGTGGTCCCTCGTTCCTCCCGAAAGCCACACTGGTTTACATCAAATAAGTTGAGGCGAAAATCCCCGCCGTGAAAGTGGGTGGACATCGGAGCTGTGGTGTCACCTGCAACGATTGACGAAAGAAAAGTAAACGCGCTGTACCAAAACTTTTTTTATATATGAAAGACATCGTACGCTGCCGCTGCCGTGGCAGCTTAAGAAACCGCAATCTATACCAACAAATGCATGCGGGGAGGGCTACGTGCTTCGAATTATCAGGGAAGCTAGTGACGTCACTCCACACTTAGTACTCTGCCGTTGCCGCGGCAGCTTATACAACCGCATACTATACCGTAAACGCATGCGGGGAGAGCTACGTGCTTCGAATTATTAGGGAAGCTAGTGACGTCACTCCCCACTTCGTACTCTGCCGTTGCCGCGGCACCTTATACAATCGCAATCTATACCGTAAACGCATGCGGGGAGAGCTACGTGCTTCGAATTATTAGGGAAGCTAGTGACGTCACTCCCCACTTCGTACTCTGCCGTTGCCACAGAAGCTTATACAACAGCAATCTCTACCGAGAAATGCATGCGAGGAGCACGACGTGCTTCGAATTATAAGGGAAGCTAGTGACGTCACTCCAAACTTCTTACGCTTTCGTTGCCGCGCCAGCTTATGCTACCGCAATCTTTACCGAGAAATGCGTGCGGGGAGCGCTACGTGCTTCAAATTATTAGGGAAGCCAGTGACGTCACTCCCCACTTCTTACGCTGCCGTTGACGTGGCGTTGACGCGGCAGCTTATACAACCGCAATCTTTAGAACTGCATGCGGGGAGCGCTACGTGCTTCGAATTATTAGGGAAGCCAGTGACGTCACTCCCCACTTCGTACTGTGCCGTTGCCGCGGCAGCTCATACAACGGCAACCTTTACCGAGAAATGCATGCGGGGAGCGCTACGTAATTCAGTTATTAGGAAAGCCAGTGACATCACTCCCCACTTCGTACTCTGCCTTTGCGGCGGAGCTTATACAACCGCAATCTTCACCGAGAAATGCATGCGGGGAGCGCTACGTGCTTCGAATTATTAGGGAAGCTAGTGACGTCACTCCCCACTTCTTACGCTGCCGTTGCCGCGGCAGCTTATGCAACCACAATCTATACCGAGAAATGCATGCGGGGAGCGCTACGTCCTTCGAATTATCAGGGAAGCTAGTGACGTCACTCCCCACTTCGTACTCTGCCGTTGCCGCGGCAGCTTATACAACTGCAATCTATGCCGTAAACGCATGCGGGGAGCACTAGGTGCTTTGAATTATTAGGGAAGCTAGTGACGTCACTCCCCACTTCTTACGCTGCCGTTGACGTGGCAGCTTATGCAACTGCAATCTTTACCGAGAAATGCATGCGGGGAGCACTAGGTGCTTTGAATTATTAGGGAAGCTAGTGACGTCACTCCCCACTTCTTACGCTGCCGTTGACGTGGCAGCTTATGCAACCGCAATCTTTACCGAGAAATGCATGCGGGGAGCGCTACGTGCTTCGAATTATTAGGGAAGCTAGTGACGTCACTCCCCACTTCTTACGCAGCCGTTGCCGCGGAAGCTTATGCAACCGCAATCTTTACCGAGAAATGCATGCGAGGAGCACGACGTGCTTCGAATTATAAGGGAAGCTAGTGACGTCACTCCAAACTTCTTACGCTTTCGTTGCCGCGCCAGCTTATGCTACCGCAATCTTTACCGAGAAATGCGTGCGGGGAGCGCTACGTGCTTCAAATTATTAGGGAAGCCAGTGACGTCACTCCCCACTTTCTTACGCTGCCGTTGACGTGGCGTTGACGCGGCAGCTTATACAACCGCAATCTTTAGAACTGCATGCGGGGAGCGCTACGTAATTCAGTTATAGGAAGCCAGTGACATCACTCCCCAATTCGTACTCATGCCTTGCGCGGAGCTTATACAACCGCAATCTTACCGAGAAAATGCATGCGGGAGCGCTACGTGCTTCGAATTATTAGGGAAGCTAGGTGACGTCAGCTCCCCACTTCTTACGCTGCCGTTGCCGCGGACAGCTTATTGCAACCACATCTATACCGAGAAATGTCATGCGGGATCGCTACGTCCTTCGAATTATCAGGGAAGCTAGTGACGTCCCACCCACACTCGTACTCTGCCGTTGCAGCGGCAGCTGATACACTGCAATCTATGCCGTACCGCATGCGGGGAGACCCTAGGTGGCTTTGAATTATTAAGGAAGCTAGTGACGTCACTCCAATTCGTACCTGCCGGTGACGTGGCAGCCTTATGCAACTGCATCTTTACTGAGAAATGCATGTGGGGAGCGCTACGTGCTTCGAATTATTAGGGAAGCCAGTGGCGTCACTGACAACTTCATACTCTGCCGTTGCCGCGGCAGCTTATACAACTGCAATCTTTACCGAGAAATGCATTCGGGGAGCGCTACGTGCTTCGAATTATTAGGGAAGCTAGTAACGTCACTCCCCACTTCATACTCTGCGTTGCCGCAGCAGCTTATACAACCACAATCACTACCGAGAAATGCATGCGAGGAGCGCTACGTGCTTCGAATTATAAGGGAAGCCAGTGACATCACTCCCCACTTCGTGCTCTGCCGTTTCCGCGGCAGCTTATACAACCGCAATCTTTACCGAGAAATGCATGCGGGGAGCGCCACGTGCTTCGAATTATTAAGGAAGCTAGTGACGTCACTCCCCCTTCTTACGCTGCCGTTGACGCGGCAGCTTATGCAACCATAATCTTTACCGAATATGCATGTGGGGAGTGCTACGTGCTCCGAATTATAAGGGAAGCTAGTGACGTCACTCCCACTTCTTACGCTGCCGTTGCCGGAGCAGCTTATGCAACCGCAATCTTTACCGAGCAATGCATGCAGGGAGTGCTACGTCCTTCGAATTATTAGGGAAGCCAGTGACGTCACTCCCCACTTCGTACTCTGCCGTTGAAGCGGCAGTTTATACAACCGCAATCTTTACCGAGAAGTGCATGCGGGGAGCGCTACGTGCTTCAATTATTAGGAAAGCTAATGACGGCACTTCCCACCTCGTACTCTGCCGTTGCCGTGGCAACTCATAAAACCGCAATCTTTACCGAGAAATGCATGCGGGGAGCGCTACGTGCTTCGAATCACTAGGGAAGCTAGTGACGTCACACCCGACTTCGTACTCTGCCGTTGCCGCGGCAGCTTATACAACCGCAATCTTTACCGAGAAATGCATGCGGGGAGCGCTACGTGCTTCGAATTGTTAAGGAAACTAGTGACGTCACTCTCCACTTCTTACGCTGCCGTTGCCGGGGCAGCTTATGCAACCGCACTCTTTAACGAGAAATGCATGTGGGGAGCGCTATGTGCTTCGAATTTTTAGGGAAGCTATTGACGTCACTCCCGACTTCTTACGCTGCCGTTGCCGCGGCCGTTTATGCAACCGCAATCTTTACTGAGAAATTCATGCGGGGGGCGCTATGTGCTCCAGTTATTAGGGAAGCTAGTGACGTCACTCCCCACTTCGTAGTCTGCCGTGTCCGCGGCAACTTATACAACCGCAATATTTACCGAGAAATGTATGCAGGGAGCGCTACGTGCTTCGAATTACTAGGGAAGCTAGTGACGTCACTCCCCACTTCTTGCGCTGCCGTTTCTGCGGCAGCTTATACAACCGCAATCTTTACCGAGAAATGCATGTGGGGAGCGCGACGTGCTTCGAATTATTAGGGAAGCTAGTGACGTCACTCCCCACTTCGTGCTCTGTCGTTGCCGCGGCAGCTTATACAACCGCAATCTTTACCGAGAAATGCATGTGGGGAGCGCGACGTGCTTCGAATTATTAGGGAAGCTAGTGACGTCATTCCCCACTTCGTGCTCTGTCGTTGCCGCGGCAGCTTATACAACCGCAATCTATACCGAGATATGCATGCGGGGAGCGCTACGTGTTTCGCATTGTTCGCGCGCGCCTTGTCATTTATCATGTGGTTTTGACACTTGCTTGTTCGTTTTCTTTTTGAAACAAGTGTCAAAACCACATTATATCACAAGGCGCACGCAAACGATGATAAGGCGCCCGCGATGTTTTTTTGTCGACTACTATTCTGTCGACGGACACAAAAAAACCCGACAAACTAGTCATGTGGAGTTACGCTGAAAAAGTTATCAGTCTCCAAAATGTAGACAAGACGACGATTGTCAAGCCTCTGTCTTCCCTAAGCAACTCGTGAGTGCGATATGGTACGATAACTCGTAGGAATGGAGGGGTCTTTCCCAGGTTTCAAAAAAGGAATTATGTGGGCATGTTTCCAGCAATGAGGAAAGGCAGCGGCTTGCCAAAGATATTTTTTAAAAAGTTAGCAACCGTTCATAAATTCAGGGGACAGTTTCCTTTACATTTCACGGTGAAGTCTGCCTGGCCCATTTGCAGACCGTTTTTTGCACCAAGAGCGCCCTTGAGTTCACACATTGTGAACGGTCGATTGTTAAACTACGAACTACCTCCCGACATCGAGATGGGCGGTTTTCAGCAGTCGACTTCAAATTCTAGAATTTTTCGCTAAAATTGGAGGAGCTACTAATAAGCTGGAAATGCTCCCGAGAACATTTGCATGATCCTTGAGCGATACAGAGGGGAAAAGGAACAGAGGGGCTCGGAAAGATTGGTAATCTCCTCGGACGTTCCGCAGGCGATCCCGCACTTCTTTTGCTGGAATAGAGCTATTTAGAGAGGGTATACAGTCAAACGCCTGTATAACGAAGCGTGTGGGACCGCGATAATTCTTCGTTATACACGTCACTTCGTTATATCCGTCTTGCACTTTAATGACCCCAATAAAGCCAGCCTGTACAACGCATGCTCCGTTGTACAGGCTATTTCGTAGTAGAAGCGTTCGTTGTAGCGGCGTTTGACTGTATACTTTTTTCATTCTGTCCTCTTCGCCTGTTTCCGTGTCCAACGTGCTTTGGCTCTACTTTTTTTTTAATTCAATCAGGTTAAAAGAAGTGGGATAACGGCGAAATATACCCCATGCCCGGTTCTGTTTCCAGCGGGTAACTGTGCATTCCTCATTCCACCAGGGTTTTATCTCCGGGGGAGGAGGCCAGATGTTTCCGGAATAGAAGATGCAGCAGCATTAATTAGACGTTCGGTGACAAACACTGTCGCCTCCTCGGGGGACTTAGTACAGGAGAGAGACGGATCCAGTACAGCGTTTAATCCAAAAATCAGTCAACCTTTTCTAACTTGCACTATGAAAGGCGGGTCGAAAAAGAAGGAAGGGGTATTGCGCTTTCCAAAATTATGAGGATATGATCGCTGCCAAGTGGATTATCTAAAACCTTCTATGAAAAGCACGGAGCACGGAAGTAAAGCTGGTGAGGATATGGAAAGGTCTTTTGATGTAAAAGTGTTATGACCAGCACTAAAAAACGTTGGCTTCTCTTTATTCAAAAACAGAGCCCGGAGGATAATGAAAGTCATTCTATAACTCCACCACGGGAATCACGACGAGAACTTCCCCACAAAGGGTGGTGGGTCTTAAAATCACCTAGAATTAAGAAAGGCTTTGGCAGCTGATCTTTGAGTTCTTGCAGCTCATGGAGCTGCAGCGGAACGTTTGGTGGCAGGTAGAGCAACACGAGGGTGATGATGCGGTCAAAGAGAACGCGAACCGCCACTGCCTCAAGCAGCGTCTATAGAGGAACCTGAGCACATACAACCCCACTCTGCACTACTACTGCGACACCACCAAAAGGGTTAGGAGAAAGGCGGTCCTTCTTAAACACCTGGTTACGACGTAAGACCTGTGTGTTTTTGTCATTCATATTGGTTTCTTGTATACAGAGTGCCACAGGACGAAGCTCGTCAAGAAATAAATTAACGTCACCAATATTACGAAGAAGGCCGCGACAGTTCCACTGCATGGTATCTACCTGTTTACTCATAGCAGTACTAAACCAAAAACTAACCTTACATTATAAACTGCAAAAATCGGTAAAAACAGGTTGCTATGGTTTTAAATAAATGTTTATGTGCGGGGCGTTTTACTTTTTTCCGCGATCATTCTGCTTCCCACTAGAGATAAGGGGGAAAGGGGGTGGGGGTAGCAAGGGAGGACTCCGATCCCGAGAGGATAGCTTCATCGCCAGATCTGAGCTCACTCTCTTCCATGGGTTTTTCCGGTGATGCCGTCAGCTGACCTTTAGGGGCCGACTGCCTTGACGCCTCACTGTGCTTCCTCGGGGCAGAGGTTCGGGGTGGTTGGCCCCTGCGCCGGGGGGGCACAGAGGCAGGAGGGTCATCCCCTGCTCTGGGGTGGATGCTGGCACGCCAGCGCCCTCCCTGAGCTTGGGACACGGTGCCGTTGACACCGTTCCTACGGGTTTGGGTGGGGACTAGGACGAGATCCGCAAATTGTCCGGAGACGCCTTTTGCCAAGAAAGAAAAACATTTTTTTTTTGCCTTATGGTAGGAAATATTTTCATTGGCCTTTAAAGTAAGGACTTCCTTCTTTTGCGTCCACAACAGACCGGAGCGAGAGTATACCGGGTGAGGATCGTCACAGTTGGCACACTTCGGATCCTTGTCCCAGGTGTCAGCAACATACTCTTTGCTGGAGCACTTGGCGCAAGTGTCGGCTTCCCGACACCTCCGTTACCCATGGCCAGGCACGTAGCCAGGGGGGGGGGGGGGGGGGCATGGGGCCCGGGCCCCTTCCCCCCCCCTCGAAATCTTCCATTTTGCTGGGGCCCCCTCTCCCCCCTCCCCCTCATACAGCATTTTGTCATGGGCGGGGCCCGCCCCCCCCCCCCCCCCCGAAACAAAATCCTGGCTACGTGACTGCCCATGGCCGAACCGCTGGCACTTGGAGCACCCCTGAGAGTCCTGCACATAGGTCCGTACACGGCACTGTAGGTATCCTACCTTCAGAGTTTCTGGTAGTGTGGTTGAATCAAAAGTCAGAATGACATGTTCGGTTTTCCGTTCAACACCGTCTCGGCGGATGGTGATGTCGCGCGCGGCTACAATTCCCCTTGACCAGAAAGGCCCTCAACGATCTCTACCTCAGATGTTTCAAGCAAGCCATCCTCAGAGATGACACCCTATAGGGTGTTTAGCTTGCAACGCTAAATTTGTAATCTGTGGCGGAGTTAAAAAGTAGGAGAGCTTCACTTTGTTGTTTTGTATGAATTTTAACAAGGTCACCCGACGCCATCTTTTTGACATTGAAATTAGTTCCGATAATACCTTCAAGTACTTCTGACACGAGAAACGGGGATAGCTTTGCAAGTGGCTTTTCGCCCTCTAAGTGTAGTTCTTGAAACTTCGGGAATCTTGAAAATTCAAGACATTTTGCGGGATGGCCATTTACTTCGGTGCGGGACCTTTTCAGTGCACGATCAGTGGTTTTTTGCTTAGGAACCATAAAGAAGATAAAGAAATTCAGTGCACGGGTGCACCGCCAACCATGAAGCTCAAAAAGGGGGTAGGTAACGTGCCATAGCAAGAACGGCTTAGCTGACACAATTACTCTACCAGTGCTGCCCGGGCACTCTACCCAAGTGTGGTTGCAAAGACAGGACCTGTTTCCACCCAAGGTTGGCCTTTGCCGCCTAAGAAGTTGAAAAGGGAAGGAAGAGTGTGTAGAAAAAAGAGAAAGAGGTGGAAGGAAACGTGAAAGAAGGAAGAAGAGGGTTGAAGAGACGACTAACTGAATCATCCTGGTCGGGCCAAGCCAGGACACCCGTCTACGAGAAGCAGGGGCCAATGCGGTAGATTGCCTGGCCCGGGGGGCCCCGAAGGGTCCAAACATACCTCGGGCACAGCTCAACTACCAGGATACCCTTTTCTCCGGACACGGGTTAAGCCACGCACAGCCAGTCTTGGGTGGGTGAACCCAGATGGCTCGGGGTTCGTGGTGACGCCACTCACCGAGCACCTACTAAAGCAGGTGCGTGTGGGTATGGCGGCCCACGTGGCTGGGGTCCGTGGTGACGCCACTCACCAAGCAGGAAGGAGGAGTTGTGTTTTTGTAATGATTGAAAGCTATGAACCATAAAAATTTCATAGAAGGGGAAAGAGGGAATGGACAGTTTAAGCTTTTATATTACACCTTTTAACACTCCTCCCGCACAGACGTGGGGTAGGCTGATGGATATGATGGGATAAATACGAGCTTCTTAGGGAATACTTCCAGGAGTTTATTGAAGGTATGGACATTCATCGAAGCAACACTCGTTTGCAACTTTTGTTGTGAGACAAATTAGTAATGCCAATGGAAATGGTGCCAACGCCAAATACAGCTTGTTACGAGCGTTCCAGCCGTTGTCCTTTTCCTACTGTCCGTACTTCGTCCTTTCTTTTCTTTATGCCCCCGTTTGTCCTCTTTACTTTCGCCCGTTATAATCCCACCCCCCCCCTCCAATGGACGGTCCGACCCGAACAGAACCAACGTAGTCATCGCGTGCCACATAAAGTTTGAGTTGACTGACATGAGCTGTCAGAGTCCGGTGTCTTCCTCGTTCGCAGTTCCTCGAGGCGATATGTCACAGGACCGAGTTGCCTGCTTATTTTGAAAGGTCCGCAGTACTTTGCGAGCAATTTCTCGGATCGCTGTGGCCGTCTGAGGTGTCTTCGAAGAAGCACCGAATCTCCTGAATAGAGCGATGGTCCAGAACTTCCAGTGCGCAGGCGCTAGGTGAGATGTGACTGCTTGTGAAGAATGGCGAGTAGAGCTCTTTCTCTTGCTTCATGTATTCGTCCAGAGAAGTCGCATTCATAGTCCCGCCCGCGCACGGCGGGTCCGCGTCAATTTCATTGTTGTCTTCTCTGGAAGCGTGGTAAGTCTTCAACACACGAAATCCAATGGCGATTGGCTCGTTGTTTCTTGTTAAGATATGTTTAGTGCAAACGCAGCAGTGTCAAAATAGTAGTCCTAGTTCTTGAGAATAATTAACGAATGCAGCTAACATATCACTCAAAGTACGGTTAGGGCGCTCTACCAATCCGTTTGTTTTGAGGTTGGTAGGGTGAAGCTGCTGTGTGTTCAATCCCGTAGTTTCTAAGGGCATCCTTGAAAGCACGAGACATGAACGAAGTTCCTTGGTCAGAAATTATCCGTAGAGTCCCATACCGCAAAACCAGATGGTTGTTCACAAAACTGACGAGGTGTGTCGCTGACGTGTCGGGAACTGCGTGTACCTCAACCCACTTCGTTAAGTATAGTCTATGGCCACAATTATGTGCCTGTGACCACCTTTTGATTTTGGAAACGGTCCTAGGTGGTCTATACCGATTATTTCGGACGGAATTCTTAGGGGAGGTATCTGGTAAAGGTTTGCCTTTTTTTTTTTATTCGGCTGTGTTTTGCGCATTTGGCAAGTGGTACATGAAGCAACGTACCGCCGAACGTCACCTCTTAAACCCGCCCACCAGAACCTTTGAGCGATTTTTTTGTAATGTCCGGTGTTGTCCAGGGTGACCAGCAGTTGGAGCGTCGTGACACATGACCATAACGTTGCGGCGCAGACTCGTGGGAACAACAGGCAGCCACGAATCTGACTGCCGTGATCGATGGCAGAGAAGCCCGTCACGTAGCTGGTAGTGTGCTCGCAAACGTTGCAGGCGTCGTCCGTGAAGACGAGAAGAGTCAGTGCCTGTGTTTGCGAGATTACAGATGATAGTCGACGTCTCTGTGTCGTTTGACTGTGCTGCCTGCAAATCAAGCAGAGCTAAAACAGAAACTGATGAGCCATCCTCCACGGGAGTGCGGGAGGCGAAGTCGGCGTCTTGATGGTGTCTTTCGCTTCGGTGAACCATTGAAAAATTGTACTCTTGAAGCCTCATGGCCCAGCGAGAAAGCTCTGGCGTAAGATCGCTCTTCGATTGGAGCCACTTCACTGCAGAGTTGTCGGTGACCACTGTAAATTTCTTGCCGTAGAGGTAAGGGCAAAACGTTTCCACGGCCCACACTACTGCGAGACACTTCAGTTCGGAAGAGTGGCACCGGCTTTCTGCTTCACCAAGCCTCTCGCTTGCGTAGGCAACGGGGTGTTCTTGACCGTCTTTGCCCCGTTTAAAAAGGACAGCACCTAAGCCTTCTCCACTGGCGATTTCGATGATGATGCGATGGTGACGGACAGTGCGTCGTTCACAAAATATGCCAGCGTAGGCGGTTCTAGAAGAGCTCTCTTGAGGTTCGCGAAGGCTGCCGCGTCTTCCGCTCCTCATACAAATTTGGCGTCTTTTCTTAGGAGCCGGTAAAGGGGAGAAGCCCTCACAAAAAGTTCTCCACGATGCAGTGAAGGTAGGATGCGAAACCTAAAAAGCTCCTTAGTTGCATCGTTGTGGGTACGGGTATACTAGCAAAAGATGACAGCTTGGCAGGGTCTGGACGAATACCATCTTTATTGACGGCATGGCCGAGGTAGGTTACTTCGTCAGATCTGAAGAAACATTTAGGTGGTTTTACACGAAGTCCAGCTTTCGAGAGGGCATCTAAAACAAGACGAAGACGATGTTGATGCGCGTCAAAGCTGTCGGCATACACGATTACCTCATCGAGGTAGACCAAGGCCATGGTCCATTTTAAGTGACCGAAGACTTTATCCAAAAGACGCTGGAGGGTCGCCGGTGCGTTGCATGGTCCAAACGGCAGACGTCTAGACTGAAAAAGGCAGTCAGGCGTTCCGAAGGTTGACTTTTCAGCGTCATCCGGATCAAGTTGAGCTTGCCAGTATCGCCAGATGAGGTCCAGGGTCGAGAAATAGTGGGAACGGTGGATACGGTCAGGCGCATCATCAAGTCGAAGTAGGGGGTACACATCGGGCTTAGTGATGCTGTTCAACCTTCTGTAGTCGACGCAGAAGCTTGTCGAGCCATCTTTTTTCTTGACAAGCACGACAGGTGTTACTATGTCCCTTTGGAGCATATCGTCAACTTGAGAGTTAATTTCCCGTCTCTCGGGCATAGAGACTCGTCGTGGGTGTTGACGCGTATTGGCGCGTAGTCACCGGTGTTGAAGGCATGGCGCACGAGGGGCGTATAACTCAGTTCTTATTTTGTAACAGCCATACAGATTCAAAACTTCATGAGTACGGACTGAATAGATTATTTCTCTGCCGCAATTAGATTGGGTTCAAAGTTAATCACAGTCCATAGAAGGGGTCCGGTTCTGCCTAACTGTTCTTCTGAAGTGGGCACCGAAGGCGAACCTCAAAACCAACTCCTAAGCTGTCGCCTCGCTTTAGGTGAAGGTCGTCACTGGCCGAGTTAGCAGCAATAATGTCCAAGACGTCTTGGCGAGAGGAGGCGAGGTAGCGGGGCGTGGCGAATTCCTCCCCAGGGCGGGAATGCAGAACAGTTTTAATTATAAAGTCTCCCGATCGGTTATCTCCCTGAAGTTACGAAGACTTGAAAGTATAAATCATCGAGGACGGGGACGGAAACAGGACTTCTTTCATTGGGCAACAACATACAGTGGCACAAAATTTAAAATTTAACCCCCCCCCCCCCCCCAAAGGTTTCAACGTTCTCGAATAAGGAAAGAAGAAAATTGTTAAAAATAAAAGAAAATTTACTATAAATATAAAAGTTTAAAAAGCTCTGGCGTCACGGTGAGCTATCAGTAATCTACAGTCGGTGACAGGTCAAGGACGAAGTGGAAGCTCCTCCCACCTCTTTCCACTTTAGTAGAACGAACGCTGGAGAGGAACCTCCTCTCCACCGCTGCATCCGCTGAAGTGGAAAGGGGGGGGGGGGGAGGAGCTTCCACTTCGTTCTTGACCTGTCACCGATTATAGTTTGTTTGTTTGTTTTTTTTTTGCAAAGAATTTGACTTCTGTTATTGTCAGTGATAATGAAGGTGCAGAAATAATGTTGTTGACAGACCCAAAGTGAGATGGGCTAAAATTTGTGGGGGACAATGAGCCGCACTGCATCTGGATGGACGGCGATGTGAGCGAAGAAGAGAAAGGACGCTCGCGGCAGGGGCGAGAGAGACAGTTCCGGGGCAGTGACATACGGAAGAGCCGGTGCCGGGCAGCGACTCCAAACAGAGACCCGGACCACAAGCCTTGGCCCTGCGCAGCACCCGACTCACACAATTGAGTATCGATAAAGTATTTCTCCATCATAGCGCTCCCCGTGTGACTTCCTCGGAGCGAGTGGAACTCGGCCTGATCGGGCGGTATTGATAGGCGACCCACAAATTTAGAAGATTAAAAAGCACTAGCGTCACGACGAGGTGTCAATAATCTAGTCATCTCTGGTGTTAGGAATTCGACGCCTGTCTTTGTCAGTGAAAATGAAGGTAAAGAAATATTGTTGTCGACAGTCCCCATGGCGAATGATTCAATAATTTTTCTCCCAAATCTGTTGATGTGCCCGCGCAGTATCCTAATATCAGAGAAATAAGAAGTACACTCATCGCCCGTGCGGCTGTGAACGACGATTTGGTGAAAAGACTCATTTGAAGCCTTTGACGCTTTCAAGGTGTGTTCTCGGAGTCGATGGTTGAAGCATCTCCCAGTTTGTCCGATGTACTGACTGCCGCAGCTCGTTGGAATTGAATAGGCCTTTCTTTCATCGCACTCTACAAACTTTTTGGCTTGTTTTACATTGCACCCTCTGGGACTGTCGGTCCCATTAAACTTCTTACACATCTGTTTCAGGCACATACGACAGGAAAAAACCACACTCGTGTCAAACTTGGACGCGATAGATCTTAAACGGTGCGCTGAATCATACATGTAGGGAATCACAACGAAACTACCTTTCTTCTTGGCAACAACTTGCGGAAGTTGTGGGCTGAGAATTAATCTTTCAAGAGTGGAACGAAGTAGGTCCACAGGAAAGCCTGCTTTTTCCAACCTCTGATGCTGTAACTTGAGGCTACTTTCGGAGAAATGCTTACACGACTTGGAGAATGAGGACTTGAAAAGTGACCTCACTATGCCATGCTTAACGGACTTGGAGTGAGCATTTGCTGCGTTCCATTTACCTGCACTTCCAGCACCGGTGCAGAAAAGTGTAGGGTGGTGTACTTCCGGTCGTATCTGAATACACATACCGGAAGTACACTGCCGTACACTTTTCTGCACCGCTGCAGGAGGTGCATGTAAATCGAACGCAGCTACTGGTGAAAGGGAGGACTGGCTTCCCGATCTTTGCTGGAAGGCCCAACAAAGACCTGAGGAATGAGGATGTAACCGTAAATCCAGGAATTGTAATCCTTCATTTGAAGGATTTTCCCGCGTAAAAGTTAGTCCCGCTGCACAGTCTTTGAAAACTTCAAAGATGCTGTCAGCGGACACAGCGTCTGAATAAATGACCAACTAATCGTCGACATACCTAAACACTAGGCGACCTCGAAAGAACTTGCCCAACTGATCCTTGATAGCCTTGTCAACAAAAAGAAGAAATATTGCCGCCCGCAGAGCCGAAAAAGCAACGCTTGGTCACGGTCTTCTAGAAGATTCCCGTTCATTCTCGCACCAGACGTAACATTCCCTCTGCTTTGTTATTCTCGAAAGTGCCAGTTCATCCTCGCCCCGAGCGCGCGACGCTCGAACCTTCATTGACGAACTTTCGAGATAGTGACGCACGGTAGATAAGCAGCTACCCGCGACCTTGTCGAGTCAGTCTCGCTCGCGCTCTGTTTCGCCGCCGAATGGCCGCCTGCTTTTCTGCTGCCTCGACGCTCTTTCGTTCTTTACTTATTTTTGGTTGGCACAAGTTCGCCTCATTAAACGTTTAGTTTCTTTAGTTATTCTCGCCTCATCATTTGTCATTCGTGACAATGTTTCACTAGGTCAGGTGCAAGGCAAGAACCTATAAAAACTCCTTTTTTTTTTGCCTGTAGATTTTTCTAGTTGTATTCTGCTAAAGTGAATGGCAAATAAATAATTATCAGGTCGATGAAGCCCTCAACCGAAACACCGGAGGAATTTTGAAACTCGCAAATTCCGTGTTCATGGATAGCATCTGTCACAGAATCTAAGATGAGTTCTGGTTCTAGGTTGTAATACATATCTTCAATGTCGAAAGAAATAATTGAATGCGGAATGAAACGAAAATGAAGCGAATTGAAGCGGGGGATTCATTCGAATGAGTTTTGGAATCTGAAAGGCTGAGGAAGGATGATATTAGACAAATGTTTTTGTAGCTAGTGACCTAGAGGTTTTTTCCAACAGCCAATTTCTGAAATTATGATCCTGAAGGGAACTCCAGCCTGGTGAGTCGTTACGTTGTTTGTTGTTGCTCAATGAAAGAAGTCCTGTTTCCATCCTCGTCCTCCATGATTTATACTTTCAAGTCTTTGTATCTATTAACCAACACGCTCTTTTTCAATTATTATCTCTGAAGTGTTGCTGGAACCCAAACCGCCGAAGATTTGGGACCGTAACAACTGAGCCCATGAACGGTTCGCAAACAAACTTCAGAGGTAGCAAAAAGCGTAAAACATTCTTTAAAGTTTTAGCAAGTAGGCGCATGATGTTCAAACTTGTTTGTACGAAGCTGATTATGAAAAACAGTGCGCAGCAGAAGTAGCCACAGTACACAGATGTTTCTTTAATGTTCGGCCTAAGTTCATCACAAAGTCCCAACATTGATACATCGGGAGCCGTACCACGGGACTTGCATTCTCGTCACGTTGATATCTGTGCATGTCCGCTTTCAAAGGAGACGAGCAGGTAACTGCCACACACCAGTCACATCCGAGAATAACTGGAGGCAGGCACGTTTCCAAGGGGGGGGGGGGGGGGGGGGGGGGGGTGCCCGGGGGCACGCCCGCCCCCCTCCTCGAAATCTTCCATTTTGCTGGGGCCTCCTCTCCCCCCTCCCCCTCATACAGCACTTTGTCATGGGCGGGCCCCCCTGAGCGGGCACCCCCCCCCCCCCCCCCCGAATCAAAATCCTGGCTACGCGCCTGACTGGAGGGTTTAAATTCTCCACAACGAAGAATGAAAGTGTACACTCTCTCCAAGTGTTTTCACGGTCAGTTCGATGCGTCCAATGTAAGGAATGGGGCTTCCGTTCGGCGAGAGAAGTCGTAGTTCTTTGTGCTCTGTGGTTGATGCGACACGGTCAGCCGATCGTAGCAACTTAGCATCGATGACGCACACCCCAGCTCCGGTGTCTATAATAGCATCGATGCATTGTCCGATTCCACGCAGGTAGACATGGACGTGTGGGCTCAGAGATGTGCACATCGATGTTGTAGCCGGGGGGCTTCGTGGACTACGCGGGACCCTGACACGTCGGGACCGCGCGGGGGTTTTCCTGACGTGGAGGGCACGGATTCTGGCAAGATCGAGCAAGGTGGCCTCGCCGTCCACAGTTGAAGCATTAACGCCAGTCAGACCTGCGGGGGCCGTCTTGCACAGGGGTTTTCCCCAGGAATTGAAATTAGGGGGGGGGGGGGGGTCTCAATTTTTAGGGGGACGGGGGTTAGGGGGGGTCATTGAAAATAGAGGAGTCGTTTCGAATTAAAAGGGTGCTTTCGGAAAAACAAGGGGTGTGTACACCCCCCTAGGGGGTGTGTAGGAAAATCACTGGTCTTGCCTGTCACCAGCAGTAGAAATATGGTTTCCTGGGCTCACCGTGGACGCTGTTGCTGTTATCGCCGCGTGCATTTCCAACGCGTGACCCAGGGCAGAACGGAATGTGGAAGGTAGTGCGAGCCGCACACAGCGTTGAACCTCGGGATCCTTGGTGGGTATCGATGAAAGCAGAAGTGCTCATCAGGTGCAGTGTGACTTCAGAACACCCCACCAAAGCCTTCCTCGCCGATCTCTCGACAGCGTCGGCTAGCTCTTGTAGCGACTCTGTTCTCTAGTAATAGGTTTTGAGTGCCGTTAGGTGTAACTGTGAAAGATTCGCATCATTAAATCGAGAGTCCAGAGCTTGTATAAGATGTTCATTTGTAGTTCGACTTGAATCCGGAATACATTCGAGAAACTCTGCCGCTTTTCCACGTGACTGCGGGCGACGAGGGCAGCAGCCTTGCCGAGGGAGTCCTAGCCATTGCGTAGAGCGACCGTCTCGAATTGCACGATGAACGCCCTCCAGGATCCAAGACCATCGAACGTCGGGGGTTTGAGCCGCCTAGCGCTGGAATCCGACAGAGCTATCCCTGCCTGTCTCTCGGGCTCGTCGTTTCCGCAACGGCGGATAGCAGTTGCTTCCTGGTTGGGGGAAGGGTCACCCGAACCTCCTGGTCGCTTACCAGTTTGTAGGGCCTGTTCCAGGTTCTCCAGCCGAGTATGTACAGAGGAGAGCTGTTGATTTACATCAGTGACTTGGTGATGTAAAGTCTGCTCCACGTTACCAATGCGAGCGGCAAGGCGATCGTCAAACTGTGCAAGCAAATTGGCAGCGTCAGCCGAGCTCTTCTCTGCCAACCAATTGTAAAGCTGTTCGGTAAGTCACTCCCAATTCGGCTCCGGATTTGCAGGCTGGAAGCGGGTGTTCATGCTGAGTATCCCACCGCTGCCACCAAAATGTTACGAGCGTTCCAGTCGTTGTACTTTTCTTACTGTCCGTACTTCGTCCTTCTCTTTACGTCCCCGTTTGTCCTCTTTACTTTCGCCCGTTACGAGCTGAAGAATAGACCAATCTCACTGTAGTATTTCTGATCGAGCGGCGGCCAGGGGCCCGCCGTTGAAGCTCAAAGAAGGAATGACAACCGCCGGCTGCTGGTCATGGTCTCTGAGTCTCGAGCACCCCGAGCGCGGGTGCCCGGCCTTGTTTATTCCACGCGCGGCATCGGCTTCTTTGTCAGTGCCGGCATTATGGACTATATACAAATACTACACATTCTCTCCCTCCCTTCACAAAAGAAAAAAAAAGGAGGAAAATACCACTACTTGAGAAAAAAAATTACACTTCACACTGCACCGAAAGTTCCAGGAAAAAAAGAAAAGAAAATAGTCTAAAGATTCAAATGTCCATGATTTCATGAGATGTCGATGATGGGCTCATGTCCAAGATATTCATGACATAGTCTTTGAATCGTTCTGGTAATCGTGTATGCCGTCTTGGGCGTCCTTCTACTCGAAATGTCGATGGTAGAGGTGTTGAAACCGGCGTTGCGAAGCCCGATTCAGTAGGTGTGCTTGCAGTCAGGTGTGGTGGCGATGAGCATGATGGTGCACCAAAAACAGCATCCGCGGTGGACACGGCAATTGTATTAGGCGTAGCTGAACCTTCGGGCTCAGGACCAGCCCTCGAAACACAATCAGGCGCAGAGTCAATTGGGGACTCATTCACTGGCGGCGTAACGCCAGCCTCGGAGTCCACAGAGGGGGGCCCTGCTGATCTGCCGCTCGGACTGGAGTCTGGCAGAGAGCTGCAGTACCTAAGTCCAAAGAGTGAAGAACTTGGACCATGAGGTGAAGCAGGAGTCGGAGTGGCAGGCCCAAGAAGGTGACGAACAGCTCCGCCAATGGTGGAGAAGCACATGGCGGTGATGGACCACGACCATGAACATCTGGTGCTGTGAAGCGGAACCCAGTAGCGCCAGGAGCCTGAGCACCTGAAACTGCTGAAACAGGAACTTCAGGGTCTCCACGAGGAGGGCAGCCAGGAACATTTACTGCAAGGGGTGAGGGAGATAGGGGGAAAATATCGTCCTCTATAACCCAAGAATACTTTTTCGAAGGCTGCAGCGTTGTTCGAGTGAGCCTTTCAGCGTTCCACGTTGTTCCATCGTCGAATTTGTATGTAGACGGACCAATTCTTTCACGGATTTCCTGCGGAGTTGAATATTTATGTCGCATTTTGCCTTTTCGTTTTGACTTGAAAATCTTTACAAAATCTCCAGGTTCAAAAGGTGGAACCTTCACGGCTCTGCGTGAGTCAGAGTACTGCTTCATTTTTTTCTGATAGATCTGAACCCTATTCGGTAACCCCTGTCGAACCTCAACCTGTGGTATTGAAGGCTCATTGGTATTCCTTCCTTGAAGGGGCAAACGTGTACGATGATTGCGACCATGTAAGAGAAAAGCTGGGGTTTCTCCCGTGGCAGCATGGCGTGTGCTTCTATATACACCAATATACTCAATGATTGTGTCGTATATAGAACGCTGTTGTACAAGGGCCAACTGAATAGAAGATTTCAGAACCCTGTTAAATCTTTCCACTTGACCATTCGCTTGTGGGTGGTATAACGCAGACTTGGTGTGTTTTATTCCATTTGTCTCGAGGAACTGTGAAAATTCCCTTGAAGTAAATTGAGGTCCGTTATCGCTGGTAATCTCCCTCGCGAGAAAAAATCGACTTCAGGAAACTGATGACCGAACCAGTCGTGACACTGGAGACAGCTGCCACTTCCGGCCACTTGATGTGGTAATCCACTACAGTGATAAAAAATCGTTCCTTGGCAGGTGCCTGTTCGAATTGGCCGACGATATCTATGCCAAGCTTGGTCCAAGGATGTAAAAGAAACTCTACCGGCTGCAGAGGCGCGGGAGATGACTTAGCTGGCTTGTTGGTCGCTTGGCAGACTGTGCAATGCTGCACGTAATCCTTAATTTGCATGGAGATGTGAGGTTACCAGTAAAGTTTTTTGATGAGGCTTGTGGTCCTCGAAATTCCTTGATGCGTTTCGTGACCAACCTCAATCACTTGATTCCGAAGGCTAGATGGAACTACGATCTTCTCTCCTTGAAAAAGAATTCCATCGATCACGGAAAGCTGCTCACGAACGGAAAAGTATGACTTCAGCTCTGAACACAGCTTTTTATGCTCTGGCCATGATGAAGAAATAAACGTCATAACTTGGGGGAGCGCGGTATCTCTAGCAGTTGCTTCTTGGAAATCCTTCTGGTAAAGGCAAGCGCAGATGATAGAAACGACCTCTTCCTTAAAAACTGTGCCGTTCTCTGTATCTGACACTGGAAGGCGAGACAAGGCGTCTGCGACGAGATTGTTGCTGCCTTTCTGAAATTCCATGATAAAATTATAATTAGAAAGTCTGGCAACCCAACGGCTGATACGATGAGGCCGGACGCCAGTTTCTTGAGTTGTCATCAAGATGACAAGTGCTTGATGGTCAGTACGGATGGTGAACTGCCGACCCCACAAATAAACGTGCCATTTTTCACAAGCCCACAGTATAGCCAGAGCTTCCTTTTCGCCAGTAGGATACTTTCGTTCAGCCTCGGTGAGAGAACGGGACGCGAACGCAACGGTTTTCAGCTGTCGTCCGTGTTGTTGTTGGAGAACAACACGGACCATTAATTCAATTCGACAATTCCTGGTAATTCTTTGGAAGGTGGGTTCAGAGATGATAGAAATTTCCGATCCAGTGTCAATTAACAAAGACATCGGGATGCCGTTTACCTGTACACCGGCAGTGAAGTTTTGTCGGAGTCGGCTGGCTGGCTGCGGAGACTCATCGTAAGACCCAACCATGCACGCTGGGTCGTAGGTCATCGTCGTCGTCTGGGAACGTCACAATGCCATTGATGAGAGTCCTGGCATGACCAGCTCCGGAACGCTGGTACCGGCGCCCGAAGGATTGGCCACGTCCAGTCGGCAAGGCTAGTTGACGTCGATCGCTGCCGACGGGTGGAGGTGGGTAACTCCGGCAGACGTTGGTTAAATGCCCGGACTTGCCACACGAGAAACACGTTGCCCGCGAAGCAGGGCACATCTCTCGGGTATGGGGCCGACGGCCACAAAATTGACATGACACTTCATCGGGCAAAAAAGTGTGCGCTCCCGTAGGCGTATCACGCGCCGAACGACGGTCCGAGGTACGGGTGAGCACCCGAGATTGGTGAAAAGGTGAATAGGAAACATCGGTAGGATGTCGACGCCCGCCATCTTGGCTAGGGTTAGCGACGAACTGCTGTGGAGTGCGGCCATTTCGACAGAGCGGAGCGACTACCCGATCAACGGAGGAGGACAACTGCGATGCGTCAGAAAGCGAACCAGCTCCTAATCGATGGTACATATCGCAGTCTAGAGATGTCTCCTCGAACTGTTGTGCAAGGGAGACAGCACCTTCGAGGCTCGGTGCGGTAGCCCCCACAGACTCTCGGATCAGCCGATCCTGTACCTCCGATGATCTAAGTCCCGTCAAAAGCATCTCTGCGATTAGATCGTCAAGAGAGTCCCCATAGTCGCAAAACGATCCGAAGTGCCTCAGCGCTCCGAGGAAATCCAGTACGCTTTCACCGGGCGCCTGGACACGACTGTGAAACTTTTTCCGCTCAAGAACCACGTTTATACCAGCAGCGAAATAACCGTCAAGAGCCGTTAATAAAACGTCAAACTCTGTGACGTTCTCGTTCACGGCGGGTCCTGCCATGTTAAAGGTAGCTACTATTCGCTGGCCCTCCTGGCCAAGCAAGCCTATAAGTAAGGCACGTTTGCGCTTAGCCGAATACTGATCCGCTTCAATAACATCGAGGTAATTCATAAAACTCGATTTTCATGTCTTCCAAGGCTGTATGGAGGTGCCTGGGGTTGGCAAAAATGGCAGGGGAACTGGGAATGGAACAGCCGCCATGTTGGGACAGTCTCGAACGTTGAGCACGAAGTAAACTTAGCGATAAATGAATTAGTACTTGCCAGTTTCGGCCACCACCCATCCGCGGCGCGGAGTTTGTTAACAAAATCCCATCCTCGTCGCCAAAATGTAGTATGTCTGATCGAGCGGCGGCCAGGGGCCCGCCGTTGAAGCTCAAAGAAGGAATGACAACCGCCGGCTGCTGGTCATGGTCTCTGAGTCTCAAGCACCCCGAGCGCGGGTGCCCGGCCCTGTTTATTCCACGCGCGGCATCGGCTTCTTTTTCAATGCCGGCATTATGGACTACACTCAACACCCATTTTGACAACACCACTGCTGCCGCAATGCATCGAGGGAACTTTAGTCCTTCTGTACGCACGCAACCCCGCTGGGGCTCTGCGCGTGTGGAGCACGAAACAGCAAGAGCCTTCGCATGCACGGCCGTCTGACTCCTGTGAACTAAAGTAACGGCGGCGTCACGCATGCGCCGAACGCTTAGTGAGATCGGTCTATTATAAATTTATACAACCGCGTTTTCTTGAACCTAGCATGCGTTTACACCGGGATAATATTTATCTTATATTTATCTTCATTTTTTTTTTTGAAAAATAGCAAGCATTGTAAGATTTAGCTTTGAATTTCGGAGAATTCGGAATCCAATAAAAATTAATTCCGATAAACTCTGAATCTTCGGCAAACAATAAACTTCGAAAAACACCTTCAGAATTTGACGAAAAATAAACTCCGAAAATACGTAATCCTATTTATAACTGATATAATACTCACTACCAAGAGGCTGCATACGATTGATACACTTGCCATCTTTATTTTGTCTTTTGCACACGCCACTTTGTAGTATTTTCAGATCGACCGTCGCGCTCACTTTCTTTTCCATGGTCACGAAGCGTTCACACCATAGCGTGCCAAGTACAGTGAGTTACTGAAAAACGATAACCGTGTTTGTCTGCCCGGGGAAATAAACTATGCACCGCAGAAAGCTTTCTGGGAATTGTTTATTTCTCTTTTTTTTTAACACACCACACCGTTAACACAGCTACGCAGTACAATCTAGCCCACCAGAGGCGCCGTTTAATCATGTTTCGAGTAAAGTTTGCTCAGTCATCCATCGTACGCTGTAGAAATGGACAGAACAAGCGCTGGGCTCTGAGCCCAGCAGTTGAGATCGGCTGAAAAGGATCCCGGGTAGTTCTGGCGGCGAGGAGGAAGCGTTCTACTGAATCAAGGTAGGAGAAGATCTAGAGGCGTCCACCTCAATTCACCAAAACCTGTGTTCAAATTTAGCGCCCATTCTCGTTTTCTTCTCTTACCGGTAGATGGCAGTCGCCGTCAAACTTGTAATGTATATTTGAATGTGTGTCGCACACGGGGGATCACGGAGCGCCATGCCGAAGTAACATACACACGAGCGTTGGGCGGTGAAATGCCGTAGAAGCAGACGAGAGTTATTTACAGGATGAGACCGGCAGGGATGGCCTTGAGTTGTACTGCCTCCAGCGCGAGCTTCCTGCCTTCAATATCGCTTCGACGTCTCGTGGGCTTCGAGCGTGTACGCACAACCAAAGCACGGCGGAAGGCAACCAGCGCGTGCCGGAAGCCTGGCATGCGAAAGAGACGTTATCATTCTGGCAGTGATTGTAGCAGAAGTTACGCGTTCGGGCCGGAGACGACCGAGCGTGTGCTCTTTATAAACACAGAAGATGAAATCACCAATATTTCATCACTCTACACCGGCCTTGAACATGTTACTGAAAAAAAAAGTAGTAGAGTACAATCGCAATTAGTCTCGGTCAAAAAATTAACGTTTCCAAAAAAACTGCGCAAGCACAGTTTTTTGGGCGTCGAGGGCAGGTAAGCGGCGGCTTTTGCCGTGCTTAGGTCATATTGCAGTGGCGACAGCGTCTCGTCGATCACTGTTAACCGAACAACACGCCTGTTACAGGTTGGTAAACATGTAAACATTTGTTGTTTTTTTCTATTTCGACTAAATCCATGCTGCCGATACCACTTCCACTGCAACTACAGTAGCGTCTTGTGTCGCGTTCCTCGCACTGTGTGGATGATGTTGACACCTGCTCTTCTTGTCAGGTACCTTTCCTCGAGGAGGAACAGGACCGGTGGAATGTAGCGAGTGCGCGTGCAAGTATCGTTTCGGCAAATGTGCCGCTGTAACTAAAACATCCTTTAGTGGGAAAAGTGAAGTGGCAAAGACGACATGGGAATGTCCTACTTGCAGAGACGCCGGATCACGTGCAAATAATAGTGGGCATAATCAACCTGGACTTGATCTAAAATCTTTATTCATATCCAGTCAACCAGAGGCTGGCCAGTCTCACTCTGCGGAAAGAGAAAGTGGACAGCATGGAACTCTCTGTCCCGTTTCTGTCGAAACAATTAATTGAGTTTGAAAAGAAAATCAAACACCAGGAAACTGAAATCAAAGAACTTAAAAAGATTGTGATAGATTTGGAGGAGAAATATAAAATGAGTAGAGTAGCAAATAATGAAGCTCCAGATAGAAATAAATGACCTAGAATTCCGAAGCAGGCACTTAAATCTAGAAGTTCATGGTATCCCGACGATGTTGGGTGAGAACTTTACTACCGAGCTTAATAAAGTTGCGGACAAAATGCAGGTCCCCCATCTAGAAGGAAGGATCCGACGTTGTAGCTGTACAGAGGTTGCCGGCAAGGAAAGACTATGTTCCTGGAATTATCATTTACTTTGTAAGACAAGACACCAGGGACGCGCGGCTGAAGAAACAAAGTACCCTAAAGAATACTACCCCACGTGTCTCCAATTAAGAAAAACCTCACCCACTTTTACAAAAAAACTTCTTCGGGTCTTTTTTTTTTTTTTTTTTGACAAAGGCGCCACAAGACAAGGACATAAAGTAAGAGACACAGCACAAGCGCTAAGGGTCACTATAAGGACCGGGCCAAAGGAAACGGCTGCGCTTTCGTGTGGTATGGAAATGGAAAAATTATTTTTCGGAAGTCTGAAGGTATGCGTGCAATTCCGATCAAAAGCCAAGATGATATTGACAAGCTACAGATAAGATAGGCTAGGGGCGTATTTGTGTGTGTGTGTGTGTGTGTGTGTGTGTGTGTGTGTGTGTGTGTGGTGTGTGTGGTGTGTGTGTGTGTGTGTGTGTGTGTGTGTGTGTGTGTGTGTGTGTGTGTGTGTGTGTGTGGTGTGTGTGTGTGTGTGTGTGTGGTGTGTGTGTGTGTGTGTGTGTGTGTGTGTGTGTGTGTGTGTGTGTGTGTGTGTGTGTGTGTGTGTGTGTGTGTGTGTGTGTGTGTGTGTGTGTGTGTGTGTGTGTGTGTGTGTGTGTGTGTGTGGTGTGTGTGTGTGTGTGTGTGTGTGTGTGTGTGTGTGTGTGTGTGTGTGTGTGTGTGTGTGGTGTGTGTGTGTGTGTGTGTGTGTGTGTGTGTGTGTGTGTGTGTGTGTGTGTGTGGTGTGTGTGTGTGTGTGTGTGTGTGTGTGTGTGTGTGTGTGTGTGTGTGTGTGTGTGTGTGTGTGTGTGTGTGTGGTGTGTGTGTGTGTGTGTGTGTGTGTGTGTGGTGTGTGTGTGTGTGTGTGTGTGTGTGTGTGTGTGTGTGTGGTGTGTGTGTGTGTGTGTGTGTGTGTGTGTGTGTGTGTGTGTGTGTGTGTGTGTGTGTGTGTGTGTGTGTGGTGTGTGTGTGTGGTGTGTGTGTGTGTGTGTGTGTGTGTGTGTGTGGTGTGTGTGTGTGTGTGTGTGTGTGTGTGTGTGTGTGTGTGTGTGGTGTGTGTGTGTGTGTGTGTGTGTGTGTGTGTGTGGTGTGTGTGTGTGTGTGTGTGTGTGTGTGTGTGTGTGTGTGTGTGTGTGTGTGTGTGTGTGTGTGTGTGTGTGGTGTGTGTGTGTGTGTGTGTGGTGTGTGTGTGTGTGTGTGTGTGGTGTGTGTGTGTGTGTGTGTGTGTGTGTGTGTGTGTGTGTGTGTGTGTGTGTGTGTGTGTGTGTGTGTGTGTGTGTGTGTGTGTGTGTGTGTGTGTGTGTGTGTGTGTGTGTGTGTGTGTGTGTGTGTGTGTGTGTGTGTGTGTGTGTGTGTGTGTGTGTGTGTGTGTGTGTGTGTTTGTTTCTGCGCACATGACCAACTCAGACGCTTCCTTTCCTTCTGATTTGGGCCAAACAATTTTCATAAGAAGACAAACTAATCTTTTTTTTTCATTTAAACGTGCGGTAGGCGCGTAATAAAAAAGACCAGCTTAAAATTCTTCTCAATGACTCCGGGTTTTTTTACGTGATTATGCTGCGTGAGACGCGGTGTATCCAAAAATCAGATTTGTTGGACTTGGATAATTATGCGAAATTTTATTTAAATCGCTGCTCAAGGCGTGGTGGTGGAATAGCCCTGTATGGAAGCAAAAATACTCAATGCAGTCTCATGTCTCATGACAGACATTACTACTATGGCTAAAGATTATGAATCCCTATGTGTGCCACTTGGAAACACTGTTCTTGTTGATAATGCAACTAATGCAAAGGTCCAAGCGAGCTGGACAAGAATAACGATAATAATCCTAGGGAAAGCATGCAAGGGGGACAAAGGACAAACACAAATCTCCAAACGCATCTAGGTGACTGGTGCGCAACTTGCAGTACTTTATAGACCTCAAGTGGTGATTCATCTGATTTTGGGGATTTCTTGAAAGGGTCTTTCAGTTTATTGATAAAAACGGCTACAGCTTAATTTGACGTGGTGATCTTAATATAGATGCGAGTTGTACTACTGCTTGTCAAGTTAAGTTTTCTTCTCTGTTTCTATCTTTTGGTCTTTTTAATGTGATTACAAATCCTACTCGAGTTACGTCAATGAAACTGTTCTTGAGTTATTTACCGCAAATATAACTCAGACTCGGATTTCTACGGGTGCGGTGTGTTTGGATGTCAGGACCATCTTTCAATTATTTTTTTTTTTTTGCTGACTTAGTTAACTTAGGAAAAAAACCCGTGTTATGATAGTGCATTCTTTTCTCCGGTAGTTAATGTTGAGCTGCCAAATATGTTCAGACCAGTGTGGAATCTGTAAACTGGGACGAGATACTCTGAAGGAACTTGGCCAATGAAACGTTCGATGGGTATATTTATAATTTTTTTTGTACTTAAATAAATAGTGTTTCAAATTTCGAAAGATAACACAACCCAAAAAGTCTAAAAAACTGTGGGTTACCAAAAACATACTGAAAATTATAATAAAGAAAAGCAAGCTGTATGAGCGTTTTTTGCACAGCAAAGATTTAGATGTGCTTAAAATATTTAAAAAGTGTTGGTATGAGATAACCAGAGCGTTATAAAAAAAGCAAAACGTTTTTATTAGTATAAAATATTTTATAATAAAAATAGAAGTGTCTTTATCTGGAAAAAAATTATATTAGACCGAGACGGTCAAAAAAACGTTGTCAGAGAACTTGTAAGTGAAGGGAATAGTACGGGTTCTTTCGTTGCTCGGTCACCTTGGGGCCGTCCGGATAGCCAGGTCCGGATGGGGTGACGGACTTCGTTGTGGGAAGCTGGGCGGATCTTGCCGGAGATGGAGTTGCTTCCCTTGGCCGTCGACGACTAATTCGGTTAAACTTTGGAATTACTTTTCAATAAACAATTTAATACGTTGGTAGCGGATGAAAATACAAAGATAAACAATACTGCGAAATGATAACTTCCCCTGTAGGGGTTTGGGAAGGAGGTGGTCGGGTGTTAGCTTATCCAAGCTCGGGAGTTGGCTGGCTCGTGGGATTACGTCCCGATTACGGGGACAGAAGTCCCTCGGAATCCCACGACCTGACTGGATTACGGAGCGACAGCTCTCGAGCCCCAGCACAAACTAAACTCACTTGCTGAGTTTCCCCACAAAGTCACTCGTTGGTCCGTCCCCTTTTAGTGGACCGGCGAATCCTCGACGCGTCGTGAGACAGGCGTTTCCCACTGCCAACCAATAGGCTCACTTCCTCGCCACGTGGCAATTGCTTATATTCCTGGGTGGGAACCCACGGTTTGCGTGCATCTCACGGCCAAAGGTCGGGCCGGCTCGGATGTAAGCAAAACTATTTCTCGCAATGCGAAGCAGACAGCCGACCCGGTGTAGATAGCGCCGACTAAGTGAGCCATCCCGTCATTCATTCTGCTAGACGTGTTCTGACGTTGCCGTTCTGCCGTGACCCCCCACACGCGGGCGAGAAAGACTAAACCGATGTAACCGCGCCGTGTAAACAGCACCGGCCAGAGCCACTGCGTTCTGGTGGTGGTGGTGTTATAACTTTATTTTCCCGGCCCGGAACGTACGCTCCGACTCTCTCGGCAGAAAACGCGCGTTCCGAACCTCGCGTCGTACAGTACGCCTGTCTCTCGAGGTCGCCCGCCACGGGAAGTGTTTACACCAACGCTTTCCCCCCAGCCAAATCTCCCTGGTGCTAGCGGACCACCCGCGGAGTCCTCGTCGATTCTTACAGGAATATATTGACTAGAGTAGAATTAGCAAATAAATTTAATGACTATTTTATGAATCTACTTTCTCCTGTTCAATTAGCAAGTGGTGACTTCTGTTTAGCTCAGTGCATCACAGAAAATTGCTTCTTATTTTCTACTAGTGAAAGTGAAATACTTTCGGCGGTTTTAAATCTTAAGAACAGAAATATACCGATTTTAAGGGTATGCAGGTGTAGCCGGTAAAATACGTCATTGACATTATTACGCTGTCTCACGCAGATTATGAATTTGTCACTCTCGACTGGTGTTTTCCCTAAGGATATGCAGATTGCGAAGGTATCTGTTTTATACAAGGCCGGAGATAGAAATAGTATGTCTAATAACAGACCGATTTCAATCTTGCCCGTCTTTTCTAAAGGCGTAAAGAAGATTATACACGTTGACAAAATTTTTGTGAAAAGAATGCGATACGTATTGATTTTCAATATGGCTTTCGAGAAGGTCGCTCCACACAACTATCTCTTCTACAGCAAAAGTGAATTATCCTAAACAATATTCGAAACAAGCTTATAAAGCTGGTGATTTTTATTGATTTCTGGAAAGCCTTTGACTGATTGAATAAACTAATTCTACAAAGAAAACTAAATTTTTATGGAATTCAAGGGAATTATCTTGCACTAGTTGAAAGCTATTTAAGCTGTCGGCAGCAAACAGTTGAAATAAACAAGTTTTCTTCAAAACTGAAACCAGTACGGGATCACCGCTTTTCAATTTGTTTCATAATCGCTATTGCAAGAAGTACCTCATTTGTCATTTATGCCGACGATACTAGTGTATTTTGTTCAGAGAACAACATTGATATGTTAGTTGCCGATGCAAACATTTGCCTAGAGAAGATTAGTTCGTGGACTGTTTCCAATTTAAAAAGATAAATGAAAGTGAAACAAAAGCTATTATTTTTAAATCAAAAGGTACAGTGCGCAATGCTACTGCAAAGTTAATATTGAACTGCTTAGAAGTTGAATTTGTAAGTACTGTTCAAACTTTAGATGTAATCTTTTTACGAACATATGTTATGTGATTCCTCTATTGAAATCCTTACTCTGAAACTCTTTAATATTATAGTTAATCTGTATAACCCTCGCCCTATATTAGAATCTAGTGTAAAACTCTTAATTTAAATGCATTATTCAATTCTTGTATATCATATTGTCATCTAGTGTGGGGAACCACGACGAGTAAAAACCTTAATAAACTGTATTTATTGCAGAAGAGAGCAATCCGGGTCATAGCTAATACGTCGTAGTACGCACACACTGAACTTCTTTTTTTTTATATAGACATAAAGAAAAATACGATAATATTTTAATCATTAGCTTGCGACAGTAAACGGGGCTTCCGTTATTTTTTTTTTAACCACCCATTACCACGGATTTAAAACTAAGTGTCAAAAATGAAATACGTGCTGGATCCTTGAAAGTATCTCGTCCTAGAAAATACTACGGGCTTTGAAAAGCTACGGGCTTCAAATGGTACAGCCTACAGTACCAACAGTACTAAACTTCTTAAAAGAATTGTTTGTCTTGGTGCACTTAATAAGGAAACAATACGCAAAATATTCACCTCAAACTTTTTTACATTTTCTTCTGCACAGCACTGATTGTTTCTTCCGTCCTTTCATTTCGTTTTTTTTTTTTTTTTTCCTGTCGACCTATTTGCCGGCAGGGGGCAGGGGCTTCGTCAAACTGCACTTTTGCAGCTTTTTTCCTTGACTCCGTAACCCAAATGTATGATAGGGCGTATATAAACGAATTTGATTTAATTATGCATTGCTTTCCTAATTCACGTGATTACTGGGGCATGTTGTCTTAGATTACGTGAATGTTTAAATATCAGCTAGGCAGTGGCACGGCACTTGCTCTCATCTACAGCGGAAACGCATGACGCGCATCGAGGCTGACAAACTTGCCGTTGTCCAAACATTCACACGACACTTTATTCATACATCAAGCAGCTCTGGCGATTTCCGTTACCGTAATAAATTTAATAGCCAGTTTCCGAGAGGCCTAACCGTCCGTGCGTAGAGCGCGCAACACATTATGGGAGCGTCCTGTATCTTCGACCTTGCTGCCGCACGCCAGAGAGCGAGAAACAGAGACGCAGTTGACCGCCTCGCTCTCTCTCCTGCGTCACTTCCGTCGTCTGCTACAGCCAGTTTTCTACTCCCAGTTTCCAGCATTCTTTTCAGAGCCGCGGAGGGCGCTGTGCGCTTTGCAAAAGAGCCATTGGTCGCAATCACGATATCAAATACTCGGCGACATATTCTTTGTCCCTGAGCGCAATCCGACCGGTGACGCAGTGGTCCTGTCCACACCGTCAGCAATATTTGCTGTGGCGCGTCCAGAACCTCCAAACACTTTGGGCACTAATCACGGCGCTATTGTTCTCTCGGTCATATAGCGCCTTTGCGTCTCGCTTTTGCGTCTTACGTTTCCATCAAGTTACCATCGCCAAAAACAAATTCCACGTTAAGAAATATTGCTAACATTCCGTCTCTGACGTGGCAGTCTTCAGGTTTCACCGCGGGGTTTTGATTTGTGCGTGTTTGCTGCAAATTTAACGAGGGTCGCATCGAGAGATCGCATAGTGGAGATGCAAAACTCGAACCAATAAAAAGGTTTTAAAAAACTTGACAGACAAAAACGTCCAATAATGATGAGCAAAATAAAGACAATAGTGTTTGAAGTGGCCGGATATGTCGTCAGCCCACATAAACAGACGCCGCACCACGTCGGCTCCAAAACACGCACCACGCAGCTTTTTGTTTTGTTTTTCGTTTGTCGGATTTTTAGCTTTTGAAGGTGGCAGCGCGTGGCTGCTCAATAAAACCTAGATGACAAGGCCTGCGCATTACGTCGTCATTCGTGGATGCCAAACGGCGTCCGTCTTGGCGTCCCGCTCGTTGTGAGACGCTGTAAGACGCGCTGGCGGCGAAGCTGACGCAACTGTGTGGACCCTCTAGTGATGACGTTTGGGGGGGGGGGGGGGCAGGCCTTGTCTTCTAGGTGTCTTCGATGCACGCCGTTCGCGTAAGCAGAAACATCCCAGTTATTAGCACAACCTGCTCGCTCACAGGGCCTCGAGCGAGAGGTGTGCCGCGGCTTCCCAGACCGGAGCAACCTGCGGACTGACCAAGGAGCAGGGGGCGGAGTGGACGGTCCCGGGACCAATAGAACGGCGACGGGGCAAGGCCGCGGCGTTGACCCTACCCTGCCGCCCGTCGGCCAGTAGCCCCCCCTCCGCTAATCGAACAAACGATGGCGCCTGGCAGTCGCCATTCAACCTTCCTGGAAATGACAGCGCCCGTGAAAGGGAGAACCCCAACCACGCGGCACGGGATCCTCGGCCGCGTCAACGGGCGGAATTTTCCCCGAGTCAGCGGGTTATAGAGGCCGCCTTGGTTTCCAGATCGATAGAAAAAACTTCGCTGCGTTTTTTTGGCGGCGCCGGGAGGGGGGTGACTCGGGGACCTGTTTTTCCCCATTCGGAAGTGTCATCGCTTCCTCCTCGACACTTCCCTCGAGAGGGGTCTATTTAAGCCGCGGTGTTCAGACCCGGGCTTCAAACCTCACGAGCACTTGCTCGGGTCAGCATATGTGTGTAGGGTGTAGAGTGCCCTTCCATCTTTCCGTGGACTTCCTTCGTGGGGAAGGCCTCGCGGAGAAACCAAGTCAATTGAAGCGAAAGCATCGGGAACTGCGGGCATCGCGGTAACTTCGGCGTTCGCCATGAATGCACGGAGCTACTTTTGAGAGCCTCCTGCAGAGGGCGTAGCTATATGGACGGCGTCTGTCGTGAGCCGGGATTCCAAGAACAGGCTACGGTCTCGGAAGCACGAAATCGCTGTGTGCGCGAGAGAGACCACGCCAAGCATAGGCGCCGTTTGCGATGTATGGAAGGTTTTTCTGACGCAAGCTCGATCGGTGCTTGCCCGTGATTGCGAAGTCGACGAGCGACGAAGGCTACGACGTGACTCGCAGCAGCAATGTCCACGCGGTGCGGGAACGGCGCACCTGTCGTCGTCGTCGTCGCCGGCCCAAAACGACGCGCACCGCATCGGCAAAGCGTCGGCCACGACAGTGGCGCCCAAACCGGGACCCGGTGAGTGTCTCTCCCTCCCCGCGACTTTCTTCCTCGCACCCTCTCCTTCCCAGGCAGCGGTTTATCGTTGAGTCGGCGGCCCACGCTATTCAATCTTGTATTCTGAGCCCCCCTCGTGTAATGCACTTCATGGAAATGTCTTTGAGGCCTGATAGAGTGAACGCAACTGTTAGGGTACAACTGTACCCGTTCTCACCTCAAGAACCGCAGCAAAAAGTAGTCCGGCTTCTCGCGGAGAGTTTGTAATTTCCCCCTTTTATGTGGAGAAGTAAGATATATGTAGGTGCATTTTAGATTAGATATAAGTTATCGTATCGAGACGGACAAGTTTCAAGCGCCAAAAGCAACCATGTTATTCTTGATCTTGGTCTTAACAAATGTCGTGGATACTTGGATGAAGCGATACGATTGAGGTGCATAAATCGGGCGGCATGGTTTTCTTTTTTTCCCCTTTTTTTAAGAACGAATTTATAGCGAGGAGATTATTTTTGTTGTGTGTTTATCGGGCTATGGACAGTAAACAGCCACGATTATTTTGTTAATTTAATAAAGTATGGTAATTAACATTTTTAATTCATTTTGTCCATGTGGCAAGTGAATTGAAGCCGTCATGATTAGAAGTTAAACCATTTATAAATTTTGAAAAAAAAAAAGACAATGGGCTTTGAGATATTCATTGATAATTTTTTTGCGTTTTCTTGTTTTGCCTTGGTTTGAAGCTGTTCTATCCCAAACTACTCCGTAACCTCAATTTCATCCTTAACAATTATGAAATTTTGTCATTGCTAGAAGATATCTGGTTGGTAATAATATCTTGGACGGTTGGACAATGCAATGTTAGAATACTTATCAGCCTCAAGGGTCTGTTCTCGGGCAGCAACAATTCATTTTATACACCGCATCGATGTCTACGGATCCGCAGCCCAGGGTGTGATCTTCACAGCCTAGTGCGTGCGTGTTGGTCGCTTTGGAAAGCGAGAAAAGGACGCGCCATAAGCACCAACACTGCAAGTGGCATCCACCAGAAGCTTTTTTTTTTTTTTTGAAGGGTTCATGTGTCAGTGTGTGACATGCGTTGTAGATTCAAAACCAGGTTCAAAATTAATCAATTTAACATTAATGAAATCATCTATCGAAAATACGAACGTCACACAGTAGAAAAAAAAAAAAAAACGAAATGAGCACTTACACAAATTGACGAGCTAGTGTGACAATTGGCCAATAGAAATAATGTGAACTAGTAATTTGAACACGGAAATAACACCAACGAAGCTCTTCTAATGTGCTGAGGGTACGTCTTGGAAAATTGCTCAGCGCACAAATGATATCGAGCCTAAAATTAAACGCACACGTAGAAAGGGTTCGCAAAAAAATAAAAAGCGACCAAATAAATACTTTGGATAGTAAAACGACACTGTGCTAGCCAGAGGTCAAATTGACGGCATATAAAGCTCTACTCATGAGCGAAATACCAACCGAAAATTGCAAGATATTTGGAACACGCGAAAACACGTACATTATTTTTGACGAGGGTATTAATGCCGCCTAAATTGAAGATGTGCATATGCAAATAGCCGATAGGGCATGTACAATTTATGTACAATAAATACCTACATGTAGTTTGTTTTTAAAAATATGGTAAACAATAAATAAATTTGTATATCCGTGAGTGTGTCTTGCGTGTGCAAAGTAGGGTGAAGGAACTGACCGGTAAACGTAATAAGTGAAACAGGCGTAAGGTGAGAGTTACTGTTGAAAAATTTAGCGAGACATTTCGAGAGGGGATGGCCCCATTCGTCGACCGAACCGCTATCCCCGCTCGAAACGTCGCACTGAACGCTTTAATTGTACCTCTCGTAGAAATTCCTTTTTGCTCGTTCGCATTTTCATATACATGTGCATCGTTATCGTCATTATTTTGGTATCTTTCGCGCGTCATGATGCATCGCCGTCGCCCTCCCTTTCTACGTGGTGACGGAGGCAATCAGCCATTCGGCACGTCGGATTAGTTCTCACCAGAAGTCGCGAAATGCTCAGAAAATGGTGACGGAGCGAGGGGTTCGACTGGCTCGTCGACGTGTCTCGTTGCGACGGTGAAACGGTCACTCATCGACTCGAGCCGATCACGCGGTAATTTGCCCCCGTCAGCAGCAGTGGCTCGCGCGTGTTACCAATTTCCCCTCGCGATCAGACGCCTGTGGCCCATCTTTGAGCCCCCGAACGTTTACGTAATTACCTTGCCAAGCGTGAATAATCGTCAACACTCACGAAAGATACGCTGGCTTCTGCCGTGCTGTCCTTTCGGTTGCTTTCCGGCGATGTGGCTCTCTAAACTCCGTTGCCCCTCTGATGGACTCCAGCGGATGCCATCCCCGAGCCAATACAGCGCTGGGAATGTGTGGACTCCTGCACGTCGCAGCGCCCGTCATAGGTCACGTGACACCAGCACGGCATTCGATTGGCTTGGATGGAAAGCAGCGTTCTCTGCGGTCCATCTTGCGGTCAAACGGAGTATAGAGAGGATTCAGAAACCGGAAGTACTGTAACCGAGTCGAAATTTGTGTGCGGGAACGTGAAATCGCTCGTGTAAGGATACAAAAAATCAGCGTCACTGTCGTCGATTTGTACATGGTGCCCGTTACATATCGCACTGCCACGGCGAATTTTGGAGGGTGCTTTCCACCGAAATGATTCCAAAACACGGCAGCGCGCGATGGTAAGCTGGTGCACGCTCGCTGAGCTGGAATAAGCATGAATATAGCCGTTGTACAGCCCCACTGATCTCCACTAGAGGGCGCTGGATGGCGCATTCAGCAAACAGGCATGAAGTCACCGGAAGTAATCGGCGTGACCTGGAAGTGACAGCTTGGCAGGCTTTCGAAGTCTTCCGAGTGTTGGTCCCATGTCCAAGGCACTGGATCTGTTTTCGTTATCTCGAGAGGGCCGGCTCGTCGCGCAATAACTGCTCATGCAGGTCCGAGAAGTCTTCTGGGAAGTCATTTGATGTGTGAGAAATTCGAGATCCTAGTCGATTCCCACGTTCAAATGCCTCATTCTCAAGATTGAATGTTAAAAAGGAATACTAAAACCCGCGTAAAAATGCGAGAAAGCGTGTATTAAAACATTAAATAAGTGCATTATAAAGCCCAGCAGACACTCGACTTTCGGGACGAGAATCGAACTTCCGTTGGCTTCACGCGCGCCCGGCTCGGAGCGCGGCTAAGCACCATCCAGCCCCCTATAGTAGAGGTCAGTGTACAGGCCGTGGCCGCTGAGTAGCAGAGACGGAAGGGGGCGTGGGTGCCGTGTCGTATGTACCGGGTTCACGCCTAGCGCCTCAGCCAACCGTCAGTGTTCGTAATACCCCCCTCTTTTAGCGCATTCCAGTCGGGGTGCGCGAAACTAATGTTGCCCGCTGTTGCCGGACAGTGTTCATCGTCCGTTCTCTCCGTGCGTTTGTCCCACGATGCACCAAGAAACTGAGCCGGGAGAGGAGGAGTCGAGAGGGGTCGTCAGAACGCCGAGCTCTGGATGGAATGATTAGTGGGTAGGCGCGAAGCTACATCTGCCGTTGCCTCTGCTCGCTTCTCGAACGCGTCCGAACGCGAACAGCAAACGCCGCACGCCGTCGTTCGGCCATCGAACGCGAAGAGTGAGTTAGAGAGGCAGCTAGCTTTGCGTCTACAAACTAATCATTCCAGTCGGAGGTCGGCTTTCTCACATCCCCTCTCGTCCCCTCCTCTTTCTCAGTTTCTCCTCGTATGCCCACAAAAACGCTGCTCGCGGACACACCAAATGCGCCGTGATCACATTTCCTTGTTGACGCTCCACCGTGGACGAATACGGAAAATTTGCTGGAGCGGACATATAACGAGTTGATTGCGTTTTGTCGGCGAACGAAACTCTGTCACGCTGGTGAGAAAAGACGAGCCGGACTTGAGGCGTGTTCGCTACCGGAGACGCGAGGAGCAGCAGCAGCAGGCGACCGGTGGAAAGCTCGGCGCGGTTCAACCGGCCCGCGGAGTCAAGGCCACTCCGGGAAAGGGTCCGCCAACGGCTTCTCGCTTGGTGGCACGGGGTGGGGGAGCCTTCAAGGTCAGCCCCTTGAAAGTCAAGTATCTGTAGTGTATAGCGGGCCGCCGTTTCTGCCATTAGCAGAAAGCGCCGCCGACCAACTCGACCGAGCGTCCCTACCTGCAACGCCCGTGCGTGCCTCTCCCGGCGTCCGTTTCCTTCTATCGTCTGCAGACTGTGACGCAAGACGAAGCGGGTGTCGGGACGGCGATCACGCGTGTCGGTGCTCGGCGCAGGCTGCTGTGTCTGCGTTTCCTTGGGGGCGATGTTCGAGTGCCAGATGTGCACGTAGCCTTGAATTTGTAAAGCCGGAGTCGCACTATAGACCCATATATCGTACAAAACACACGGTGTTTGTAGCAGACGTGATGGCATACGAATCTGCGGACAAACCTCAAGCATGGTCGATGCTCATTTGTATGCTTCGAATATGTATCCAGACAGCTGGTGTATGAGCAGTGTGACCGTCATACAAGGAAGAAACGTGCCTTAGACAATGTCTGGAAACTGTCTTTAGTGTGATCTATTAGCAGGGTGCCCGCGGCTTAACGGTTCTAAGCAAATTGTACTCCAGAAAAAAAGATCAAGTTTGGCGAAATCCATTCGGGTCGTCAGCCGCTATACTCGTCAGGGACACCCGAGAGAGCAATCGTGCAGCACTGGCCAAATGGCCCATTATAGCGG
Organism: Ixodes persulcatus; assembly: GCA_013358835.2. Classification (NCBI taxonomy): domain Eukaryota; kingdom Metazoa; phylum Arthropoda; class Arachnida; order Ixodida; family Ixodidae; genus Ixodes; species Ixodes persulcatus. Next base: position 179,472 of record JABSTQ010010936.1, on the reverse strand, counting down.
GGCCACCAGACGCTATTCCTAGGCAACATACATCCCCGCTGTCTAAGCTTCCAGGCAACGAGTCTTTATTGAAGCCGTGTTACCCCTGTGTCCTAGCCGCGCGCTAGCCCTATTCATCAAGATGCAGGCGGCTATGGGCATCGGCCGTGTAGGAGCCGAGTCTCCTAGTGAATTGTTCGCCGCCGGTGTGAGGCTTACAGGAGGTACCTTTTCAAGCTCCCCTTGTCAGCTTCTTCTACCTTCGGCTTTAGCGAGAACATAAGCTGTCTTTTTCTCGATTTGTCTCGCCGACCTCAAGCACACTCTCCTCTTCATATTCGCTGGCATCTCGTCCGGTTCGGAGCTAAGTAACCGGCGAATCTTTTGGACGGATTTACCGCGCCAAGATCCCGCGGCCCCCGTTTTACGACACGATTCGTAAATCGTCGCATTGCCGCGAGTCGGACAGTCATCTTCCACCTGGGTCTTAGGCCACCAGGATTAGCGCTGCTAGGTACTTGGCGTGGGTCACGGTGCGTCAAAATCGGACTTTCCTTTTCCCTTCTTTTGGCGGCCAGCTACAAAAATGAAGACCGCGCGGCAACGTATCTTGCAATCTTGAGCTACCGAAATATGGCAGGATATGGTACGCATGGATCCTGGAAGGACCGTGACAATTCTAGCCAGATTTATGCACTGGCATCGTTTTAAGAACAAGCAAAAACAATCTCGAAATGGTTTTCTTTGTGATCTATGTTTAAGGCACTAACGACTTCATTTGCAAGTTCCCGTGAGTCACACTGTTAATTAGCAACAATAGAGGGGATAAAAACTGTGAATTTGACCTCATGTTCGTGAAAGTATGCACCGCCGTTCGCAGGTGGCGGCACCCAACGCGCATGAGAGAAAACAGCAAAAGAGCACATGGCATTTTTTGGTGAATTATGCTGTATTCGCCGCCACGTTAATTTTTATTTAAAGTTAGATCGTGCTTTTTCTTTATTGACAATACTATATAAATATCATCAATTGGGTTTCCGGAGTGTATAAAGTCGTGTTTATAATGATACTTTACAAATTCTATTAGACTCAACAATAGACCAATCAAGAATGCGATGAAAGGTCAGAGGCGTAAATTTTTAATGTTTTTACTTTGACAAATGTGCTCAGAAGATAAACACTGCACGTTTAGGCAACATGCAGCAAGCACAAGGTCTTGACTTCACTGCTAGGTTTCCGAAAAAAAAAAAAAAACTATGAGAGTGACGCATCTTTATCTTCTCATCTCCTCTCAACGGACGGACAATCGCGCCCTTATCGAAACGCACAAAAATAATTACAGGAAGATCCATCGGTAGATTATTAAGGAATGCGTTAGCATGACCATTGGAAACACCACACACGTCCCCATTCGGGAAACGCTAACGCTGACCCCTTCACTTTTTTTTCTTTTGGCTTTCTCTTTTGCTGCCTCTTTTTGGCCTTGTTACGGGGTCAGTGTTGGCGTTTCCCAAGGGTCATGCTAAAGGATTCCCTAAGAATCCACCAATGGATTTTCCTGTAATTTTTTCGCACCCTTTTTCTGTACTATCTGCCTGTCAGGGTACGTCGACGCCCTTGAATACGGTCTTCCATATCACTCGTGGAAAGAACCACACCCGTACCATTTGTGGAAGGAACCGCATCCGTATCACTCGCAGATTGAACCGCACCCATCGTTTTAACTGCACACTAGTGATGGACCGAATCTGTCAAGCTTCAGATTCGACAAAGTTCGGCACATGCCGAACTTTTGAAAGAAGGTTCGACAAAGATTCGGCAAAAATTAGGCTAACGTCTGCGCACGCGCGAGAAGGCGACGGCACGGGGCAATCGATTGCAAATGAACGCCGTACGGTCGTGCGGTTAGCATCGTACTGCACATTTTCAACATCAATTCTATCATTTTCATTAGTCATGTTAGAACATGTAGAGGTTTCTGTGCTCCTTAATGTATGCCGGATGAGATTTCTGGCTCCCAATTATTGTGTAATGTCATAATTAGCTAAATATTGGATTTCACATTACAGTATATGTATTGCTTTACATTATATTCTCCCTTTCTTTAATTTTGACTTTTCACTTTTGTAATTAAATTTCTTAAGTAATATAATCAATTTAGTTTTTTTTTTTCCTTTTTTATATTGTGAGTACGTTTATTGCGGCCCTCTGTTAGCACTCGAGGCAGAGACAGGGCAAGCTGGCGAAGTGACCGTTGGGGCGCTTGCTCTGACGAAACAGTCTTCCTCGAGCTCTGCGGCATCCTCCTGCGCTCGTCCCGCGTGCTGTGCCGGCCGGCTCGCGAAGCCCATCGCCTCTAACAATGTTTACTTTTTTTCTGGCACCCGAGACAGCGACAGATCCTTGATCCGACTCCTGAGCCAAAACGTTTGAAGACTCCTCAACTAGCGAATATAAGCTCGTGTAAAGTGAAAATTGAATATCGTTGCACTGTCCCTTTAATCGATGAAACTACTACAAATTGCTGACGGTACTTAAATACTTTTCTGTTCCTCTACGGCTTCGTTTGAGCCACATAAAATATGGTGTGAAATGCTGACATTCGCGTATCATTTCCTTAGCAAAATTAGGCTGGCTCGGAAACCCCACAAATTATTCATATAATTAGCTCTTGGAGGGTTATTTATTTTATCTTCTTTTATATTTCTTATCAAATTTGTTAAACCGTTTGTTCCTTAAAAATATAGCCTATCTTAAAAAATATAACAAAATATTCAGCCTTCAAGGAAAAACAAAACTGAGTGTAGTGTTTGATTAGTACAAAATTATTTACTCTATAATTGTTCGTACGGAGTGTAGAACTTGCACCACAGAGAATCAATGCTAGAAGTCTTTTAGCAATACAAAAACTTAAACTAGTCGGTTAAGAATAGCAACTAAAACGAAAAACTGCGGAAAAATGCCAGTGCATGTCTATTTACTTCTTCTACTCAGGCCTTGGGTTTTCTTTTTTTTTTTTTTCGCCGCCGTTTTGCTAAGTGAGGAATCGACGTTTAGACTCATGTCGATCACCGCCTGGTGCACCCGTCATGAGGCATGAGACTCGTTTAGCGGGCACTGCTGCCGAGCCCCAAAGGTTCACCCACCACACCCTCCTGCGTTGGCTGAGCGCTGGAAGCAGGCAAACAGGGCCGGGTCGTCGGCTTTGGGTACGGAGGTTTGGTACTACTTTCAGCTTTGAACTTGAACTTTATTTCAACAGCAAATCTGGACCGAGGACAAAAAGCTGAAGCTTGACTGAGGTCGATGCCCCTGCACGTAATACAACAAATAACAAGTTAATATTTAAAACAAAAAACTATTTTTATGCGTACATTGTATGTTACTTACATAATGAATATTAGTGGGGTTGATAAAAAGGTTCGTAAGCAATGCATGCAGTTCATGAACAAGAGATTGAAGTGCATAGGTTCTACAAAAATGAGGAACGATCAAAATTTCATTATGCCAACATTTTATGGTAAATTTGTTTTGATCAGGTTTGAAAGATCCGATAAACAAGCAACAAACTTCACATTTTGAAACAAATAACAAATATAAAACCTGGATATTTTTTTTGTTATTTTACATTGTGGCTTAAAATAATAATTCGGCGTGAGTGTCGTAGGAAACATTTATGATTGAAACGCAGTATTTTTTAATCATTAGTTGGTTCGTATTAGTTTTAGTCGTGGTATCGCAAACCAAACGACAATAGTCGATTTTTGAGCCAAATGAAACGTGATAAATTTGAACGTTACTCTTTATAGGCCAAAAAGAACGGCAGGGACCAACATGATAACCATTTTCGCCCGCTGAAGAATCAAGCATTCTACGTGCTCTACCGACTGCACATGTCCCAAACGAACGACACCTAAAGTTTTCTGCTGGTTTACTGTTTAAATTTTGGCTGGTACCGATTCCTTGATGTTTAGTTTCGTTTAGGTTAGGTATGCCGACACCATCTAGTTTAGCGTACGAAGGAGGTGGTGTCACCGCTGTCGACTACGTCTTTAATAGAAAGATGGCGGGCTAGCATGGGGATGCCAATTGGAATGAAAAAAGTGGCTGCGATAGAACGGTTGGAAAAGCCTCGCACAGAGGACGCAATGACAGAAGCCGATATTACTACGACTTTGATTTACGAAAGGACGGCAAGGCGGCAGAAGGCAGTCTGCATTTTCGCTTCCCCTGTTAAGCTGACTTCTCCGCACTACGAGTCGTAACGTGGGGAAGCCCGCCGATTTCTTCGAATTGATCGCTTTCCTCGGAATCGCACGGGTCGCTCCCATTTCGGGGAAACCTACTGCTCGCCATGTTTCTGGAACTCACTTATACGAACGCTGTTCTTTTCCCGCCGGAATCACGTTCGGAGAGCCGGTAAGGAGTCTTGAAAAACTGCGTCGCTTTGCCTGATCACTGCGCACAATGACAACGGCAACGTTATATGCGGCTGGGCACAACCAAAACAGCAGACAACAGGGAGAAGCTACGTTTGCTTATACTCGTTTGAATGACGTTCAGGAAATCTGTTTAGACAAAAATACCTCGCTAAAAGGCGTTTTCTTCATTGTTTCTTGGCCGATTTACATGAATGCGGAGGAAGAGAAGGTTAGCACGAACTGACTGAAAATACTCCTGTTTTACGGGCGTGTTACGTAGCAGCTCGTAAATACTGCCATAATCATTCTTCGTGTCCTTGTGTAGGCTTTATTAAATCACAACCACGCTCAAGGTCGCGTTATCAAGGTCATGTAACTCCCGTGGCTGAAGTACGAACTTACGCGACCGAAGCGTAAGCTCCGGTCGCGTAAGTTCGTAAGCGCCGGTCGCGTAACGCCGGTTGCTGACCTGACGCCCTTGACGTCATGCCCAACGTCGTCCTTGAGGTCGTCCAAGACGTCGTCTTTGACGTTGTCGTCGTCGACGTCGACGACGACGTCGTCCTACAGGACAGGATGGTTGACGTCCTAGAGGTCGTTGTCTTCTAGGACGTCGTTCTAGATGCCGTCCTTGAGGTCATTCTTGACGTCGTCCTCTAGGACGTCGTCCTTAAGGTCGTCCTAGACGTTGTTCTTGACGTTGTCCTCTAGGGCGTCGTCCTCGACGTCGATCTTTAGGTTGTCCAAGAGGCCGTCCTTTACGTCGTCCTGAACGTTGTCCTCGACGTCATCCTAGACGTCGTCCTAGATGTCGTCATAGACGTCGTTTTTTATGTTGTCCTCGACGTCGTCCTAAACACCGTCCTTAACGTTGTCCTCGACGTCGTCCTAGACATCGTCCTTAAGGTCGTCGTAGAGCTCGCCTCGACGTCGTCCTAAACGCCGCCATTGACGTCGTCCTAGAAGTCGTCCCAGACGTCGTTCTTGAGGTTGTACTTGACGTCGTCCCAAACGCCATCCTTGAGGTTGTCCTCGGCGTCGTCCTAGAGGTCCAAGAGTTTGTTCTAGATGTCGTCCTTTAGAACGTTGTCCTCGACGTCATCCTATACGTCGTCCTTAAGGCCGTCCTGGAGGTCATCCTAAGCGTCGTTCTCCAGGACGCCGTCCTCGGCGTCGTCTTGGGCGCCGTCCTTGACGTCGTCCTCGATGCGTGCACGGCATATTACAACCATTTTACCACCGTACCATTTCTTTTCCAAATTGTTTTCACTAACGCTGTTCCTGTAAAGCTACCGCATTTCATCGTGCTTCGCAGTGGTCAAACATTTAAGCAATTTTTTTTATTATTTTTTATTAACGCCACGCTAAAAAGGAATTGTCCTTCGGGAAACGTACTTACCTCTTAGCATAAAAGTCATCCTCGCCCACATTTTGGTGATTCGGAGTGTGGTACGTTGAAGATAATCGAAAATAAAAATATATATGTGTGTGTGCGAGAGAGATATTTAATATGGACACTTTTGTGTCAAATATTTTGTTTTTATTATTGCGTGCGTGCGTGCGTGCGTGTGTGCGTGCGTGCGTGCGTGCGTGCGTGCGTGCGTGCGTGTGTGTGTGTGTGTGTGTGCGTGTGTGTGTGTGTGTGTGTGTGTGCGCGTGCGTGCGTGCGTGTGTGTGTGTGTGTGTGTGTGTGCGCGCGTGCGTGCGTGCGTGCGTGCGTGCGTGCGTGTGTGTGTGTGTGTGCGTGCGCGCGCGCGCGCGAGCGTTTAGCTGGAAGTTCGCTTCATCACGCGCCGCCATATGGCCTCACGCAAGTAGTTTTCCGGCGGGGTTATTTGGGTGAGGCATCGGTAAATGTTAGCGCCCCGTCGATATTCTGCGCGTTCAGATGTTTACCCTCGCTAGCTCGGGGGCCCGGAAGCGCGGTCGGTTAACATTTCTAGAGGACGCAATTTCTGCGCTTCGGATAACTGGAAACAATGATTTGAAGCACCCTGTATTCTCACTATTCTACGAAGCGCACCTTAATTAGCGGCGATGATCGGAATTGCGAGTGCAGCGCGGAGTGATGGAGGCACTTTGGGGACATGTGTGACAGCTCTCCCCCGCTTCGGCGCTTGCCCTCTTGCCGGCCACACTTTGCACGCGCGGTCTTCCTCCGCCGTCCTTCCCCCGTGGGCTGGGTGGGCCGTGAGAGACGTCTCCGGTCGGCGAAAGGAGTGCGGGGCCGTCGGGCGGCCGAGAGGGCGAATGACCCCGGCATTTCTTGGCGAAGCGCGCTCGCCGCTCTGCGTGCCCGTCTAGACCGGCGTCTAGACTGCGCGCAAACGCTCGCCCACGACGCCATCGATCTCGCCGCTTCTGCCGTGCACGGGGCCGGTGCCCAGGCGTGGAGGAACGGCCTTGCGCCATGTTGGGCCTCCATCACCGCCGCCACCGCTACGATGGGTCCGGCAAAGGAGGTTTAAACTGCGAGGAGCCGGTCTGGCGTATAGTGAGTGCGCCGGAGGGAATACCGGAGACCTTTTTCCGTTTCCTCTCTTTTCACGCTCGCCGCCTGTTCCAGCTTTCGTTGTGTACATCTGGTACCTCTCTTCCGCTTTCCTCCTCCTCTCCGTAGTCCCCACCGTGACGTAGCAAGATTGCCCATTGGTTCGAAGGGATCACTCCTTTACGTCGAACGCCGTCCCTTTTTCTCGGGCGACGCGCCGACGAGGCCGTTGGCAGCGGCGGGGCGTGCAGGTGCTCCCAGTGCTCCAACCTTCGGGCCGCCGCTGGGAGGGTCCGGCCGCCGACGCCGCTGCCACGGTCGAACGCTCGCTGCGCCACGGAGGGCGGCTCGCTCCGCGGAAAAGCGGATTTTCAAGGACTCGGCTCGTCGTTAGGGCCGTCTGCGTCGCGCGCTAGAGCGACGACGCGGGTTTCGAAAGTCGGGGGAAAGGAGAGGCCGCCACGGTGTAGATCTGAAACCCGAGACCCGGAGCGATCGACCCTGATTAGCGGTGGCATTACTGTCTTCGGCCTTTGGTTCGTATTTTATTTATTTGTAACGCCTTACAGCAGGGGTGTCAAGCTCTGGCCCGTGGGCCAAATTCGGGCCGCGGAGGTCTTCCGACCAGCCCGCGGCTGGCCGCGGTTCTTCCAATAAAGTCCAGCAGGCCCGCCCGGCGCAAAATTAAGCGCGCTCAAAGAAACGGCGCCGCGACACGGATCAACCTCGTAAACGACAGAGAAAACTGCCTCCTATCGTGAGGTCTGTTCGCTCGTCATATTATTCATTGGACAACACCAGCATCATAACTAAAGGTACCCGATCGGTACCTCTAGCTATTTATAAAGCATGCGTGCCCGGGAGAGTTATTCCCGTTCTTCTTATATTACTGGTGACTACCTAGGCTTGCATACACAGTTTCAAGCTTGCGATTGCTCGATAGTTCTAAATGGCAACTGTATTGATACCGCCACTGAAAACTCTACTTTGATAGTCAGAAAAGGTATTGATATTTTGATACCTCAGAGTACTCTTAAGCCCTCGAGGTACCCGAACGTAGTTTTCTAAGGAGTTACGCTATTATATGCGCAAAAAGGCGCAGTTTCACAAACGTTTTAAATCGACAGATGGGAATTTTCGGTACACAAAATCTAAAATGTATAGAACGCTCGTCAAACAATTGTGTGCTCACAACAAACGTGCTCACCAACTACAAGTAGAAAAGAGCTTGTTCCGAAGACCAGACGACATCTGGCGATTTGTTAAACAGCATTCGAAGGTCCGAGTGTGCGGTTTATAATTGCGGAAGGGAACTGAAATATACGTCTCCTCGCCTCAAGAACTTGCAGATACTTTCCCGAATCACTTTCGTGAATGTTATTTTAGGGATATTTTTCTAGGCACTACCTCGTCCGATAGTTTCCACTGTGCGGGACTTTCTGAATATCCCTAGTGTAGATACGGTTGAAATTTTGGAGGCGATAAAGAAACAAAAACATAAATTATCGGCGGGCTTTGATCGCGTACAAAGTTTCATCGTCAAGGGCTGTACCGAATTATCTGCGCCGGAACATATTGTACTCTTTCGCTGCAGGTTTTCCCGTCTTCTTGGAAAGCGTCGGTCGTAGTGCGTGTACACAAATGCGGGGATGCTTGTGGCGGTCGACAACTATAGACCATTTTCGATGCTATGATTATAATGCAATTAAATGCAAAGGTGCAAGCAAGCTGGACAAGAATGGCGAGAATAATCCCTGGAGAAGGGAACAAGGTGGACAAAGGACAAACAAAAATATACAAACACAGCTAGTTGACTGGTACGCGACCGAAAAAATCTGCCCGGTCCGGTTATCAAAACCCGGGACCTCTCCATTTCCAGTGGAGCGCTCTACCAACTGAGCTAACCAGGGGTTAGACTTCAGTAAAGCAAACGGGTTTTATCAGCTGCCACCAGTGTAACACCAACGAGGATGAAATTAAACTTGAGGAAGAAAACGAGAAGGGACGGACAAACACAAACTTCCAACTGGCAAAAATAAAATGAAAGTTTTGCGCATTTTATGGTTATGATTATAATGCAATTAAATGCAAAGGTGCAAGCGAGCTGGACAAGAATGGCGAAAATAATCCCTGGAGAAGGAGAACAAGAGGGACAAAAGAAAAGCACAGATCTCAAAAAACAGCTAGGTGACTGGTACGCGACCAAAAAATCCCCCTGGTCCGGTTGTTGAAGCCGGGGTCTCTCCATTTTCAGTGGAGCGCTCTACTAACTGAGCTAACCAGGGGTTAGACGTCAGCAGAGCATACATGTTTTAGCAGCTGCCACCAGTCTAACGCCAGCAAGGGTGAAAGATGGGTATCAAAAGGAACCTTGGGGTTTCTTTTGATAGCCATCTTTCTTTTTCTTTTCATGTATCCCAGATTGTTAGCTCTGCTTTCAAACTGTTGGGCATGGTTCATCGTTTAACGAAGGAGTTTACAAATCCCTTGTGTATGATTCGTATGTTTTGTAGCCTCATTCGTTCCAGGATTGAGTTCGCCTGTTTTGTTTGGAACGATCTTACATTATCCGAGTCAGAACAAACTAAACATGTTCAGATGGGACTCATTCGTATGATTTATAATCGGTATTTCTATAGAAAGTGTTTTATGATCATGCCTACACTATTAGAAATCTCAACTTACAAACTTTATCAAGCTAACGAGTCGTGCGAGACGTATTATTTTTTAATAGATGATTCACGGTCAACGTGATTGTGCTGTTATGTTCTGTGAATTTCCACGCATTTATCCGTGTTAGTAGCCTTACCTGTCCATTTTATCCTTTTTATCAGGAGAAGCTATGTCCCATTACTCGCATGCAACTTACTTTTAATGACATTTCCATTAACTCCGTGGATATTTTTTGTGAATTACGAACATTTTAAGCATAAAGTTGAGTCACTCTTGTACACATAGCTACCATATCGTTTTTAAAACATTTCTATAATATTTTAAGGGTGGTACTGCACAAAGTAAAGTTCCCGCAATGGTCGCATTTAGATATATAGAACATAAAAAGCATCTTAATGCAACCCGAGTGCAAAAAAAAAAAAAAAGAAACCTTTAGAAGGCACGACGTGGTTTTTTTTTTTTTTTTGCCCAGATATCATAAGCTTTGTTGATAAACTGATTACTTGCCCGTCTTCTCGTCCGTGGCGTCTCTAATGTTGGGAAATGTTGGGGCCTTCCACGAAAACTTTCATTAGGGCATCTACACGAATGGGAGTCAGACAAGACCTTTCTGAGTTAAGGATTCTGTTCATAGGTTGAGAACGTTCTGTCTACATCAGCAGTTTCAGCAGGAAGAAGCAAGATCTTAGCTGCGGCAGAAGCATGGCTTTCCTCTCGAATCCGCACGCAAGCGCCAGCAGTTTTTTTCAGCGAAGCCAAGTCGCCGGGATATCTTCGGTAGATCTTATATTTGCTGACCATGTCCTCTTCGCTCGTCCCGCGCATTTCTAATTTTTTTTTTTTTTTATGAAATCTGGACTTACCCCTCTTGGTAAGAAAATTTTCGTGAAATCTTGCCAGCTCTAGAAACTCGTCAAAAAACCTCTTCTGCATGCTGTTTACAACTTTTCTTTGTGCAATAAATCTAGACTTTGAAGGTATTTTCCGCTGACACCTGTTGTCATCTTCCATTCGCACTTTATAACTTTGTCCTTCTTGCACGAGTCCTTCTGCCTCCAACTTGAGACTTTACATACTGATGTTTCCAATTGATGACATGACTGCTCAGATTAGCGTTGTGGATTCGGTGAAATTCTCTGTCGAAGTTTCTAAGCAGTTGCTCAAACGAGCAAGTGGGGCCAGAGGAGCCGACAACAAGACGATGATAAAGACGGTTGATTTTTTTTTTTTTTTGGAAGAGAAGTTCCCCAGCGTCAGAAGAATGGTCTCCAGCGTCGGAGTAGATCGGACAGGAATACGAAGGAAAGCTTCTGTAACCTGAGGTCGCCGTAAGAATGTTTTCACACTCTATTCCTTTTATGTATACAATTACGGTTGAAGTAGAAATAATATGGTGCTACTAATCAAGCAAAAAACGATAATTAAAGTTGAATGGTTGAACCCACACAACAAATGTAAGAAGCCGACATGCTGGTCAAAACCTGTACATCCTTAAGGAAAAAAAGTCAATAAAATTCTATCTTAGAGGACACTGCGAAATGGGGAGCGGTATAAGGTCGACGAGAAGAAATCCTCGACGCCCCAAAAGGGCAGCGTACCGAAATTCCCGGTTCCGAAACATCCGGTTCCCCAAATACTCAGGAGGGGGTGTTAAGTCGGGATCGTATGGCAATTGCTAGACAGTATTCGGTTGAGACTCGTGTTCCACCAGCGAGAACACCAGTCCCATTTGAACGCTGAGGCAGCCCTCGTGTTCCCTCTGCCCCCGACAATCCTGAGATGAGGCGTTGAGCTCGTTTAAAGTGTCCGGCTCGTCGCGGACAACCACCTAGACCCCAGAAACTGGGGTAGCATATAATAAAACCTCGAGTATTACTTACCTCGGGTTCCACATTATGTCGCTCTGTCCTTTGTGTCTTACGCAGCCAGCTGTCTAATGGCCTGGTACCGCTTACTCGCTTCATCAGTTCTGAAACTGTGGATATAGAACCGCACTTGGGTAGAAATCTTGGAGAGACGGGTGTCTCACTCGAAAAAACTATTTATTTATATATCCGGGGCAACGTTTTGTGGCAATGCAGTCAAAGGTAAGGGCGCACCTGCTCCATCTTATTTTGAACACTGATTGAAGCTAAGAGCGCTTTCCTCTTCTCCTCGGATATGCCATGTCACAAATTCTGCCGATCTTGATTCTTTTGAGTTTGTGTTCCTTTGTTTCTAGCGCTTCTTAATCCCTTGGGTTACTGTTTTGAAGCTTGCCATCTGGAGACCCGAAGGCCATGGGGTGGATTAGCACAGCGCTATTAAACGAACCGTCGGAGGGCCTAGCGACCTTGCCGGTGTGCTTTATGGCAGTGTAAAATTGACTAAGTGGAGGGTTTGGTTTCCGCTCCCTGCAAGCATTTCTCCTGCCTTTCTTTCCTCCGACGGTGTCGGCGGTGTTCAGGGACTTTTATTTTACGGGTGTAAAAGGAATTGTCCGGCGAAAACCGCAAGTTCCTAGATTGTTTTGTTGATAACACCGAGAATGCCTATATGTACACGTCGACCGCGTTCGTTTCTTTTTTTGTTTAGGGTACCCCAATATTCGTAAAACCTAACATAAGTGCGGGTACGAAACTACACACTTGATTTGGCAAGACTCAATGGCTGACATCCGTAGCAACCGCGTTGCGTCACCTGACGCAAAGGATCGCCGGATGGTGGGACTCATAGGCGTGACTGCCCAGTATTTGGTTTCTTATTATATGGTCTGTTAGGCGGAACCGCGTTTAAATGCATTCCTTGTGATGCGATCCCCGAGCGTGTGTGCGAGCAATTGCTCCTTTTACAGGGTTATTATTCAAAAATTCACATGAGATCCCGAGAAACCATGCAAGAGTTGCACGCACTGAAGGATCATTCCTAATATGATTTTTCAGGCTTGTATTTTCTTAACATAGTTAACCGGGTCGCCGTTTAGACACAAGCCTTCCAGCTGCCATAAAGCTTGCCTAGAAGGGTTACCGAGGAGCACGGGACAGAAGTTGGGACTATTCGGCGTGATCTCCATCGCAGACGATCTTAGAGTTGGCAAATATTTTATATCCAAACACTATAAAATTTGGGCGGGAGATATATGTTGATATGAGGAAGAGTTTGCGATTGTTTTTGTGCAGTAGAGACAACAATATTTTTGTTTAATTTATTTTATTTTGCCAGTTACGGGCGCGTAAAGGAAAGCCACGGCTCGTTTTTTGTAGCAGTAGCAGTAGAATTTATTCGCGCTCGTGAGCGCAGGCGTCACAGAAAGGCGTGTAGCTGGTACACCAGGTGCCTGTAAGGCTCGACTTGATGTGACAAAGAGCAAGCTGCTAGCAAGCAAACACCTTTCGGGCTTGCACTAACCAAATATTGATTATGCTGCACTACAGGTTTTCCCGCTCATTTTAATCCGAGCGACGACTAATTTAATCCCGGGGTCACTCAATTTAATCCAAGCGCTATACAATTTAATCCAAGCGCCACACAATTTAATCCCGGGGTCAGTCAATTTAATCCACAATATATATATGCATTTATTGTGCTCAGTGGTCGTGTTTCGCTTACACATTTGGTAACTTAGAACAATTGTTTATACAATTAGAATTTTTAGGGGGCAATTGATAATTTGATTACTAATGTGATTACTTTGAGTTACTAGTCCCACTTTTGACGAGGCTTAAATGATATGTTGGTTACCCTTTTTACAGTCTCTCAGGCACCCGTTCCCGCTTGAGCGGCGTCGCCGTCGCCGTCGGCGTAACCACGCGGTGCATGATGGGTAAAATCCCCCGCTAAATTTAGCGTAAAAATTCCCCCGCTAAATCTAGCGGAAAATTTTTCCCACTAAATCTAGCGTTAAATTTTCCCCGCTAAATTTAGCGGAAAATTTCCCCCGCTAAATCTAGCGGATTATTTTCCCCGCTATATTTAGCGGAAAATTTTCCCCGCTAAATCTAGCGGAAAAATTTCCCAGCTAGATTTAGCGGAAAATTTGCCCCGCTAAGTCTAGCGGAAACTTTCCCCGCTAAATCTAGCGGAAAATTTTTCCTGCCAAATCTAGTGGAAAATTTTCGCCACTAAATCTAGCGGAAAAGTTTTCCCGCTAAGTTGAGCGGAAAATTTCCCCCGCGAAATCTGGCAGAAAATTTTCTCAGCTAGATTTAGCAGAAAATTTGCCCCGCTAAGTCTAGCGGAAAGCTTTCCCCGCTATATCTAGCGTTAAATTTTCCCCGCTAAGTTTAGCGCAAAATTTTCCCCGCTAAATCTAGCGGAAAATTTTACCCACTATATTTATCGAAAAAGTTTTCCCGCTAAATCTAGCGAAAAAGTTTCCCAGCTAGATTTAGCGGAAAATTTGCCCCGCTAAGTCTATCGGAAAATTTTCCCCGCTATATTTAGCGGATAATTCTCACCGCTAAATTTAGCGGAAAATTTTCCCCGCTAAATCTAGCGGAAAATTTTCCCCGCTATATTTAGTGGAAACTTTTCCCCGCTAAGTCTAGCGAAAAATTTTTACAGCTAGATTTACCGGAAAACTTGCCCCGCTAAGTCTAGCGGAAAATTTTCCCCGCTAAATCTAGCTAGGAAGATTTTCCACTAGATTTAGCGGGGAAAATTTTCCGCTAGATTTAGCTGGGAAAATTTTCCGCTTGATTAAGCATGGAAAATTTTCCGCTAAATCTAGCTAGGAAGATTTTCCGCTAGATTTAGCGGGGAAAATTTTCCGCTAAGTTTAGTGGGCAAAACTTTCCGCTAGATTTAGGGGGGAGAATTTTCCGCTAAATCTAGCTGGGAAGATTTTCCGCTAGATTTAGCCGGGAAAATTTTTTGCTAAGTTTAGCGGGGAATCCTTTCCACTAGATTTAGCGGGGAAAATTTTCCGCTAAATTTAGCGGGGAAATTTTCCGCTAGATTTAGCGAGGAAAATTTTCCGCTAGATTTAGCGGGAAAGTTTTCCACTAAATTTAGCGGGGGAATTTACCCACCATGCACCGCGTGGTTACGCCGACGGCGACGGCGACGCCGACGCCGCTCAAGCCGGAAACGGGTGCCTAAGAGCTGAGCTCTAAAAAGAGTAACCAACATATCAATTAAGCCTCGTCAATAGTGGAACTAGTAACTCAATGTAATCACATTAGTAATCAAATTATCAATTGCCCCCTAAAAATTCTAATTGTATAAACAATTGTTCTAAGTTACCAAATGTGTAAGCGAAACACGACCACTGAACACAATAAGTGCATATATATATTGTGGATTAAATTGACTGACCCCGGGATTAAATTGTGTGGCGCTTGGATTAAATTGTATGGCGCTTGGATTAAATTGAGTGACCCCGGGATTAAATTAGTCGTCGCTTGGATTAAAATGAGCGGGAAAACCTGTAGTACTGAAATGTTTCCTTAGAACTGAGCCCACAGAGACAGGATTCGAGTGGCGAGGTACGACGGACCCGCAAGCAGTGCATTGGGTCGCTACGTGATGCCGCACCGAAGGTGGCAATGGAACCCGAAACTTAGTGGTTAGCCGGGACCGAGAGGGTTTCGCCGTGCGTCTCACCGTCAGGAACGCTTCGAGGTTTCAGAAGGATTTGTGACTCTTTTCTCACGATGTTTCGTTGGTCCTTCGAAGTGACTACATAAGTTGGCTTCTCAACTTGTCCCGCTGTGATTTCCTACTGAGATGCCCAAAGGTGGTGGACTTGTTATTAGAAAGTTTGAAAACATTACTCCCCTGGAGTACAAAGAAAAAACAATTGTTTTCTCAGATGGAGAGAAAACAATTGAAGGGGAAAAAGAGGGGGGTCACTCTTTATGTAATTGGGGGGGGGGGGGGGGGGGGGTTAGGGGCGTACATTTTAAGGGGTGTCAATCTTTTCTGAAGGTGCTGGAGGTTGTTGGGTGTGCATATAAATATCTGGCTAGAGAAACGGAGTTCACACTTAACCCGAGATGAAGGTAAAGCAAAATGCGGGACAACGATGTTGCCTTTGACCCGTTTTTCTCTACCGCTGTCTCGAGGTTAAGTAGTTGCTTTTACTTCTCCTACTCCTCTTATCACTACTATGATGCCCCGAATGCGTCCCCGGCTGGTGTGCTTATTACGTCCAAAGAGGTCGTCCTTCGATGTGTGCCTGGTGGCGTCATAGAATTGCCACGCTGTCGCCGGTCGCCATCCTGGCTGTGTCACACTAGCGGGGATGTGTGTTGGCAGGCGCCTGTTCTGCTGCAGGTCGGTCTCGAATGTGACAGTCCACGGAAGCTTCGGCAGCCACGAGTTGGAACGCCGCGAAGACGACGGACATTCAAATTTCCTCGTACTTTTTGCCGGAACTCCTACGACCGGCCATTGGGGCCGTGGCGTCATCTGTTGCCACTTCGGGACCACTTTCTACGCATGGGGGGAATAAACACAATAGTAGGAGACGCGTTCCGGGTGCCTTGTAACGGTGTAGATGAAAGCGGTGCCAAAACGAAGAAAAAGAACGTGAAGATCCACAAAAGGGTAATCAGGGAGAAGAGACAGAAGAAAGAGAGGCTCGAGAAGAAAGAACCGAAAAGCAAGCGTCTAAAAAAAAAAAAAGAAAAAAGCCAGCATTACCCGTTACTCTTACAGCCCTGGAGTATAGTCGGAAGCCCGAGACAACCAGCTCCAGTTGGTCAAGAAAGCGCCACTTTTCAACTTCGTCCACATACCAGTCCCGGCAAGTCGGTCTCAGTGCAAATCAGGTTCCTTCCATTTCTTGGTCATTAAGTTTCCCCTCCTTTATTATTTCCTTTGGTTGCGAGAGTTAAATACTGAAAAAACAACACAAATGC
This sequence comes from Ixodes persulcatus, assembly GCA_013358835.2. Lineage (NCBI taxonomy): Eukaryota > Metazoa > Arthropoda > Arachnida > Ixodida > Ixodidae > Ixodes > Ixodes persulcatus. The sequence continues at coordinate 163,066 of JABSTQ010010936.1, read as the reverse complement.
GTTACTTGCGAACAAAAGGGTCAGACGGATATATTTAAGTAAGTTTAAAACAATTACCCAACACACCGTCTACTAAGCACAAACACCCCCCGATGCCGCCCATGCCCCTGAGCTGGCAGCTGGCTGGCAAGCCACGGCAGCTTGCTGGGAAGCGCTGCGCCAGGGGCACCGTGCCTGCTCTGCGTGCCTGGAGCGCCTCCTCGACTGGCGTAGCGCATCCTTGTTTTCTGTGCTGCGGATGTCAGCCCAGCGGTGTCACGACCGTTGCACTGGAGGTGATCGATTCTGCTGATGGCGCGGTAGTGGGAGTGTTGTGGCTGCAATGCGTCTTCGATTTGGTGTCTTTAGCGCCCAAAGCCGCCCACGTGTCGCTGTCGTCCAGGCGTCCTAACTCGTTGCTACAGAAGCTTCCACGGACTGTCTGGCTGAGAACCAGTCATGGTATAAAACAGGTGTCTGTCATATTCCTCTCCGCTGCCGTACCACTGTAAGGATCCCGACGGGCAACCTCGTGGCACGTCTATGACGTCAACACGGGAACATCGATGGACCAAATTTGATAACGTGGTAAACAAATCAGTTCAGGAGACGCGCTCCAGATGAGAGTGAAAGTTGGAAACGGCGGTAGGCGCCGGTTATGTCGCAGCTCGCTTTTCCGCTCTCGTCTTCTTCGCCAACGTTCCTACGATCAGCCGCCATGATCTCGACAGCCCGCAGCGTCGTTCCCCGGCGTCTCCCGCCGTGGCGGGGTGTGTCCGTTTCAAAGGCAGCGCTCCCCCAGCTGCGACGTCAGCGAACAGAAACAGGGCGAAACAAAAATGGCGTGGTAAACCCACATCAAACCAAGACCCGTTTCGCTACACCGTAGCGATTGGCGTCACACGGCGGGATCAGCGGAAAGGCACTTGGCCTGTTCCCTCCGGGCAAACACGCTTTTATCTGCAGCGCGAATACCTTTTTACGACCGCTCAAAGCGCCGTTCGGATCTTCCGAAGATCTTTTGTACACGAGGCTATCTCGTGTCGGGCCTCCGTGTTTGTTTGCACCGGGCTTGTCCGACAAGGGACGCCGCGGTCTCCGACGACGGGGGGCGTGAGCCTCGCACTTGGCTTCGCCGGTTAACTCGACCTACTATGGTTGCGTCAACATGGTCGAAAATTGGGATTGGTGTTAGCCCGGGCCTCGGGGGAGACGGCAGGATTCGTTCGCCGGTCTCGCTTGCGGTTCTATACACCCACTTAACTCTCTGACATCGCGCCATTCTGGTGGAGCTTTTGTCGACCGTGCGCACGACGTGGCCGCACTATAGCACGCGGCCACGCCAGAAGTCTTCTCCTTGGCGGCTTCGAGCTTGGAAGGACGACGTCATGCCTTCGCTTCTAAAAGTACTATTGGTGTGGACAAGAGCGTGCAGATGTGTCGAAAAATAGATCTGGACCAAGGAGCGCGTAGCTTCCAGTGCACGGCGAAGAGAAAAGCCGCGTCATCATGATATCATCGCCATCGTCGTCACAATCAGTTCACATTTTACGATCAGAATTCACGCGCAACTGAAGCACTCGGGTGTCTGAAGGTGGAGCAAAGCTAAACGGCGTCCCGCCTGGTCCGATCATCGATCGACCACACACTCTTTGCAGGTCCCTGGTTGTACACTGCACCGCGACTCACTTGGGAGTTGGAGCACCGGTCCTTCTTTAATGAAATGAGCGCTGACAATAGTCATCATGCTCCGACGGTAAAGCAATGAGGCTGTGGATCAGCGAGTAGAACACGTAATTGCAACATATATATAATTGTGTTACACAAAAAAAGAAAGTGGACGGAAAGAAAAACATGACGTTTGGGTGGACGCCACAAATCCCCCTCTTTAGAGTCGCGTTGGGCACGCGCCGCTGCTCGGAGAGCGAAGAAACTGGTAGCGTAGCTCCCATTATCGATTGGTAGCGCAGGTAGGTCACTTCCTCGATTTTTAGTTCGTGCAGCCACCGCCTGATGCCGTCGGTATGTGAAAAAGGTCCATTGTGGCAAAACGCGCGGACGCCTTTTTAGCCGCTGAGACGGGATTAGAAATGGGGGCGATATGCCACTTGCCATTTTCATTGGCTGCACTGAGGACTAATGGTTTTCGTTTCGAGTGCGTCGCTTGCTGTAACTACCTAGAGTCGCTAAATAAAGCTACGCTTTCAGAGCACCGAAACTCCCAAACTTCACGTCTGAAGCGCGTCAGGCGCCGCCATCTTGGGTCCACGCGCAGATGGAGGAGTGCCTAGCTGAGCCAAGCCGAACTGTAGCCGTCGCCATTGCCAGCTGCCGTAGCCGAAGCTGTGGCAGTGAATCAAGGTCGTGTTGTTCGTATCTCGACATAAGAAGGAAAAAATTGTGTGCTGAGTGACGGACTTCAGCGTGCGCGCGCAGTAAACAGTAAAACATCAGCAGGCAGCGGATCGCTGGACCCAAGATGGTGGCGTTGAAAAAACGCGATGATGATGATAGCGACTCACGTGACTGCCGCTGTCCAATGATGCCGCAACGAACCAGAATATTGTTGAATAAGCGACTGTATTGTCGGCAAAGTGCAAAAGAAAAGGAATGCGGTACTCTGAAAGCGTAGCTTATTTAGTGACCTTAGAACTACCGAGTGCAATGAGAAGCAGTGTTGGCGGTATCGGGTAACAGGCAACGGCGTTATCGGCATGACAAAATCACCGAGATTGCGGGTAAAAACGACACGAAATTAAATACATATTCGAAAACTAACCGGTTGCCACCGCCATGCGATGGAAATGTGAAGGTCAGCCATGGGCAGAAAATACAAAGCAGTTCAAAGGCACCTGAACTTTTCCAAAGGTACCTAAACATTCCTGAAATGTCTAGCTTTTTTTTTCTGTAGCATTTTGAAGATTATGTCCGGCTGTATGCAAATTCTCTTGTCCGTATAGCAGATATTTGATGTCAAACATTGGCAAACATTTGTGTGACGGTGCGCTCGGTTTAATATTTTTATAATGTTTAATGATAATTTATTATTAATTGTGTTTTGTGTATGTTTATGCAGCCTGGACGTAGACTGCCTCAACGGGCGCCTGGTGTCTCAGCTGTTTAGATGAGCAATTTAGCCAGTGCAGGACAACCTCTGGCCAGGGGTCTTTAACATGCACCACGCAGTAGTGATACACGACCGCACGCCGCTACGATGCTCATCCAGATTGAAACGGGCAGGGGTGGGAATGGGAACCCAGGATCCTTGGGTTCTGCACCACGAGCTTTCGCTCCACGTGCTCCGAGCTGGTGTGCGATAACCCACTCGGCCACCGATCCCCCAATACCGCAATTTCTAAAATCATTAATAGGGTACCATATTAAAATCTTGTATTTCTTTTTTTCTTTTCTGAACACTTTAGCGAGGTACAGAGAGCAAAAAGCTCAGCTTGCGTGTCGGCATGACCATTGTGTTTCGTTTGTTTTGTTGAAGGGAATGTTAAACGATAGACTTTACAGATCACTTCTTTTCTTCTTGTTTTTTTTTTTTTGTTTTTTTGTATTCGTGCTTCACTGCTGTCTCATATGGGAACACAGGGCCTTGTCTATGCCTTGCCCCTAGAACCAAGCGATCTTACTGGCAAGAAAAATTGTTTTGTATTCAATTTTGATCCAATTTGGGACCTTTTAGTGTTTGTGTCATTTTTACCCGCAGTCTCCGGATTTTTGTCATGCTAAATATTCACCAGCTCGTTTGCGCTTTTACATTCAGCTTGTTACCGGTAACGTGTTACTTTCTTCGGTAACGTAGTAGCGTACTCGATACATTCTCAAATCAGTAACGAATAACTTAACGTAACTAATCCCACCTTCTTTCCAAGACAAAAAAAAAAAATCAGACTTAATTTGTTTGCATGTTTCTAGGAGCCAAGCTATATTAATTCTTGCACTCATCTCACATACCTTCAGAGTCAGAACCCAAAGAAGATAAGGTAATTATGTCGAGTTTCTGCATGAATATAATGTTTCTTGAAATATGCTCTTATGCATACCGCTAGCATCAATAGCAGTAAAAAGTTTTCATTCACATAAGAAAGTAACGCCAAAGTAACGTACCTTACTTTTTATCCGTAATGGTAACGCGTTTCTTTTCTTCGCTAAAAACAAGCGAGATATCTCGGTCTTTCTTTTTTTTTTTTTGGTAGCGCCTTTAACATTGTTCCGAAGCCAGGGCGGTTTGGTTGGCTGGGCCGCCCACGGCCATCAGCGTCAGCCGGAATGTGACGTCAGTCCCACTCAGTGCCGGGAAGCAGGCTGATGGTTTGTGAAGCGGAAGGCCAAGAACCGCCTCGGAATAACTGCGGGCCTCCAGCCCCCGACGGGGACTGACTTTACTCCCTCCGCTGAATTTATCGACGCTTCCGGCGATTATTTTTACGTTCTTTTCGGGGTTGCAGATCAGCGCGGACACGAACTATTAAGTCGCCCGGCGGAGGTTCGCACGCGCATTCCTGGCCAGCGAATGCAGCAAGTTATAAACAACGACATCCGGGCACGCTGCGGCGCGGCATCCAGACCGGATTCTCGAATAAAAAAATAAAAAGGGAAATGCCGACGAACAGGCACGAAACAAAAAATAAAGTTAAAAGTCTGATTTCACTCTTTTTTCACCGTTAAAGGCGGTACTTACTGGTCAGCGTTGTGGCAGATTTGGGGCAGGTACTCAACAGAAAAAAAAAAAAATAATTATATCGGGTTATCTTACCGAGTTCGGGAGGAAGTAGCAATCGCTGATAGTATCTTTATTCAAACGAGAAAGTAACTCGGCACTTTGGAAGTCACTTTCCAGGTAACACGATAGATATACGCACTTAAACTATATGTCGGATTCACATGACGTGCGGAGATCAAAGCAGTTGGCACGAACACGCAATCCCCGGTTTTCCCCCAATTTTTTTTTATTTATTTTTGCGTAAGTTTTCGTTGTTAGGAATACCGCAGTTGGTGACAGTTGAGAAGCACGTACCCCAACGCCCTACACCCTTTCCACTTTAGCAAAGCAAACACTGGAGAGGAGGCGTGGAGGGACTCGACCTACTCTTCAGCGATCGTTCTGCTCAACTGAAACGAGCGGAGTGCTTTATGGGATGGGCTTTCCCAAGCTCCTAACCTATCACCGACCCCAAAGCAACGGAACGTGCTGCGTGGGTGCCTAACTTAGGCGGCAGTATTTAGCGTTCGACACCGAACAGTACGAGCAAAAATGTTAGACAGAGCAGATGCCGCGTTCGCGCTAACTGCGTCCCTCACTGTACACATGGCGACACTGTTAGCGCGAACACGACATCGGCACATTTCCGCATTTTACTTTTAAATAGTATTAGCGAGCACGACATTTTACCGCTTACATTATAGAACTAAATGAGCTCTTTCCGTAGCAATATTAACTTGTATGAAATCTCTTAGTTTCAAAGAGAAAAATTAGAAAACCCGGCGATCGCTTGTTCGCGCTAACAGTGTCGCGCTCTGTTCGTTGTTCGACTTTTTTCTCGTACGTTCCAAGTTTGTTGTGGCAGCAAATCCTATCATCTACGTTTCTTTCCCCATTCGTCGACGTGGACACTCGACGAGGTTGTTCATTGTTATTGCAGAAATTCTGCAGTGAGAGCATCCCGAAGGTCGGAATGCTCTCACTGCAGTCGGGGACCGCGTGTTCGTGTTAACAGTGACACTCTCTGTACCTTTCGGACGTGAATGTTCGGGAGAATGGACCACGTTGGTGAAGCGTCGGGCACGTTTTCTGCTCTCTTTTAGGCTGCCTAATAGCGGCTCGTGAGATGGAACAATTAATTAAAGCAGTAATAAAACGTGAGCTTGACACGGACAAAGGAAGTCGCACATAGTATACGAAACTGACACGCTTTTTTCGGGTAGTTGACCTGCTTTCATTCGTGTCTAGTTCCCTTTTTAAAGTTGTTCTAAATCATTTCTAACCAACAAGCCCAAGCCAGAAATTTAGCGCAGTAGGGCAAGTATTCGTGCAGCAGACTGAATAAATCCCAGATTTCGTTTTCTTTCACTCCCGGGGTATATACAAACTCTACACCGCGACGTCGGCAGGCTTTCTCGTTCTGCGAAGCAGATCTCTCTTCTCCTGTTGCCACATATCTTGTTCCAACATCACGTACCTTCACACATCCTTTCGTCTCGCGCATTGACAGTTGAATACGTCGTGATTTTGTTCCAATTTCACCCCCGAGGTTCAAACGTCACCGTTCTGCAGCACCGCTTGCGCCACGCGGCTGCACGGACCCGAATGTAATGACGAACTATTCCGGCTCGGGTTTGGAAGCGGACACGCGGAGCGAACGACGGGAGGACCGAACTGCTCCCTGTCCCAGTGCGAAACCCCCTGCAGCACACACGAGTTCGTCGCGACGAGCAGTGAGCAACAAACAGCACGAGTCGTACTCGCAAGCCTATTACACAGTGCATACGGCGCAAGAACGAGCGCTGACGTAGAACGCGCACACTTTCCCCGGGGCCGTTCATTTGTACGTGCGTGCTCCTATCCAAGCACTAGGTGTGGCTGTTACTGCCATTAGTGCGGACGGAAGCCGAGTGCGAGAGCGATTTTGCCCTACGGCGGCGCGCAATGAATAGGCCTCCTGCGTTGCCCAGGGGGCGCTGCGAAAAGGGGCTCGATAGGACTTGTCTTGGGTAGTACAAGCTTGAGCGTCTCAAACTGCCACACATGTAAAAGGGTGCCTGCTCTGGCGCGGAACGCGAGATCACGAGGTAAATACGAAGAAACAACAAAAGTTAGAACGCCGTCGAAGCAGGGGTCACAGCTGAGACGCTAAGACCGTGAGCCAAGAGACGCCGTTTTACGCGTTACATAGAATAAAGAAAAAAAAAAGCATAGGGACGGCTTATGTTCTGCCGTTACCACGCCGAGATAAGAGACGCGTACCCTAGTGGTGGTGGCAAGGGTCTGGCACTTTCGATTGTCTTGCGGCATTTAACCTAGCCGATTTCGGGTGTGGAAGAAAGGTGTTTTCCCGTTTTTCAGCACTAAAAGAAAAGATAAAAGCTCAACGAGGGTGCCGTAAGTAGTGCGAGGCCCAGTCAGGTGAACCCCCAAAATGAGGGCGCCACAGTTTGTTCAGAGCTTCATCGCAGGAGAAGACAAGGCCGTTCTTCCTCAATTGTGGATAACGCGTCTCACATCGTCTCCCAACGAGCGCGACGATAGCAAGCGGAGATGCCACTGCGGCTAGTCTCGTCGTGCTTCGGTGTGTTCGCTGCTTGTGATCCACTAACGATGACGTCATGCTCGAGCCTTGTCTCGTAGGTGGCATTGCATTGCGTCGTGCCGGAGGCGCGCCATGGGGCGGCCGCGAGCGCACCGCACAGCGGCGTGCACTGCCGCCGCGGCCATTCGGTGTGCGGCGGAAGCGCCGGCATTCCATCTGCATTCCGGTTGTTGACGCTTCTCGGAAGACGAGCGGCGTAAACACGCGCGCTTCAGTTCGCCTCCGACTTGCCTCTCGTCTCCAACTCGCCGGCGGCGGCGCCGCGCCCAGCTGAACATCCCGAGGCACTCCGCGTGTCCCCCTCTCCGGCGAGGGATATCGCGGCGAGCGTGCGACGACGCGACGCCACTGGCTAGGGTGGCTGGCGAGTACCCTTTAAATCGCGCGTTCGGAATTACCCGTGGACCACTCACGGAGCCAGTCGCAACGGTCTGCTGTGGTGTGACACTGGGCATGACCTTTCTCGCGCCCACGTCATGCTCAGTCTTACACCGCGCACCTCGTGTTTGAGTCAAAACCTTTTTTTTTTTTTTTCCGTCCTCCTTCTTGTTCGTGTTCTCCCTCTTCGTGATTGGGTCCCTGATTGTTTTGGACAACTATTTCACAAAGCGGAGACTATATGCTACCCTTCCCTTACCGATCCCTCCCCTCCTCGCTCTGAAGGATGCGTCTGTGGTCGCCGATGGTAACGCCTCCTATACCGGCCGCAGCCGGCGCAGACGACGCGGAATTCCGTGGGCTTCCGGACACTGTCGCTCTTCGTGACTTTTTGAGAGTGTGCGGGTGTCCGAGGAGAAGTGAGTTTTACACGCGGGACGCTGGAGGATCGCCTGGCACGTCGCTGCCGCCACCGCTACCTGAATTTCGCGGAGGCGTTTCCCATCCGCAATGCAATGATAGAAGCCGGGACTTTCGAACGAATTTCGGCGCCGAGCATCGCGGTGGTACGACGGCGTGAGAAGTTGGACGAAAGAGGGATCGGTGGCTTTCGATCAAGTGCATGCACCTTCTGTACGGTACAGTAGTTTCGAGACGTTCGCGAATACGGCCCACAACGCCGACAAAGAACACGCCTTATTCATTCGGGATGACGAGCGGAGAGAAAGGCGAACTATAGACCATTCCATTTAGCGCTCTCAGGGCGGCGCCATTTTGTTCGACCGCAGCGCCCTCTCCACACATCCGGCATGTTCAGCAGGTTTGGCGGAGTAAAACGAGAGAAAGGGCACGCGCCCGACTATGCTAGCAGACGACAAACCGGGAGGTTGCCGTTCTCCATCTTTGGGCTGTACCGGCGGGCTGTACCGGCGGGCTGTACCGAACGTCGAACTCCCGCTCGTGGCTGCCGTTATAAAGTGATTCGCGTTCTTAGAATATTTATGGCTACTCCAAAATCAGCCTTTATCGCTCCGTTGTTTTCTTTCAGCAAACGATCAGCTAGGGTATCTTTGTTCCGTTACTTCAATAGCAGTGGAGTCAGCCGGCAGGCACCTCAGCCACTGCGTCTGATAAGACTGCTGGCTGGGCGAGTTGGTAGTTCATGTTGAATAACGTAACAGCGCACAACAAGAGAAACACTCACAAACGCAGACACACAGGAAAAACTCTCACAAACACAGACACACTAAAAATATAAATACTCACTCGGCGCTGACTCACAGCTCATGGACTTTTATTGTCTTTTTCTATGGACAAAGACCCACCTCCTCGTTCTCTATGTTCTAAGAACAAGATGGCCGCCTCAAATGCAAATTACAAAGATAAAAATAAAAATAAAATCACAATAAAATTTAGAAATTATTAAAAAATAAATATTAAAAAATAAAAAGTAAAGAATAATAAAGAATTCTTACTGCTGGTGACTAACAGAACTTTTGGTCAAATACTCAAACTCCCTTTGTTTTTTGTGTTTTTATTTTTATTTTTATTTTTGCAATTCGTATTTGAGGTTGCCATCTTGTTCTTAGAACATAGAAAAGGAGGAGGTGGGTCTTTGTCCATAAAAAAAAGACAATAAAAATTCATGAGTTGTGAGTCAGCGCCGAGTGATTGTATATTTTTTAGTGTGTCTGTGTTTGTGAGTGTTTCTCTTGTTGTGCGGCTGTTACGTTATTCAACCACTGCGTCTATTGCGCCAGGAGAGCACGTTTTTATTTATTATTCTAGACTTCCCCTCATTGTCGCTAAAGGTCCTACACCAGTACGAACTTTGTATAGTAAGATAGCTACAGCAACCGGATTTACTTTTCGTCGAAGCGACCGGCCACTCTGACACAGTTTTTCCTTTTTTTCTTTTTTTATTCGCACGCAGGTAACGTCGTAGTTCGACTCGGCTAGTCTTTTTATCGAGCATAGCATTACACATTACACATCAAAATCCGCGCATTCGCGCTTGAAATTTCCAAAATGACGCGATTTTAAACCGAGTTTGAACGCCAGCCGGATGTTAGGTACATCCCACTCGGCGGAGCAGACGACGCGCGCTGTGAGAGGGGGAGGGCTATTTTTTCTCTCTCCGCTCTTCCTAGTAAACGGTCTATAAGACCTCGCTTGCTTCACGATGCAATCGAAATACCAATCACCTCGAATCATTTTAGCCAATGAGAAGGGCAAGGCGCGTCGCAGCCCAGTTGACACGCGGAGCCAAGAAAATTACTCCTTGTACCACTGAGTTTGCGTAGCTTTTTAAGGACACACTTTTGTAGCGTGAGCTACACTGGCCGAAGTTGGGCAGTTTTGCGTGGCTCCTGGAGAGCCGTGCTGCGCATGCACGAGGAACAGTGACGTCACACGGCGCACAGCTGGCGCAAAAAAGTCAAATTTGGGGGTTTTACGTGCCAAACCAACGACGGGCATCTGGCACGCCCCAGCGGAGGACTGAGGATTAATTTGGACCACCTGGGGATCTTTTGACGTGGAACCGAAGTTACACGGCGCCTCCTCCGCAATAAGCCTCCGTCAGATTGCGGGCACCTCGGCCGGGATTCGAACCCGCCACATGGGGATCCGTAGGCCAGCGCTCTCGCCTAGGAGCCACCGAGGTGGCTGCACAGCTGGCGTGCCGGTGCCGCCGCCGCCGCGCGAGCCTCGGCGGTCTGCGCATTCCAGAGGAGTGACGTCATAGCCGCGGCAGAAGCACTGGAGCCGCCGCGTGCCCAGCTGTGTGCCTCCGTTGCGCAGTAGCCAAGTCTGACGCTGCACCGGAGCCTCTTGATAGCGCCTCTCATTTTGTGCGCATGCGCAGAGGTATCAGTGGGGGTATACATATAGCGGGGCGTTTGCCAGTGTGGTATAGCCATGGAGGAGAGCGAAATTGCTGCTCAGCGGCGCAGAAGAGCGGAGAAGCTTAACTCATCGGATCCCGAAGTAGTCACATAATGCGTATACCGTGTGTGTGTGGCATTGAAGCAGCATGTAAGCATGATAATCAAGCTAATCCTAGACAACCAGGAAAGCTAAGAATAACCAGCTGAACCTAAGCTCACGCCACGTATATCATGGCATAGCCGAGCTAAGTCAATGCAATTTTTTTTCGTCGCCACGATGTGCATCGTGTCGACGTGTACAGTGAGGGACTTTTGCGAGAGCACAAAGGAAGCAAAGCGCGCGTCGTGGTGACTCCGTACGCAGACACGGTGATCCGGGAGAAGCTTTCTACTTGTACCTCTGACTCGCCTAAGCCGTTGGTTGTTACGGTCACTTCATTAAGCGGAGGTTGGGGAGTCCCGCATATCATACCATCGGCCCGCAGCCATTAAGAGTGCGCCGTTAGTTGTTAAGGAATCATGAAGCAAGAACCGCGAACATAATGCGTTTCCTGAACTGCCATGTGGCTAAATGGAGAGCAAGTTCGTCTGCTTTTTTTGCAGGTGCTGTGGTGACGTCAGAACGCCGAGCTCTGATTGGCTCTGATTGAAGGATAATGGGTCAAAGTGAGCTTCCTTGAGGCCGACCCACTACCCTGTAATCAGAGCCAATCAGAGCTCGGCGTTCTCACGTCACCACAACACCTGCGAAAGAAGCAGACGAACTTGCTCTCCGCATAGTTCCTAAATCATTAAAAACTCTCCAAACGCGTAAATGACAACATGCATGCGATGAAGCCCTGTGGGAGAAGCAGCAAAATGAACCACAAAATCTAAATGAAGAAAGGCTTCAAACTATGGACATTCGCCCCCGCCCGTTTAAGGTGTATCCACACGACGGACCAAATTGCTGTTTCGGTCCGCGGGCCGCGCATCACGTGATCTTACGTCACCGGTTTTCGAGGTCCGCCGGCGGTCCGCGGCCCGCGCTTCTGAGAAATGCCAAGCGACTTTTCTCGCCCGGAGCTTGGCGGCGGACCGCGGTGTTTTTAGTATAATTGAAGTGCTAAGTCTGGCAACAAGCTGACTTTTGTTGTTTGGATTGGAATCCAAATCCAAAGTCGTTTTCTTTTGGCGCCAACCGTTGAAGACGAAGAAGACGAACCTTTTGTTGTGCGACGATGCAACTCTTTACTTCATCGCGCTCATGAAGCAATTCCCCGCTCTGTGGGACAATAGTCGCGACGACTACTCAAATAATCATCTAAAGATGTCCCCATGCCTTTTTCGGTTCACTTAAGTCGTCCTCGTCCTCAGTAGTCAACGCCAAGGCCACCGCGGCCAAACGTCTCTTTCGTTCAACCTCCATCTTGGCTCCTTACAAATAGCCTCAAAGCAGCTCGCTGCATGCGTTTGGCGGAGCTGTGAGGTCGAGGGTTAGACCGGCCCATTCGCTATGTCGTCTGCTCTTTTGGTCCACCGTGTGGATGCTTATTGCAGCCGGGCGGCCCGCGGGCCGCGCATCACGTGATCAATCGGTCCGCGGCCCGGTCCGTCGTGTGGATACACCTTTACGAGCCAGCATTTGAAATATTAGTTTTTTTCACGCCGAGTAGTCGCAACTCCAACGGGTTATAAGATTTCGGGGCGGTAGTTCCAAGATGGCGGAAGAGACGGGGATCGATTCTCCAGCTCGCTGACGCTAGTCAGTGCGCTAAAAGTAATTTATTCGTCTACAAATGCGAAGCGGTCAGGGCAGGAGCATATTACGGGTGACGGAGGTGTTGATGTGCGTTCGAGCGTGTTGATTTTTAAAAGTTGCGGAAACCTCAACTTGGGAAGCTTCGTGGAGGGCGAGCGCGTTTTGGGCATCGGCCACGTCACTGTTTGTGGCAAAATATTTTTGTGGGTGAAAAAGATATCGTGGTGTTTGCGCAATTTGTCTGGCCATTAGTGCTCTAAGTGAGCCGCGCACAGTGACCGCCGAGCTCCGGAAAAGCAGCGTTCACGGTGCTGACGTCTTCGTGTGACAGACTCACAACTCGCTGCTCATCGTCGCGGTTTAAGTGTATTGCAATACATGACCAAACTATGCGCTACGGTTATTGATAGGAAGTTTTAGGATAGCATGACTGCAGGCTACCGTACGGTGCAGCAGTGCAACTGGTAGCTTGCATTTCGCCATTGCAGCTTACTTTTGAGCGCGCTGCCAGGAGCGTTGCCGTGCTCATGGTAGCCTGCGCTAACGCTATGCTAAAACTGCATATTAACGTCATCGGCAGTGTTTAATGGTTTTATATATTCCTCTATAAAAAACAAATCATTTGCTATACCGTACATTTGTGTACCGTGTTATTTGGAACGTTGCGACCCGGCTCGCCAAAACTGTCCGTTCTAAGCTCTCGTCATGAACGGCTAGCTAACACAGACGCGCTTAAAATGATTCGAGCATTTATTTACTTGCCTTTGTAATTACCTGAAAGCAAGTACTCGTATTCTCTCTTCTGAAAGGGATTGGAGCAAATGGCCATGTTCCTTGTAACTACTTTAAAACGCGAATCCATTCCCGATGTCAATTGCCCGACACACCGTTGCACGACCAGTATTCTCCTGCTTAGGGATAATATTAGACTCTTGGTAGACCGTACGTTAGAGATATACACTATTAGCGGGAGCGTTTCCCGTCACGTTGAGCACAGATTGAGCTGGCGACCGCCAAACCTGAAATCCGCAGCGTATGCGACATACAAAAAGTAACTAATGAAATTAGACGTCACGGTCCCTTCGTGCAATGCTGTTGCGACGCGGAACACAAAACTTTCTATTTTGAACGCCCTCAGTTTTTTCGTTAAAACTGCTTCACTCATAAAAACACTGACAAGAACCATGCGGTAATAGCAGCACCAAGGCCGACAGTCCCTGCCTGGCCTGCCACCGTAACACCGTCACCGCGCCGTCCGCAGACGTACCCACTCCTCTGGTTCTTCGTTAGTTCACGAAAGAGCGAGCGGCTGGCTGGAGTTGCGAATAACTTTCTGGTTCAGGATTGACATCTATTGACAATATGGACTGTGGTCGCGTAGCGTTCATACCGTTGTGTGCACACCGTAATGATCAGTGTGCAGCGAAACACGGGCTAAAACCCCGAGGCTTCCGGGAAATTATTTTTTTCTAATTCTTCCTACTATAGAGTCGGCTACGTTTCCATTTTTCTAATGGCGTGCATATTTGTATTAGGTCGCCTATACCCTAATACATGCCTCGTTCACGCTTTTTAGCTTTTTTGCCTTACAATATACCACCTAGCTGAGACCATGGTTCATGAATGTGGGGGGTTTCGTCGTGTACCGGTTTTTGCGCGGAGATCGTTGTAGTGGGGTAGACGATAGATATACTTGGTATCTGCCAAAGTTGTCAATATCCGTGTTTCTGTACGCGTATATTCCGTTGGCTACGATATAGTCTCAGTTTCATGACAGCATCTCCCTACCTTCCTCTATTTATTGGAAAAGAAATGGCATACGGGTTGGGCGACTTTTCTTTCGCCACCATCGCTTACTCGCTAACAGGGATCTGTTATTTTCCAGAACACGCATCCCTCAGCTCGACACTCAAGATGTGCACGTCTTCATGGGTGAGTTTCGTTCGCACCTTCACGTTGTGTTCACACCACCGTCGCAAAGAAAGGACGCGCTTGATTGCAAGCATGGCTTCCGAACTGTTCCGACTGGTGGCTATGCATGCAAGGAAGTGCAGCGTGCGCGTGGAGGTAACCACTAGTGTCACTGAATACGCTTCAGAGTAACGCAACTTACCCCTCTTGCGGCTTAAAATCATGGTTGCCAGTCATCTGAAGCTCCATCTGAAATCACAGGAAACGCTTTGCCGTCCTCCAGAAATGTTTGAACAGTTCGCGTCAGAGAAAAGCAATATTATGTGAGCATCCTAACACCGAATATAATGCTGGGGAAGTCGCACTTTTGAACCATGACGATCGGCCGTTGCGTCTGCTGTGCATAAGCACCAAGATGGCGGCGCCCACAACAACATCGGGGAACGGAGTGCCGATGCTCTAAGCGTCGCTCATTAATACCCTAGTTACACTAGCAGTCTCAACTGTCATTAAGCCAACGATTCTTGACATCTCCCAACTGTCGTTGAGCTCAACTAAGTTGTCCGGTCAACCCCAGTTGAGATGCGCGTCAAGGGACAGAGTTGAAACCGAAACGAAACCAAAACTGATGTCATTATATTTTTAAATAGCGATGCAAATGAATTATATGCGCACGTTTTATTCATTATAAACACTTAAAACAAAGTAAAATAAACATTTTTTTTGTCTTTAAAGTAAAGAAACGACAATCAGAACGTTTTACACGAAAAGCAAGAGAGACACAATGAAAGTCTCATCGGCACCGACATTACAATGGCCTCCAGTGGGCCTCCCTCGCCGAGCTTTGGCTTCCGCGACGTGCAAGGAGTTTTGTAGGGGTGTCGCCAAGGAGGTTATAAGTACTAGGAGGGGGCACGTTGCAATATTGGTGAAGCCTAGTCATAAAAAGTTTAAACGATTTTGTGCCCAGCGTGACCGCAGATCTCTCTGGCGATTGGTGCGCGTGACATGTCACGTGCGAGATGGATGGTTGATTGTAGGAGGATTCCTTGCAGGCTTGCGCGCGCTCCGTCCGGTAGGTTTTATCCGATCGAAGGCTAGACTGTGGTGTATTCTAGTACAACATAGCTAGACGAAGGCTAGCTACGGTCACGTGACGTGGTCACGTTGGCCTGAAAAGTGAGGAGAGTAAGGAGAAAAATGAGAAAGAGGCGAGGCGTCAAGGGAGCATGGCTTGTGGAGGCTACGCGGCCGACGTCATGCCCTCTCCTTCCCTTCTATCCTCCTTGGGTGTCGCGAACCGGCGGAGGTTCGAGTTCGACCAGGTTCGACTCCTTCGAACTTTTAGGGGAAAGTTCGACGAACCTTGTATTTAGGTTCGACTCGTGTGCGCATGCGCGACAGGCTGGCCAGTTGACTTAGGATTGGATGGTGATGGCTAAGAGATGAATTAAGGGCAGCGCCGATTAGTTATTTCAGTTAATACAGTACAAAAAAGTAAATTATTAACTTTTTCAGTGATTAGAATTGGTTTCTTTTAATTCCAACTGTTCATAAAATAAAAAAAAAACTTTGCATAAAAAAACTTCTCCAAACATAGACATGCTTGTATCAAGGTCTGGCCACACTGTCCACAAAGTCGAACCGGTCGAATCGGGTGAAAAGTTTGAAGATTCGTCGAACCGGTTCGACCCAGTCGAACCACGAAAGTTCGTCCTAAAAATCCGGTTCGACAAAAGTTCGCGACACCCCTAGTTATAAGTACTAGGGGGGGCACGCTGCAATATTGGTGAAGCCTAGTCATAAAAAGTTTAAACGATATTGTGCCCAGCGTGACCGCAGACCTCTCTGGCGATTGGTGCGCGTGACATGTCACGTGCGAGATGGATGGTTGATTTTAGGAGGATTCCTTGCAGGCTTGCACGCGCTCCGTCCGGTAGGTTTTATCAGATTGAAGGCTAGACGAAGGCTAGCTACGGTCACGTGATGTGGTCATGTTGGGCTGATAAGTGAGGAGAGTAAGGAGGAAAATGAGAAAGAGGCGAGGTCAAGGGAGCATGGCTTGTGGAGGCTACGCGGCTGACGTCATGCCCTCTTCTATCCTACCCTTCTATCCTCCTGGGCGACGTGCCGTGATCGTTCTATACCAAGGAGGTTATAAGTACTAGGAGGGGGCACGTTACAATATTGGTGAAGCCTAGTCATAAAAAGTTTAAACGATATTGTGCCCAGCGTGACCGCAGATCTCTCTGGCGATTGGTGCGCGTGACACGTTACGTGTGAGATGGATGGTTCATTGTAGGAAGATTCCTTGCAGGCTTGCGCGCGCTCCGTCCGGTAGATTTTATCAGATCGAAGTCTAGACGAAGGCACGGTGGACGAAGGCTAGCTACGGTCACGTGATGTGGTCATGTTGGGCTGATAAGTGAGGAGAGCAAGGAGGAAAATGAGAAAGAGTCGAGGAGTCAAGGGAGCATGGCTTGTGGAGGCTACGCGGCTGACGTCATGCCCTCTCCTACCCTTCTATCCTCCTTGTTCTATACTCTGTTTCACCTTATGATGTACCGCATGAAAAGCTGCATGCGCGAGCTCCTTGCTCTAGGGCACATCTCGGCGGCACAAGCTCTCGTGCGTTAAGAGCAGCTGCCAACGCTATGAGCTCGCGCTTCTAGCCTTCTCTGCGGTACAACATAAGGTGAAACGGAGTATATATATATATATAGTGGCAGCTCTTGGCTCTTGCCCCCCGAATCATACCTCTTCGAACAATAGTTGCTGCTACGACAGTTTCTAGATACCCCCCCCCCCCCCCCCCCCCCAATATTCCGCAATACGGCGAGCAAGTGTTCCAAAAGGCGTCTTTGGCGCATCGGAACGCGAGGAAAGCAAGCCAAAAGGGCAACAAAGAGAAGGTGCAGGGAACGCGCGATGACGAGGCAGCAAAGCGCAAGCCGCCATTGGATGAGGTCGGGGGTAACCAAAAGCACGCTGCTGTGGTTGGGGGGCAAACAAACGCACGAGGTGCGCAAGGAGCAGACCAATTTGCACGCCGAGCTTCGCTGGCGCTGGCCATGGACAGCGATGCGACAGACGCCGCCATCTTTAGCTCTATATTGGGGTGAACCAGAGCCGTTTATCCACCTTTTTACGAAGTCACCGGTTCCAGATTTTTGGGTAGAGAACGCGCGTGCACACCACGAGCGCTTTCACGAGATCTCGCTTGAAAGCATGCCATGGCCGCTCGTGAATCCATGGAACGCGAACATGTGTTTTCATACCAGAAACTCTGGAACCATGATTTCGAAAGAGGTGGATTGAGAGAGTTTGGCCATACATTGGTTTGAATAGGCGAGCATCTCGGGGCCAACCACAGGCCGCGAAACAGCCCCTAGCGGTGGTCGTGTGCTCTAAATTTGTGACACGACTATAGACCTTTCCAAAAACGAGCTTTTGGCCGGTGCCATTTTGAGCGTTCGTGCGTATGGCGCGTGCTTTGCTCGCTTTCCGAAGCGACGAACACGCACGTGCTGGGCTGTGAAGATCGCACGCTGGACTGTGATTTTGTAAATATTGGAAAGGTCTAGATCGCACGCTGGACTGTGATTTTGTAAACATTGGAAAGGTCTATAGACCTTTCCAATGTTTACAAAATCACAGTCCAGCGTGCGATCTTCACAGCCCAGCACGTGCGTGTTCGTCGCTTCGGAAAGCGAGCAAAGCACGCGCCATACGCACGAACGCTCAAAATGGCACCGGCCACAAGCTTGTTTTTGGAAAGGTCTATAGACCTTTTTCGCATAACCTCAAACCAGCCAGTAACTGACGTACCCTCGACCTGGTGCATTTTTGGATTGCCCGCTGACACAGGGTATGCAACCGCCAAGGGTATGGGCGAAAAGGCTTAAAAACGGACGCCGTGTATGAGGTAGTTCCGAGTGCTCCTTTTTACCGTGCTGCAATTTCCGAAAATCTACGGTTGTCTGGCTACCACTGCGTGGTCGTCGGATGGATAAATAATTTTAAAAAGCATAAGAACAATAGCAGAAAGTGTGCCATGAGCACAAGAAGCTGCAGCGCCAGTGTGGCTGCATGGTTATCGAGCTTCGCATTTTCCCCAAGAATCCTCATTTATGAAGTCAGTCGATTGCGAGCTTGAATCGCGAGAGATTCGTATCAGACTCAACGTCACGTTTAAACTCACGGCCACTTCGTCTACGACAAGAGGACCGATTTTAATTCCCGGAGCAGGTGGTCCAATTAGGTTGTCACTGCAAGCCCCATGGTATGTAAAAATTATGAAAAAGTCTACATGCCACCACTCAAGATGGAGCTATCAAATGCCGAGAGCTTACCTGCATAGACTACATTAAACGGCTCATATATTCCTTCGCTGTGGAAACTCAATCAAAACACCCCACCGTCTTCGTCGTCGTTCTCTCGAGGAGGCAAGGTGATGGCCTGTAAGTAGCCAGCTGGATTCAACCGGACAAGCTCCAACCAAGTTATTGCAGCCCACCATAGCCAAGTCTAGCCAAGTTCCCCCCATACCCACACCGTTGCCTACCCAGATAGCTGTGCTGCCAGAACTAGCCGGTATTTATTTTTCTAAACCGCTAGACGGCATCGTCGGCGCCGCAATTCTCAAGATGGCGGCGCCGTTAAAGAAAAGGTCTATACTTCGTTTCGCGTTATGTGCGAGCGAAGGCAAAACTGGAAGCGCGAGCACGGAAGCTCTGTGCGTTCAGGCTTTGCTCGAGCGCGCGAGCTGGGGAGAAATGCAAAAAGCGCTGGTCTCGCGCTTCTAGCTTTGGCTTCGCTGGCAGATAAAGTGAAACGAAGTATAATTTGAGCCGTGCCGAGCGGAACTCCGCGTCTCAAGACGCTCGCGCACCCCACCCTTTGCACTGCTTTCTTTCAGCCAATCTCAGGACGCTGTTCTAGCAGTGCAGACAAAGGCATGGGCACGAGCGCGTGGCTTTGGAAAGTGCCTCCTATGCACGAGGTCTCGTACAAACAAAAGCGTTTCGCTGAGCTAGGCTCACGAGCCTGTGCCTTTGTCTTCACTGCAGACATTTGTGAGATGGAGTAGAGGTCTCCTGATTGGTCGACGCTACATGTGTCACAAATTTAGTTTACGCTCTAAGCGTGGGGGGAATATTCGGCGCTGGCGGCGGCCTTTGCTCCGCCTATTGTCCAAACTCTCCTAATATACGGCTCTGGGGTGAACCAGAACCGTTTATTGAGAGAGTTTGGCCATACATTGGTTTGAATAGGCGAGCATCTCGGGCCAACCACAGGCCGCGAAACAGCCCCTAGCGGTGGTCGCGTGCTCTAAATTTGTGCCACGACTATACTTCGTTTCACCTTATGTGCGAGCGAAGGCAAAACTGGAAGCGCGAGCACGGAAGCTCCGTGCGTTCAGGCTTTGCTCGAGCGCGCGAGCTGGGGAGAAATGCAAAAAGCGCTGGTCTCGCGCTTCTAGCTTTGGCTTCGCTCGCAGGTAAAGTGAAACGAAGTATAATTTGAGCCGTGCCGAGCGGAACTCCGCGTCTCAAGACGCTCGCGCACCCCACCCTTTGCACTGCTTTCTTTCAGCCAGTCTCAGGACGCTGTTCTAGCAGTGCAGACAAAGGCATGGGCACGAGCGCGTGGCTTTGGAAAGTGCCTCCTATGCACGAGGTCTCGTACAAACAATAGCGTTTCGCTGAGCTAGGCTCACGCGCCTGTGCCTTTGTCTTCACTGTCGACATTTGTGAGATGGAGTAGAGGTCTCCTGATTGGTCGACGCTGTGTCACAAATTTAGTTTACGCTCTAAGCGTGGGGGGAATATTCGGCGCTGGCGGCGGCCTTTGCTCCGCCTATTGTCCAAACTCTCCTAATATACGGCTCTGGGGTGAACCAGAAGCCGTTTATTGAGAGAGTTTGGCCATACATTGGTTTGAATAGGCGAGCATCTCGGACCAACCACAGGCCGCGAAACAGCCCCTAGCGGTGGTCGCGTGCTCTAAATTTGTGCCACGACTATACTTCGTTTCACCTTATGTGCGAGCGAAGGCAAAACTGGAAGCGCGAGCACGGAAGCTCCGTGCGTTCAGGCTTTGCTCGAGCGCGCGAGCTGGGGAGAAATGCAAAAAGCGCTGGTCTCGCGCTTCTAGCTTTGGCTTCGCTCGCAGGTAAAGTGAAACGAAGTATAATTTGAGCCGTGCCGAGCGGAACTCCGCGTCTCAAGACGCTCGCGCACCCCACCCTTTGCACTGCTTTCTTTCAGCCAGTCTCAGGACGCTGTTCTAGCAGTGCAGACAAAGGCATGGGCACGAGCGCGTGGCTTTGGAAAGTGCCTCCTATGCACGAGGTCTCGTACAAACAATAGCGTTTCGCTGAGCTAGGCTCACGCGCCTGTGCCTTTGTCTTCACTGTCGACATTTGTGAGATGGAGTAGAGGTCTCCTGATTGGTCGACGCTGTGTCACAAATTTAGTTTACGCTCTAAGCGTGGGGGGAATATTCGGCGCTGGCTGGCGGCCTTTGCTCCGCCTATTGTCCAAACTCTCCTAATATACGGCTCTGGGGTGAACCACTGATCTCTATGTCTATTTGCTAGATCGCGTTTGACCAGCTCCGCCTATGGACGGGAATGCGGTCACGGTCGGCCATCTCTTTGGTAGAGTAATATTATCTCTAGACATCATAGTAATATGGCGGACAGCGTTATGGCGGCAGGCTGCCATTAAAAAACCCTTGGCTGGTGCACTGTACCGTGGGTGTTCTTTCGTGCTTGATTGAAGTTGTTTAACGAAGAGGATTCTTGAAACCCGGCGTGAACGATAGCCCTTATCTTTGAGGACCCTGTGAAAGGTTTACGAAAGCGCAGCACCGGGGGAAAGCAGCGCAGCTCGAATCGAAAGCAGACGCCGTACAGGCGTCTGCTTTCGATGCTTCTTTCGATGCGACTTTCGGTGCGTACTGTGCTGCTTTTCCCCGGTGCTGCAATTTCGTGAAACTTTCACCGGGTCCTCAAAGATCGACTACCGTTCACGCCGGCTTTCAACCATATGTTTCGTCGATCAATTTTAATCAAGAACGAAATATCACCAACGGCTATTTTTATGGCAGCCTGCCACCCCAACTGCCACAACGCTGTCTACCATGAATGGATGATAGTGGCTGCACCAGCTGAACATTGGCTAGAGGTAATATAACTCTACTAAAAAGATGGCCGCCAGTGGCCGCATTTGCGGAGCGGGCAAACGCGATCTAGCAAAAACACATAGAGATCATTGGGGCGAACCCCCATCAGTTATACTCCGTTTCACCTTATGTTCAAAAGTCGAAGTCAAATTCGTCGTTAGTTGTTTATACAGCAGGAGCTTAGTCTGCCAGAACATGGCAACATTGTTACCCACTGTAGTTAAGCAATTTAGCCAGTGCAGTACGACTGCTAGCCTGGGGTCTTTAACGTGCATCAAGCATTAGTGATACACGTCTGCACGCTGCAGAACCCAGGATTCCTGGGTTCTGCAGCGCGAGCTTTCGCTCCACGTGCTCCGAGCTGGTGTGTGCTAACACTGCTAGCCCACTCGGCCACCGATCCCCCTCACCCTCACCTTATACCCAATTCACACGGCAGCGTAAAGCCGGTTCCCACATGCAGCGAAGCGCTAATGTAGCGCTGCTCACGTGCCGTCAGCTCTTTATCGTCTGCCATGAGCAACAGTTTTGACGGTGCGGTACAAAGCTGGTGAACGCTCCCGTCAGCGCGCGCTTAGCGCGAGGTCAGCGCTACGCTTGTAGCGCTCCGCTGCATGTGTGAACAGGCCTTAAAGGTACCTTTAGCTTAGGTCCCTTAGCTGAAGGTACCTGTAGTAAACGGCGTTCTTGATCACACGATAAATAAACGGAGCACTTTAAATTGATGTCGATTGCATTCCTGCTAAACTGCGAGAGGAGCACGTGATAAACAATTATTCCTCGAAATCGGTTTGACGGGCAGTTTTTTTTTTATTATGGGGTGTGAAATATCACATTTAAAACCTAAACATTATTTGTGTTTTGCGGATTTTTTTTTTCTCTACGTCTAAGGACGCACCTAAATGAGTCTTGCTTTAAAACTTCCGACTTGTCTGACCACACTTTCCGCAGCTCTCACTAAAGTAGCTAAATAGTGCCCGATAGAAACGAACCCCGTCGGAGTCTCACGGTTACGCCAGTTACACCATCGAAACGGATGGACGACAATGAAGATAAAATGTCCTGGGCGGGAGAGTCGGATGACTCGTCTACAACCTCTCGCAGTAGTCCATCGCGTTCGGGTTCGTAGCAGGCATTGTTTTCCACGTGCCGCCGCTGCTACCTGCTAGCTGGAGTATACGTGCCTCGTTAATGTATTATTCCATCACAATAGACCCTCCCCGAAAGTCAGTCTACCCACCCTGTGCAGAGCCAAACCCGACGCTTTAATGGCGGCACTACACACTTCTCCACACCAGAAAATGCGAACGTCTTCGAAAGCATAGAGCAGAAAGGCGAAAAGGTGTTGGTCCCCTTACGTCACCTTCGACTCACGAAATCGAGGGTGCTTGATTTAGCCGAGCATGATCTCCTGTCACCGCCATTAGAGCGGCAATATTGGAGCTCATGGGACTGCCACAAGGTGACTCTGACTTTTGAAAAGGGTCTATTGTGCTCGCAATCATTTCATAATTTGATACTTATATATATTCAATTTGTTACAATGTATTAAACAAGATATATTTATATATCTGTGATATTATTTTGAGTATTTTGGCAGCTGCCCTTAATGCACGAGAGGTTGTGTGCTGCCGAGATGTGCCCTAGAGCAAGGAGCTTGCGCTTGTAGCCTTTCCTGCGGTACAAACACCATCGAACTTGTTGTTTGCAAGGTAATGACGTCACAAGGGGGAACCACAGGAGGGCGCCACCAAAACATCTCGCCGCTAATAGCCACTATAGGGAGTATTCAATGGCGGCTATTGCTGTCTGCGGGACTGCTGAGCGCGTGCTGACGCCGAGCTTCCACAGTTCTTCTGCAACGTGCCTTTCGCACCATCAAGATTGCCGGTCTTGGCAGCCTATTAGTGTGAGCTCGTTCTGAGCACACGATCTAAACATCGCCTTCAAATATGGCGTCCCGCGAATACCCCCTATGGTCACTATACTTCGTCTCACCCTAGCATGGACTAACCGCGAAGGCTGTGCTAGCGCGAGCGGCCAGCCTTGACTGCCTTGACTAGAGCACACGCTGCACGAGCGCTCGTGCAGCTGCCGCAGCTTCATTCAAAGCGACAAGCTCGCGCTTTTAGCACGCGCGGCTAACAATAGTCCATACTAAGGTGAGACGAAGTACAGGGTGTCAGAAAAGAAAATTTACACGGTCTTTTTTACCGAAAAAATAAACTAGGCATCGCCGAACGCTCATTCTCCGCCCAAATGTAGAGCTAGAGGTCACAACCAGATGCCAAAGTTTCAGCCCGATCCGGTAACTTATTCAAAAGTTATAAGTGATTTTCTGAAAATTTCAATGGGAAAATGAAGCCCATTTTTGCCCGTTTTCGGTTTTTGGTGCCATAGAGCCCCATGTGTTTGAAAACTCCGTCGGCCGCCATTTTCCCATTGAAATTTTCAGAAAATCAGTTATAACTTTTGATTAAGTTATCGGATCGGGCTGAAACTTTGGCATCTGGTTGTGACCTCTAGCTCTACCTTTGGGCGGAGAATGAGCGTTCGGCGATACCTAGTTTATTTTTGCGGTAAAAACGACCGTGTAAATTTTCTTTTGTGACACCCTGTATAACAAGGTAAGAACGGGGGCATCCAGCACGAGCTTTCTACCTTCGACAACGCATCGACGGCTCATGCACCTCGACCGCACGCGCGCAGCCGAAGCACGGTCGAAGGCATGGCGTGGGGGCGCGTGCTGTAAGATATTAAATGACACGCCCTTCCGTTCTCACTATGTCAGTGATCCTATCAGTCTTGTAACTGCACGTACTTGCCAGTCAAGGCAATTTAATCCCGAAAGAAATGTCACCGGACGAAAGCCCAACCATTTTATCGTTTTGTTTTTTTTGTTTTTAGTCGTAATTTAATAATGCTTCAGGACAAAAGCTTAGCGAAATTAAAAGTTTATTATTTTCAATCTCCTTTACATACCTTCCAGTTTTACGTCTACGGGAATCCAAACACCTGACCAGAGGGATCTAAAAAAGTCTGCTTTCGTTCTCGAAACATGAAACGGGAGCATAAAATAAAACTTCGTTCCCCACAGTTTCGTTTTTCACCGTTTGAGCGTAATGCAAAGTGAAGGCCCACTCAAAGAGTAGCGTTTGCTATTTAGCGGCGAGATGTTTCGGTGGCGCCCTCGTATGGTTACCTTTCGTGACGTCATTACCTTGCGAACAACAAGTTCGATGGTGTTTGTAATTAGCATGGTGGAAGCTTGAAATCATAGCGTTCTTGAACCAACACGGTCAACACCGTCAAAATTGAAGTCCTCACGTTCCTGTTATTTCCGTCTATGAGAACTCCTTTTCTGACGTCATAGTCAGCATTTGGCCAATTGTGGAAGGCCGACCACAGCGACGCTTTTGATCGCGCACGTTGCCAATACTCACTGCGTTGCGGGACGCGACTTTGAGTCACCGCGGCATCCCTGCTTCGTCTGACAGTAGCTCGAAGCGCTGTGGCTCGCAGGTGTATCGCAACGTAACGTAGTAAAACGTAGTAAACGCTACCGGGTGAATGGTATATATGACCGAGGGTCATCGGGAAATTGATGCTTCGTACGTCGCGTGCAAAGGTACTCCTTGAAATGGTTTCCACGCTTCACACGCAGCACAGATGTCCCGGTGAATCTTTGCGTAAGCAGACGTGAAGGCTGGTTCGCACTCAAGTCACAGCTCGCACATTCACAACGGTTCCGGTCACAACAACCGAAACGACGGAAACGACCAGAACACCGGAACAACCGTGACTCATGACTGCCTTGCGAAGCACCCTTGCGCCGCTTGTCACGCTGTGTTTCGGCGAACACTTGTGCCGGTGACTTTGTCGTTGCAGTCGTTTCAGTTTCTGCGCACAGAACGGACACATATATGTGTGAACCAGGAACAGGCACTGTGTGAACGAACCTCTACTCGACGTTCCAGCTAAAAGTCAAGAGCCCCCCGAACGTCATCACTAGTGGAGAACTCGTTTTCGGCTGCCATTACGGCAGCGGAAAACGAGTTCTGTGCCGCTTCGGTAAACATAGGCAAACAAACAGCGGATGTTTGTTATTTTAGTGTGATTGATCGCGCACTACTTATTCGTGAGATGGCGATCAGGACACCTGGTCTGCTAAATCGACAAAATGCTCACACGCTAGGTGCCGTTGATTTCGCTGGGATCGTCAATTTCCCTTCGAGGCGAACGGCCTCTCCCGCTGGATTTCGTTATTAGTTTATCTGCGGAACGGCACTCCGCTGAGGTCACCCGGTCCTTCCATTCAGGTTTGGCTGTGTTCTGTTCATGGACACCTTAGCGACAGCGAAGCCGGTCGAAATTGGAACTTTGTTGTATTCGTTAACACTCGCTGCGGTCGCGCAGCCGGAGCGAACAAAATAATTTATTGATCGAGCAATGCATTGTCGACTGAGAAGTGGAGCAAAGTTATCGTGATCGAACCTTATGTAAGCTTGCCTGAGTCATTCTGCGGGCAAGGTTTTGTTTATGAGCGAAGAACGGTGGTTCGTCAACGGACTCCGCCTACCATGTGTACAATTGCAGCATGGGGTATTGCGGCCTCTGCCGTGTCTCTGCTCGAGGGATCGAACAAAGGACCAGATAACAAAACAGAAAAAAGAACGTAAGTCCACAAGATAAAAGCTCACGTGACATAAGCTCACTGATAGTTTTTACAAACCAGGACGTAAGTTATAAACCATGCTCTTTGTTATAAACCATGCTAGCGGACAACGTGTTTGCCTTTGTTTTCTAGCGCGAGCGCAAGGAAAGCTTCGAAGATCGCCCAGCATCAGGACTACCTTGCTAGAAACAGGGTCTTAGGTAAGACGTGTGAACTAAAGCACTGCCAAAGCTAGGACACAAGCGAAGTAGGGTGCCTTCGTGTGAGCTTTGCTTGGGGTGATGCAGACTTTACGTAACGCGTTACAAGTAATGAATTACTTGTAATCGATTACATTTTACTGTAATTTTGTTACGCTTCAATTACTTCCTTTAAAAAGTAATGATCCTTATAATTGAATTACTTTTTTGTTGTAATTGATTACAAAATTACCCATTACAATTTTTTTATTTTATATATACGTTTTATATATAAATATATACACCGACACGCGGGCTTGACGTCACGGAGCTGCGGCGGCGCTGCGATCGCGCCGGAGCCGGGGGGTGTGGGCAAAAGCGCGCACGTTTAGCATGGGCGTCATAGCATTTCAGCATGCCGCGAAGCTGTGTTGCCGTTAATTGCACCAAAATGTACAGAAAAAGTAGGGGGGTGAGTTTCCACAAGTTCCCGGCAGACTCTGGAAGGCATAGAAGGTGGATGATATCCGTGGATTGAAAAGAATGGTCGCCTCGCGCGAACGACCGTTTGTGCGGCAAACACTTTCTTGAAGGAAAGTGCGGCTTCCATTTCAATCTCCGTCCCGAAGCTTGCTTATGTGCAGGGAAACCGTCGTCTGCTCGAGACCACCCGCATTTTGTTCCCACGGTGTTCGCGCACAAAGCATCGGCCAAGCGCTCGTCGGAGGCTCGCTACGCCCGTGCTACCGTCAGAAGGGGATCGGCGACAGAACGGCAGTGTTGTAGGCGTTACCGAAAAAGAGTAATGAAATACGTTACTCGTTACTTACAAATAAAAGGTTCGCGTTACTGAGCTAAGTTACCTAAAAAAAAAAAGGGAACGCGTTACCGCTACCGATAAAAAGTAACGCTGTTACTTCAGCGTTACTTTTTTTAAATTATGATTTTGCACATTTTACGGTTTTGACGATACAGGTCAAATATCAAGAAACATTATGTTCATGCAGAAACTGAACATAATTACTCTATCTCTTTTTACGGTTTCCCCTAAATACTCACAAGAAAAAACGCAAAGAAAAACATGGCTTGACGCCTAAAACACGGAAAAGATTGAAGTGTAATTTCTTTAAGACTTGGGAAGTAGTAACGAGTAACGTAACTACGTTACTTGAAATAGTAACGTAAGTACGTTACCCGTTACTGCGTCGAAAACGTAACGAGTAGGTTACTACGTTACTGAAAAAAGTAACGCGTTACCAACAACGCCGTTACTTGTAACGTGTTACCGCCAAGACTGCAGAACGGACAAAGCGTTACTGCTTGTAATGCCTTGTGGTCATGAGGGTAGGAAAAATATCATACATTGACTCGAAGACGCTGTGTGTATTTAATCAATTAATGAATACGCACACTTCCGCAGACCCACAGTCTGCTGATCCCGCCGGCAGTGCGGAAACCTACTCGAAGTAATCGTAGGCCTCGAGAGACTTGTACGCCTGCACCGTGTCGGCCGTGAACTGGCTTGGCGAAAAAACTAAATAAACGACGACGTGAGCCGTCGACTTCGGTGGCAGCAACTTTACGTCGGAAGTCCAACAGGCCTTGTTTACGGCGTACGGATCCTCCTAGGCAACGCCGTCCACGCAGTTTGTTTCGATACCGCTGGCGTTCAGGCTCGGACAGCGAGCTCAAATAGTCGGGCATAGCATACGACATACGTTGTGAGGAAATACGACGCACAAATAAAGATACAAGCGTCCCTACAACGTCAACAACGAGCGCACGCCATAGAACGCAATGGCGAAAACACGGAGAGCCGGGCTGCTTTTGCCCACATAGCTACCGCGCATGCGCGGCCTTCCGGCCGTGTTGGTAAACAGAGTCGCTCCGCGTGTCGGTCTATATATATATATATATATATATATATATATATATATATATATATATATATATATATATATATTATTTTTTTAGATGTGCTGGAGTCACTCAGCTCCGGGAAACGGTCAATTTTTTGTGTGTTTTTTTTTTTTTTTAGACCTCGAGAATCAGTAGGCCACTTTATTATGCTTCGTTTCCTGGGTTTATTATTTTTTTTTTTTGTGTGTGTGCACCGGAGATTACGTTCGGGTATGAAAAATGACCTAATCCAGCCTCTCGTAAGTAATGTATTTAAACAACCCATTTTTTTATTTTTTTTATATATATATTTTTTTATGAGAGGGATTGGGTGTGTTGGCGCCACTCACTCAGCTTTAAACAAAAACGGTCAAGGCTTTCTTTCCTTTCTCTTTTCGGAACTGAGGATTATGCAGCGTAATAAAAAAATTGAATGAAAAGTAACGTGAGAAGTAATCGATTACTTTAGAGTAATTTTTCGATTACTTTTCTGAGGCTGTAATTGTAATTGTAATGGGTTATTTTTTACAGTGAAGTAATTGTAATTGTAATCGGTTACTTTTTTCAGTAACGTGTGCAAGTCTGAGGTGATGACATGCTTTGTGGTGTCCGATGCCGCCAAGACGCGCTCTCGAGAAAAATACACAGAAATAGCCAGTCACAAAATGTCGCCGAGCACCGTCAATGCCAAGAGCTCGTAGCGGGAGACGCGCTTGCTCGAGCTCAGGAACAGAAAAGAAACAAAAGCGTCCGGAACGAAAAAGTCAGGGGCCCTAAACTTGTCAGGCACGAAGTTGGAGCCGAAAGTTTGCGAAGCGCGCCGATTGGACGTCGGCGACAAAAACGCGAACTCATCGTCGTGATTGTTGAATCGGTGCGCTCCATCAACTTCGGCCCCAACTTTGTGTTTGACGAGTTTAGAGCCCAGATGTGATCACCCTAAGCAAAGCGCACATGAAGGCACCCTAGAAGGGAGTAGCACGAGAAACTCGAGTCTCAAGTGCGCACATTTTCCTTCACGTGGTCTCAGCTAAGACGCTAGCCGGTCCAGGTTGCCAGACCTCAAAGATACATTTTCCGTGTCCGTGCTCCGTTTCACCTCGCGATGGAACGCGGAAGAGCCTACTACGAGCCATCCGAGCCAATCCAGTGCCGTGTCACGTGACCTTTGGGCGCAGCGTGTAGTCGCGTGTTACGTTCACAGTGCTGGATTGGTGGGGATGGCTCCTCGTCCGCTGCGTTTCATCGTAAAGGCAAACTGAGTGTGCAGCGTCGCCGTTTGCTTCGGAAACGCAAATTGGTAGCTAGTACGCATGCGTTCCGTTGTCACGTGGAGATGAGGATAGACAGGGACGCTTGCGGACGATGAACGCTTTTAGTGCCCTCGATCGAACAGTTGACTAGACACGGCCGTCCCCGACGGCAAGGGTGGAGCCAATACGACTTGGAAGATGAGGCCTCTCCCCCACAGACGTCATCCCTTCCACGTAGCGGCTCGCGTCAGCGTCGTCACTTTGCGCGTCTCGCAGCGTCTTCCAACAAGCGGAACGTTATAGTAGCATGCGACGACGCCAAGACGTCCGCTGCTTCGCGGCGTCGAGCTTCAGCGTGCGCCGGTCCACTAACGATGACGTCGTGCCCCGTCCTCTAGCTGGTATTGGCGTAGCCCCGGGGCATGGAGAGGGGCAGGGCGAGGACCGTCGACCGACGCCGCAACTGGCCGCCATTTCCCAGAAAAGCGTCCATCGCCGAGCACAGAGGCAGGCGTAATGGCCGCCGATGCCCTTCTCGCACAGCCGTCCCTCGCGGGGGGAAAACAGTCGACGAACCGCACCCGCATGTGCCGTCTGCATGAGCCGCCGACCGCACAGCCACCGGACGTTACGAAAGGCAACGTTATGGATCACGTCGCAGGATACTTGTCGTCCAAAGCAATATGATCAGACGCCGCACGAGGTCACAACCCCGAAACCGAATTCGTTAGCCAGATTTACTCGTCAGCAGCCGCACTCGCTGGCTTCGAGGCCGCGGCCCGTAAGATCCCCGGCTGGCGGCTGGGAATCGGTGCCCACAGCCAGACTTCTACGTAACGCGTCTAAAGTAACGGGCTACTTGTACCTAGTTTTTTTTTTTTTTTTTCGGTAACGAAGTGACGACCTAATTAGTTTTTAAGAGAAAGAACCGAATAGCGTATTTTCGTTACATTTTGATGAATTAATGAGTAACGGTACTTAGTTACTTGTGGAGGGGAACGTGTAGAACACGAGTAACCAGCATTAAGTTCTCACCCCATTCTCGCGCCTGTAATCGTCACGCGAAAGCGACAGATTCAGAGTAAGGTGAAAATAACGCGTTACTTTCGAGCTGGGGTAACGCGTTCCCTTTGAATCGCAGTAACGAGTGAGGAACTTTTACTTCGTTCCAGTTTAAGTACAGACGCCGCCGACACTAATGGGGCCAATCAAGCACCGTCAAAAGCGCGAGTCACTAGACTTTTTTTTGTTTATTAAAAGTTCAGCGATGATAGAACACTGCACAAACATGACGAACACCATGATGGCGCACTTTTGACGCTGTCTAATTTGTTCCATCAGCTCGTAGCGTCGGCTGCGTCTGGATTTAAGGTGGAACGAAGTATAGTTTCTGTTTTGAGTTAGTATTGAGTAATAGTATTTCAGTAACGTGTGCGTGTCTGCCTACCACTCGGCGCGCAGGCTCGTTGCGGAGGAGTCACCGTCCAACGGAGATCTCCTCGGTCCTTGGCTTGGCTGTGCCGGATGCCCTTCGTCGGTTAGGCGAAAACTGCTTTCATGAATCGAACAAAAATGTATCCCTTCCTCGCGGACGGTATTCGATTAACAAAAGGGAGGATCACATTAGCGGTTCAGAATTCGAGAGAAGAAACAAATATCGCATATTTGTTTCGAAACTCAAATCTAGAAAACGCGGGCTTCGAAGTAGCTGGTCCCGGAGTGTGTGACCCAATTCCATTCTTTAACTTAAAATGCTTATTTGAATTGAAAATCTAGGTGTGTTTTTTTTTTTTTCGTGTGCATCTTAAGTTCTAAAAACATCCACCAATAAATGTTCGTTTGATTTTTTTTGTAATGTATTCAAGAACGCAGTATATTACAAGAGGGTATTGACCTGGTCAAGTTGGCGGTACATTCTAGAGAATGAAAAGCGCGAAAAGACGGATGGCCAGTAGAAGTAGGACGTACTCTATGGTGTACGTCCATCTAGTACTAGTCATTCGTGTTTTAGCGCTTTAAATTCTCTACAAAGTACCTTACAGGATAACCGGGTATCTGACAAAAAAAATAAAATAGCTGAACGCGGACAAAATGTATAACGGGCGAAAATCACCTTTCGCTAAACGAGCCGATCGAGAAAATTCACCGTACGAATTTCGGGTGAATTCAGTTTCGTTCAGAGCCGTATCGCAGTTTTCGCCGAGACCATGGAATCCTTCGTGTTACTCAGTTTTCGTCGCCAATAGCGTGCAACGCTTTTCGTGGGTACCAATTTCTGTTCGATTTTCGGGGCCTTTTCTTTAGCGGGGTTTTGCACCCTCGAAGGCCCGAAGACTTGTCCGAAGAAACGATCCCGAAACCGAATTGAGATCTGAAGACGCCAGAATAGTTGCACGCCCGATTTTGTAAAGCTGAAGTCAGACTGAGCCAACATCATGCAAAAGAGACGGCGTTCGCTTCAGGCACGATGACATCTTCGGACACGCTCGAAGCATCTTAGAAGGCTTCCTATATGCTTGGAGCATGTCTGCAGACAGTGTGACCAATGTTATACGAGGAATGCCTCAGACAGTGTGTACCGACTGCCGTGAGTATAATGTATAACAGCGTGCCCGCGGCTTAACACAGACCACACGCGGGTATTTCCTTCACGCTAACCACAGATGCGCCTTTAACGTAACCGTACTTTCCGCGCGTCAAATTACCTCGCGTGGCTCGTGGTATTTTTTCGGCGTGCGTTAACGTGCGAGTTGATTGATTGGGACTCGGGTTGTCGCCCCCCCCAGCTCGTACGCTGGATGTGTTTCGGCGCTCTGGCGATGGCGCCGAACACTCGGCGAATCCATCGGGGCAGAAGCGCGCGGGTCTGGCTCGCATCCTGCCTCGGCGACGACAGGTGACGGCTGCGCGGGCAGGTAAACGTGCACCGCGCATCGGGTGCACCCGACGATGGCGCTGTTTCGGGTGACATAGATCCCCGGTCGTCCGGGGCCCGCGTGCACCACAAATGACCTCGCGGAGTACCTGTGTTGGGCACTAGATGTAAAGCCCGGTTCACACAGTTGCGTTTGACTGCGTTTGACTGCGTTGCGGCAGCGAGACACCAGGACATCCCTGCTGCTTATATCAGCGTGCCAAGAAGATTCCTTGAATTGGATTCCACGCTTCATACGAAGCACAGATGTGCCGGTGACTCGCTTTCGGTTCTCGCCGCAACGCAGTCAAACGCACTCAAACGCAAGTGTCTGAACCGGCCTTAAGGTGATGTGTTACGAACACCGCGTGTTAAGGCCCCTACGCACATTAACGTTTGAGTGCGTTTGACTGCGTTGCGGCAGCGAGAAACCAGGACATCCCTGCTTCTTATGTCGCGTGCCAAGCTATTCCTCTATTTGGATTCTACGCTTCATACGAAGCACAGAAGTGCCGATGACTCACTTTCGTTTCGCGACGCAACGCAGTCAAACGCACTCAAACGCTGTCAAACGCGAATGTGCGTATAGGGGCCTTTAGTCGAAGCCACGGGAGGTTGACGCGCTCGGTGCGGACACGGGAGTACGTGCAAAGTTGAAGCCCCTGTTTTATCTTTATATTTCTTATAATATTGCCCCCTAAGCCCCCCCCCCCCCTCCCCTTATTTCTTAAGGAGCGTTGGCGGACACTACTGCTGCCGGCAGTTGCGAACAGTATGTATGGCAGATTGCCTTGAAACTCAAGCGCGCCCGCAAGGAAGGTCACTCACCGCGTAAACAAAGCGAAGGAAGTAGTGTCTGGGGGGGGGGGGGTGGCTATCTTGGTGTTGAATATTGTGAGGTGGAAAACAAACAACATCGGCTTGGCATTTCAAACTATCGACGTGTAACGGAATTCAGATAGAAGTTGGTAACCACAAGGACATTTCCTTGCTGGTTTGGTTTCACCAAGCTAACCAAACATTTGGAGCCTGGAGAGAGACATTCAGAAACTCTCGCACTAGACCTTGGAGAGAACATGTCAAAGAAGACTTCCCTCGCTTTTTTTTTTTTTTTTTTTACGTGGTGGCTAACCTTCCTTGTGTGTGCACTTGAGTTTCAAGGCAATCTGTCATTTACACTGTTCGCAACCGCCGGCAGCAGTGGCGTCCGCCGACACTTCGTAAGGCCTTATCACACTGAGGCAACAGTTTGACAACTCTTTGTGGCAACACAAGAAAAACGTGTTCCCGGCAATAGTCGGACAACATGTTTCTGTCGGCCGAGAACCGTGTTGGCCGATTTGTTGTCCGACCACCCTGTCACGCCGCGCTGACGCTGGGACCAACGCGGGAAACACTCCGCCATCTTGATTGTTTGGCTTCATTCGTATGCGGCGCGGCGTCGCTGGAAATGTGATTCTATAAAGTGCTAGTGCGTTCGAAGGGCCGGGAATTATCATGGGACGACATCAACCAATGACTGTGATTAGAAAACTTGACTCGGGGAGTATTTTTCATCCTTTATTTTATCAAAATGTTCTTCATTCGCTGACAAAGCAGATAGCCCTAACCGAGGAAAGTGAGATCATTGATATATGTTCGGGATTTACGCCACCGTGTGAAGTGTTTCTGTCCGGTGCTTTCTTCGTCCAATTTCCAATTTTACTGTAAAATTGCGTTAGCACCGAAGTACCCCAAAGCGTCTTTTGTAGCGTAGTGTTGAGCTGAACTGACAGCACTTGAAAACTGCGACACCGACTCGATCGGCCTTCATAACAATCGGTAGAATATTTTTCAACGCTGTCTATTTGCGTACCGCCAGCTATGTGATCGCTTCATGCACCAAAACGTCCTGGAGATTTTTTAATTAATTCTGGTGTCTGGTAGCGGCTGTTTCCAAGTTAAAAGCATCAACAATCATGATCAGAGCGGTCGTTTTCATGCTTGGATTTTTTAATGTTTGCTTTCCTGGTATATTTTTATTTTATTTTATCAGCGGGTGAGTAGGCATGCCATTTTATTTCACTAGCAGTAGTGAGCTGGACTCTCGGCAGCTC
Organism: Ixodes persulcatus; assembly: GCA_013358835.2. NCBI lineage: Eukaryota > Metazoa > Arthropoda > Arachnida > Ixodida > Ixodidae > Ixodes > Ixodes persulcatus. The sequence goes on along the minus strand of JABSTQ010010936.1, from coordinate 128,649 downwards.
TAATTTCAACACCAGTCTGAACGTTCACGACCGTAGCTGTGACTATTTCGACAATCCCTTTCCGTAAATACACAGTAAATACATCCATCGAAATATTTTAGCTGCACGCCTGCCTTAGTTATTGTTAAATAACGTTTTCCAAGCCTTTATTTGAGTAAGCTCTTAAAAAAGACGTCAATAGGAAACTAGCTCTCCCATCGAAGATATCTTTGTTGTCGTGTTGCCTACCCGAAATTCGCTCAGCCAGCGATCAGGGCAACACGTTGTCCAACACAAGTTTCGGCTGTATTTGTTGCCGAAAGCTGTCACACGGAGGCAACATTTTCGTTGTCGTCCATTTTGTGCTGCTATGGTAGCCAGCAAAAAGTTGCCCGACTGTTGGACAACATGTTGTGTTGCTGTTGATGTCGTGTCGCCTCAGTCTGACAGGGCCTTTAGGAATTGCACCGCACTCAAAATGTGTCTCACGACCTAAACATTGCGCTAATGTTTTTTTTTTTTTTTTTTTTTTGGCGAAGTTTATTTTGTGATTTATTTGTTTTAGGGGTGGTATAGTTAAGGAGACTGACACCCCCACCCAATTTTTTTTTTGCCAGGCGATTTATTATGGCGTCAGAAGGCTACCCAATCAATATTTTGCTACATCGTCACATACATTTTTGATGAAGTAAAAAAAAAAACTAAACTGCTTGAAACCAAAACCAAAACTAGACTAGGGAGGAAAAACAAATATAGAGGATGAGAAAGTTAACAAAAATCACGGCTGTGCACCTTTTTTTCTTTTTTCAATCGACGTATTTGCAGTTTTTTAGAAGCCACAAAAATGGGTATCATATTCCTTTCTATATTTAATATCATGTGTGTGTCTTCGATGACTCACGACTTTGATGATATTTGGTGGTTGTGTCTAAACCACAGAAAACAGCACGTGACCGCGGAGAGGAGAGTGAGCGCGACTCAAACCGGCCAGCTCTCAATCGGTGGTTTTCGGGAAGAAAGAAAACGAATTTCAAGCCGCGAATTGTTTTCTGGATTGTCTGGCTCTCACGTATAAATAAAAACCTTGGCGAGCATAAATACCCTGTCAGTGTCCCTTTAAGACTTCTTCGGACATTTGCATTGCAGTCTGATCGACTGTGTTACGGCTCTCTGCGTTCCACTACAACGCGTTGCGCGGAATCGAGACGTGACGGCACCAGTGTGCAAATAGCACTTCGACGCCTATGAACCAATTTAGTTTCCCCGCTAGCGGAAAAATTTACGTCACGTAATCTTTTCACCAATTCAGTTTCCCCGCTAAATTTGGCGGGACAATTAGCGTCATGTGACATGAAGTCACGGGACCTACAGACAAATTCAGGTTCCCCGTTAAATTTAGCGCAAAAATTACGTCACGTGACCTACGGACCAATTCAGTTTTTCCGCTACATTTAGCGGGAAAACACGCCACGACATTGCTTCCGCTGTCTAAACGCATCACGTCTTGTGATCGTCGCGAGATTTTTTTTTTTTTTTTGTAGTTTTGGGGTGTTCGGTCATGACGACTTCCTCCGCTCCCCAATAAAGCAGCAATGTTGTACAGACTTTGTCGGTTACAGAGAATAACTCTTTGGAACCGACGTTGTGCGGCAAATCACAGATAACGATGACAAGCTAGCTCAATTTGAGTGAACGTTTTTTGTCGCTTTTCTCAGTTCGAGGTCATAAGCTACTCAATATTTTGCCATCACAAGTTAGTTCAAGTTACTGCAAGGAGTTAAGGCGATATTGAAAGAAGTAAAAGAGGAAGCTTTTTTTTAATATTGACGTGCAACTTTGTTACTTTAAGAGTTGCAAAATTGCAAGTCAATTTGATTTGCAATTTTGCGAGTCAAATTGACTTGCAAAATGGCAAGTCAATTTTAACTTGACTTGAATTTTGCAAGTCGGTTTATAACTTGCATTTTGCAAGTTAACTTGACTTGCATTTTGCAAAATGCAAGTCAATGTTGAGATGCAGAAACGTAAGTCAAATTGACTTACGTTTCTGGATTAATAACAAAACTACAATGATTGGTAAAGAAATATGTTCTTATATATATTCGTAACCTGCATTTCAAGATTCACATATTATTTTGCGGCGTTTTGCATAAAGCTGTTGTCTCTAAAACATGTTTTTTTTTCAACATGTTTTGGTTTTTTATAGAAATATATAATCGTAAATTTTAATATTTGTTGTACATGTAATTTTTTTATAAAATAAATTATATATTTTTTAGCTACGTGGCTGATTTGGTGTGACATTGGCGGCTGCGCAAATTACCATGTAGTAAAATTTCGGCAATATCCACGGCTCGGGCTCTCAATTTTATATCTCTGAGAAATATTTTGCTGCGGTGTTCACATGTAGCTGAATTTTCCTCCCAAGAGCATGACTTTCACATATATTTCTTGGATAAATATAAAAAAGTATGACCCGGACAGTCAGTGCACCATCTGACGCGGAAACACCCAGGGGAGTCACCGCTGTCGATTGTTACGCAGTATCCGTTACGTCAGTGTTTTCAAGTGCCAAGCTTCCGGAAAATCGTATCGGCTTGAGCAACGATAGCTTGGTGCATGCTGGCCGAGCGGGAGAAAATGCTGAACGAGCATTGGAAAAAGTCCTCTGGACGTCGGTGTAGTGTGCTGTAAATAATATAGATGGCGTTTTCAGCAGCTGCGCGTGCCACGTGCGTGACAGCGGCACGCGCTGTCACCGGAATTTGATGTACATGTTGTAAATAGAACCAGTCTTGATTGAAACTCCGAGCTGGCGTGACGTGTCTTTCTTTCCCCGGTGTGGCCGCTTGGTCCCCGGCCACCGACCATCTCGCGTCCCACGCGCCACGAAATGTAAGCCTTCCAGTATCTTCAGAGTCCTTCCGATGCGCTGTCTTTATCGTAGCATTCCATGTCTCTCTCCCCCCTTTCATAGTGGCCCTTCGCGACCACTACAGTCGGCCCCTGTGTTCACGATTTCTGCGACATCAACGAACGCCTCAATTTCAGCACCCTGCTTTCGCGCCTCCCAAACTGAACTCGGTCATCCCCACTACCTTCCCCCACTCTGGTTTGGCCTCGCGTTGATTACGCTGCGACTAATGACAGTTCCGTTCGCAAAAACAAATACCTCTCTTTCTCGACGTGACGCCGTCTGCTAAACGGTCGTTTAGTCTGATAATTAACCCGAAGTGAGACGCGGTGACGTTCCAGGGTAACTCGTTAAGACGCTGCAGCCGGTGTCATAGCTTGTCCTCGTTGTTTCTACCAGTTTCGTAAGCGATTGTCCTTTGCTCGTGTGTTTTGGGAAGATTAATTAGCCGCGCAAAGCGAAACTCGCCAGGTTTACTTGCACATTCAGGAGGTTCGTTTATGAGCGAAGCAACATGCGCATGGTACAATTTTAGCTCGAGTCACACATATAGTGGTACGTGCGAGAAGCGCACGAACACGGCCGCTTGATAAGGGACTCCCCTTGGGAGCGGCCTGCCGTATGTCTCGCGCCGCCGGTGAGAGCGATAGTTCTACTTTACCCCGCAGCGCCAGCCGTGGCGCTCGTTATCGGCGAGAGAGGCGCAGTCCGCCCGGCGCGGCCCGGTGTGGCTAGGGTGCCTACATGTTTCCGCTCCGCTTCCGGAGCGGCGGAAACATGTAGGCACCCTAGGTGTGGCTATTTAGATTGTTTTTCGTGAAGGGGCAAGTCTCATTTGAAACGAGTGCCAGATTGCATGAATGATGTGACAAATCTGTGCCGAATAGAAGCACATAATTCTTTCTGCGAGGAGCTCACTCAGCTGCAGGCTGCGCGTTAGAGCCGCATTCAGCTGGCAGTATGAGCGAATTGTCGTTTTCTTGTTCCCGTCCCCGTTTCTATTACCACTGTAATGAGTTATAGTTGGATATAGCTAGGCCGTATGATTTACGATTTTAACCGATGCTCGAGCACGCTCGAGCTGTGCCTTTTATTTATCTGTGAGGGACAATAAGAAAGGGATTCCTCGTGCATAACTTCTGCAATATAAACTTCATTGTTCACGAACAGATCAAGGGAGTCATATAGTTCGCAAGCGGAATACCTTTCGGGAAAGAGGCTTCCGCGAAAGTCTCAATATATTCTCTAGAGAGCTGTTTAGGTCACCAGCCGAGTTAGCCAGAAGAGGTCTGAGGAGCTTCCCGAGAAAAAGCTCGCAGAGTTCTTAGCTGTGGTACCGGTCTCTGCAGTTAGTACACCACATCAGCGGGCAGTCCATAAGGTGTGGAAGCTCAGCGCTCGAGAGAACCTTGCCAATCCGTCCAGAACGACGAATCTCTGCCAACTGTAGAGCCCTCTCGACAAAGGTGCAGACGAGCTTGCACTGCCAGACAGCTTCAGGTCGTGGATAGCCGAGTCCTCTTTGGTCAAGGCTAAACACGAACTGATTTTCTCCGTCACGAGATTCATTTCCCTTAAGTTACAGCTTGCATTCAGGACACGTCACCTGCAAAGTTGAGCGGGTTTTACACATTAGCCTTCCTTGCTTAAATCTGTCTTGAAATTCGTCGCAGGTTTGTCGCAGTTTTTAATTCGCTCGTTCAGTCGTTTGGCTTGCCTTTGAAGGCGGTGCGCGTTTTTCTTGGCATCTTCCATGAAGCCTATAGCTGTCAAATTGAATGACGTCTGACATTCTTTCACTTCAAACTCTTTTTGCAGGCAAGGTTCAATAGCCACGCACTCATCAACAGCTTGTCTTCTTTCTGCAGGGGACTGCATTTTGCGTTGTCGGCTTCTACCGCTCGCATGCGACGTGGACGCGTTAGGTGGCACACGAACAAGCGTTCTGCGTCTCTTTGAACCTGCTGGTTGCATGTACAACGAATATAATGGGAATTGAGTCGGCACCGCTATCGGTCGCAGTACCTTCCGCTTCATCCCTACCTTGTAGTCTTCCGCCTTAAATGCCTATATGAACAACCTCGGCTTTCTGCAGGGAAGATAATCCACATAGCGCTCCCCTCTCCTAAGCTGCGAGGGGGAGCCAGGTTGGGGCAAGGTAAAATGTGAAGGGATATAGGAAAGGAGGTGACGGGCAAAAGTGGAAAGCGCGAAGTGTACGTCGGCCTTTAAAATGAAGGGAGCGCACGACGCTCCTGGAGCTTGGTTGCCACTGGCTGCCCTTCTCGCTGCATTCTCGCGAAATGTTCTTCAACCAGGCATCCCAAAATTTCTCTCTAGACGGAAGCTCGTGATAGCAGAGTTCCGGATCTCTCGCAGCATTTGACTTACAACGCGGCACGCAACAGTTTTTAGGCATCGCGTGCTCCGTAACCCATCTGCACACTTTAAAACTGTGCAGAGACAGACAAAAGGCGGCTGTCTACGTCTCTTCTTTCTCATCCATCAGTGGTTATCGCCATGAAACTATAGAAACGAGCAAAAAAACGATCGAAAACACAAACCACGCATGCGAGCACAGGGTAAAACTGCGATATTTTCTCCGCGCAAAGTGGTGCAAAGGTGGGGGACAAGCGATTTTTGCGGCCTTTTGCAACCGCGACAGCGCTTCGGTATCGGCGAAGCCAATGACGGGCAGATATTTTATCTGGGTCGCGAAGCAAGAGCGCGTTGGGCGCTTTTTCTATACTCTTTTTAACCTTATGATGTACCGCAGGAAAGGCTACAAGCGCGAGCTCCTTGCTCTAGGGCACATCTCGGCGGCACAAGCTCTCGTGCGTTAAGAGTAGCTCCCAACGCTATGAGCTCGCGCTTCTAGCCTTGTCTGCGGTACAACATAAGGTGAAACGGAGTATAGCTTTCAGCTCACGAGACCACTCGCCGATGTGCAGCGCCTCCACGGCAGATGGGTAAGTTGTCCTCTCACGCGCGCTCTTTTGTTTTCGGAAAAACATCGGCAGGCCGCACCAACAGGGGGATCGAGAGGCCGTGGCACGAATGCCTTCTTGATCACATCAATAAACGCCAGCTTTGCCAGAGGTGGTTCATGCAGGCGTCGCCGACGATACGAGCGCACCTGGCGACGAAGAAGGAAAGCCCGCCCCTGCATATAGGTCCTCACGGACAGTCGAATACTGCGGCAGTGTCCGGCGGTACCGAAGCTTACTTAGCATCGCACGATACTTCGTCTCATTCTACGAATGGGTCAAAGCTACGAACCGCCACGTCCAATTGTGAGCCACTTTGTAACCGCTGTTGCACCGACGTGCGTGTCAGTGCTCTGAGACGCCCGCATTGGTATACGGAGACCACGTGGATCTCAACTATACCTCGTGACTGGACCGGGTGACCTGTAGCTTCGTCCTGTAGTTCGTCGTAAGGTTGAAACTAACTACAGTAGTAGGCGATTGCGATTGCCTCAAGGGGAAATACTTGCATAAAATCTTGAAATGCTCCGGGAATGATTCCAGCAGGCGGAAACGCCACAGGCAGAGACGAAATTTCAACAGGCAGAAGCGAAAAAGTGAAACGAACTTCGTTGCACTTCGTGTGAACAGGACCGATAGTTTCGCTTTGTGTTCCCCCTCCCCGAAAAAATATATAAATAAATAAAAAAACAAGGACAATGTTAAGCACGTTGGTGGAATTACATGTTACTGAAAGAATAAACACAGGGACGCACGCGACGTCATATCTTTCGACTTTCAACACATAGGAACGGTGATGGTGTACTGCGTAGGGGTCATCCCATCAAAATTCTCTGCGTCGAAAGTCAAAAGATGCGTCATCGTGTAGTCCCTGTGTTTATTAGCATGTAACTTAATAAGCTACAAGTATAACGCGTTACTGCGTGTAAGTCTGCAGTGTTCTGACCGGGAACGGCGATGTGGCGCAGCGAAGGGTCATCCCTCTCGTGCGTCCGCCGTCTGCCCCCGACGTCTCTTCGGACGTCCCAGACAGCCGGGCTCCTCCTCGGTGCTCCTTCGAACACGTTCTCGCGGTCGTGGAGAGAGCCATTTCCGGGAAACCGCTCTCGCCCGATGGACTCCGTCCTCTTGTGTCGACCCTGGCGAGCAAGAGGAGCCGCCGTCGCCCGAATTGGGGGGAACGGGGCGGACTGACGTCAGCGCAGCGCGGATTCCGAACGTGCGTGCACGGCGCCGAGGGCTCCCAAGGGTTGTTGGCCGATGGAACGGGGAACGCCGCATGCCGCCGCTCTCTGCCATGGACCGGAAGCGCCAGCCGAAAGGCGAGACGGCCGGCTACGATCCCATTCCGGCATAAAAAGAACCGCGATACGTTCATACAATCTGCAGAGTGCAGAGACTGTCTGTGGCCTTCCAGGTCACATGGGTCGTACGAAAACTGTCCGGAGAAGACATGATCGGAGCATGTATGTGGCCAACATGAATTCAACATGATTGACGCGTGCTCGCAGATAATAGACTACTTTCAAAAATTCCTGCATGCAACACTGCGCGCATTACGTTATGGGACCTCTTTGGGCGTGGAGAGGAGTGGCATGGTTTGGATTTTGGTTGCCCCGTTGGCGAAGTTGGATCTCGGCACTGCGTGAAAATAAAGTCAGGGATTCATCGTCGTGGGAGCCCCTTTGAAAAGTCGGACCTCCAGCGGCCCTAAGGACCTGCCTAGACTTAGCGAAGAGTAGAAGTAAGGCCTGTCGTGCCCCATACCTGGGACACGACAGGCTACCTCAATACCACTCCAGAGTGAAGCAGGACATTGGGACTATGGAAAAGGATGATCAGCCCAGTACAGTTTCTTCCTTTGTTTACCTGCGCACAAACTCTGGTACGTCTGAAGCTCCCCCCCCCCCCCCCCGTTAAAACGAAAAAAAAAAATTAAATAAATAAAACGTGCCCCAGCATTCTATCCGTATTGGTAGGCAACACCATATATTTAAGTTAAGTCACATATTCGAAAATTCATGCACTGTATTTGGTCGTGACAGGATGTCGTGAATTGGGGTTGGTAAATCGAAACCGAAACGGTGGCCAAAGAAATCTCCAATATGTTTTGCGCGGCACTACACCGAGGATAGCTTCGCGTTTGCAAGAGGTCCATTTTGTCAGCGTAGACTTTTAGTAGAGCTTCGCTTTGTTAGCGGGAGCTCGTGCCGTCAATTCGAAGCACGGATTGAGCACGCACCCGTTGGGGCCCGCTTTCTGCAGCGTACGGTATAGACCATTCTAAAAAAGAGCGTGTGGCCGGTGCCATTTTGAGTGTTCGTGCTTATGGCACGTTCTTTGCTCGCTTTCCGAAGCGACGAACACGCACGTGCTGGACTGTGAAGATCGCACTCTGGACTGTGATTTTGTAAACATTGGAAAGGTCTATACTAAAACTCTATTATTTCCGTCCACCTTTGCGGAGAGCTTCGAAAAAATAGTCCCTCAAAACCTAGTATCGTTCGCGCGTTATACGCATCACTGGGGGCTATCAGGGGCCCTATGCTGCACGGCGAGACCAAGCGGGACCGGGACAACGCCGTCTGCTGCGATTGGTCAGTGGCGCGGCGCTGACCAATCGCTGCAGACGACGTTGTCCCGGTCCTTTGGTCCCGCCGTTTAGCGTAGGGCCCCAGGTCATGTGACTTACGTAGTTTCAAGGCGGAGGCGCTGGCTTGGACTGGCGCATGCGAAGATAGTTCGCCCTTCTAAAGATCTTGCGCGGCGACCGCACTTACCGTGGACAAACGCTACAAATGATTCGGTCTCCGAATCTAGAGAACTCTTAGGGTTGACTTTTGCTCGACGCTCTGAGCAGGTTTATATCGCCATGGAACCCCTAGTTATTACTTATTAATAATAAATGCTCCGGTTAAGTGACATTATTGACACTATCTCCGGTCTTAATCTCAGACGGTGCCAGGTACGACTACATTTCAATCACTCCCAAACAGAGAGTTGAAAGGGGTGGGGAGTGGAGAGGCCACTGGCCCAAGCGATCACAGCGTTCCACCTTTACGCGTGACCCAGAGCCGTGTATAGAGAGAGTTTGGTCACTGGGAGGCGCGGGAAGAGCCAGGGCGTGCACCAGGCGCAGAAAGAGGGCTTTACATGCTCTCTTGGCCAACCAGAAGCCGAAAAGAATCCCCTAGCGGTGGTAGCGAGAAGCAGTCTTAATCATAGGTATATGGTTTTAATAAGCCCGTAAGAGTTAGATGTAGTAACCCTTCATGGTTGAAAATAGGGTGCACGTGATGTTTCGGTTATGATCATGCAGAAAGATGTAAGAATCCAATATGCCGCTCGAACTCTGTTTTGCTCGGACAGAGTGTAACAGCTCGGACGGCAGATTCCCGGCCCGACTGGCGTACGGATTACGTCGATCGTTCCGCTAGTCGCGCTCTTCTACCATGATTTTGGATGACCGTGATTGAAACATCACGTGCACCGTATTGTCAGTCACCGAGAGTTACTCCGACGCACTTAAGTTTCTTCCTTGCGACCACCGCCAGGGTATTATTTCCGGCTTCTGGTTGGCCACATTCAAATTTGTGCAGATGCCCTGGAACACGCCCAGTGCGCTTTCGGCCAATGGCGCCTCCTTATTTTTCTCCTATACTTCCCAATGAATGGCCAAACCCTCTACATATACGGCTTCTGGTTGGCCACATTCGAATTTGTGAAGATGCCCTGGAACACGCCCAGTGCGCTTTCGGCCAATGGCGCCTCCTTATTTTTCTCCTATACTTCCCAATGAATGGCCAAACCCTCTACATATGCGGCTCTGGCGTGACCGTGTTTACTTCATCTGCGATGTGTACAGACAGAAGCCACCGAACACGAGGTGGAAACGTTCGATTGGTCGGCCCGGCGCATCCCTTGCTCTCCGCCGCCACAGCCACAGCACATTACACCGGGGTTGCTCCGTCCGTCCATTCCGAGCTTTCCCCTAGGTTCGCCTTTGCCTGTGGTGGGAGACGGTCGTTTCCGGCCGGCTTTCGTCGGTCTCATAACCAGCGTCGAGACGCAGGCGCGGGGCCGGCCGTGGGCGACTTCCTGTCTGACGCACCGCCTCGGGTATACGAGTCGCGACTAGTCCGTTGGCCCACGGCCGCGTCACCCGGAGAACGCTGCCAAGAAATACCACATAGAAGACAAGGCCCGCTCATTACGTCATCGCTAGAGGACCTCCGACCGGCCTCAAGTGGCAAACACGCCGAGGCTGAGGCCTCCGTCTTGGCGTCCCCGCGTGCTAATTAACGTCGCATTGGTTGTGAGGTGCTGCATGACGCGCTGTCGTCGATGCTGACGAGGCGGCGCAGAGTGGATTCCCTAGTAATGGCATTTGACTTGGGGACGCGGCGCTTACTGGCGTGTACCGGCATCCCGAGAAGACGAGGTGGGCAGCAGCGGAATGAGTTCTACAATGCGTGCTGCGTGATGCGTCTTTGCTTGTGAAAGACGGCGCCCAGTGCCGAGGGGCTTGAATCGCTCGCTTCGCCATCGGAAATCGGGGATACGCGTGCGTCACGTCTACAAAATGCAGACGCTCGGAGCTTGGACGCGTTCTCGCCCCTTCTGATTCCCCTAGCGGAGGCACTGAGCTTAAATAATACCCTCCAATCCCAATTTCTACGCAAGGATGTATTCAAGTGTTTCATTTCAGTGCGCTATAGAGTTGAAATTTGCATCTCTTCGTAACTAAAAGGGCAACGCACGTGACGTTGTCGCAACGGCGACATTAAAAACGCACTCAATTTTTTTTTTTTTCTTTCACCGCATTCACGGCCACGGCCACGACGGAGTGGGCAGTAGAAACTGCGGATTCGGCTCGGTGGGAGCTTTCACCCAAATCCCGAACGCACACCCGACCTTCACAGTGTCGCCTCAGGTTTCAGAATATTTTTCTCGTCAATATCACCTTTCCTGGCTCAGTAAACGCACTCAGCACCTTGAAACTTTCCTTTTCCACTAATCTGTTACAATTGTACAATCGCGTACTTTCAGCCTCATTCAGAAACAAAAGACACCTACGCCGCGCTACGCGAATATTTTCTTGTTTGTTTATTATGAGGTGTCGGGAAAGGGGGAAACCAGGAGATGTGTGGCCTCAAGTTCTAGACAAGTCGCTACCTGGTTGTTGCAGAAAAGAATAGAAAGAGGGAAGATAGAAATTATATACAAAAAAGAGGTGATAAATGCTCAATGCTCAATGCAATGCCCAACTAATATTGTGTAAATTTCCGCCCAGTTAGTTATCAACGTAGCTCAGAGCCTTTGGTTGGGGAGCGCAGTGGAAGCAAATCACAGTCTATCCGTGAGCCTGCAGTGTCACGAACAAAGCGCAGAAGAGCGCGGAAGGCTTTCTCCGCTGTTCCTCTGGTTCCTCCAGGGTTCAAAAGTTCCGTAACAGTTCCATATGGCAGGCCAGATAGTGTGTAGTGATGGAAAAGAGTTCTCCTGGCCTCTGGATGTGTGGAACACACCAGGAGGGCATGTGCTATGTCCTCTGAGTCGCCGCAGGTGGGGCAGTTAGGATCCGCTTTGCGACGCATCATGCTGAGCCGCATGGCAGTGTACGCGCAACCAGACCGAAGCCTGCGCAGAAGGCTTGTCTCAGCCTTAGGGAGCTTGCGGGGAAGAACGAGGGGTGGCCTCCCGGTTGTGACCCCAGGATGTGGATGACGCGTTCGGTGAGGATCTCACGGATGAATCGATGAGCCTCGTTGGAGCGATCCTGCAAAAGGTTGGGACTGGAACTTTCTCCACCGTACTCTACCCGTAACGCAGATAAATAGAGGATGGTCCCGCAGCGAACTTATTATGGCTATCACATGCTAACTTAACATTCCCATATTTGCTAAATAGTCTTTGTATTGATAATATTGATTTTGACAGTTTAACTTTCAAAGACATGCGCCTATAGTTTTGTATGTGATTATTCTTTTATTTTCACGTTTTGTATTTAGGTGAACTTAGGTTTGTGCGCATCTGAACCGTAGATGTGCGATGTTTCTACTGCATAAGTTTTCTTTTTGTACATTTCCCGCGTGCTTGCTGTCGACCAGTGTAAGGGGCGCGAAGACCAGTCAGGGTGCCTACTGCAGCTTATTTCGTTTTGGTGCCCTCATCCTAATCGATGGAAGTGAAGATACCCTTCTTTTCTTCTTCATCATCATCACCATTATCATCATCATCAAATGAGAACACCATGGAAGGGTGTCCTTCGTAATTCTTTCAAATTAAAATGTTGTTTCCGCCACACAATAATTGTTATAATGGTGTGTTTTTCTTTTGTGCTTTCTTTCAACAAATTCTTTCAGAAAAACCTTTTTTTTTTTCTTAAATGTAACTGTGTTTGTATTCAGGTAAATTTCATATAAGTGTTCAGATGCGTACCCTAAGTACATATTAGCACGAATACCTAAAAGCGCAGCATAGGTACTTTTCCCGATTAACTTTTATACAAATCTCGTCATTTCTTCGTGCCGGAAAAAGTAACGCATGTAAAGTAACGGGGTTTTTTGGAACGCGTTTTGTCAATATCTGCGCAAAATCTGAATAGTCCTATTTGTAGCTTCTTTTCAGGTGAAATTTGACGCTGTTGTTAGAAATTGCGGTGACAAGATTGATATATACCTTTTCTGCACATAGACGGCTCCCGATGTGAGAAACTCCATTCGAGCCTGGAATACCATTTTCGGAGCAGAAACCGCGAAAGGAATCTTTCCGATCGAACAAGGTCACGAAAGAAGTGGACGATAGCTCCGTAGGTCCGCAGATATCCCCTCTCGAACGGTTATTGATTAACACGGTGAAGAGAACGTTCGCAGAAGTTAAGCTACCACCAGCATGGGCGACAAAAGTGACGTCAGTGCAAGCGATGTCATAGACCAAATCTCTGACTTCACGTGTCTGCGGTGGTGCCACTCTGCGCACTCGCCGACAGCTTACCTCACGCGAATCTGCGCACGCGCAGCGCCTGGTCTGGGACAACGCGGGCCTGTTTGAATGTTGGTCTATATACTCTCGCAAGCCCCTCAATGTACGCTGAATCGCGATGCAGCAGCAACACCGATTCACACATTTGCGTCGAGTCCGACTGAGCGCCGCTGAACGGCTCGCGACGACGGGTCGCTATGGCAACAGCTGCGTCGGCTCCAACAAAACCGCCCCGTGGAGCCGACGCAGCTGTTGCCATAGCAACCCGTCGTCGCGAGCCGTTGCAGTTACACTCTGTCGTATTCGACGCGAGTGAGTGGATCGGTCTTTATTCACTTCAGTTTAGCCAACGAAAACGATATCAAACCTGCAGCGACCATGCGGTGTCTCATTGGTTAAACTGATTACAGGGGAGTGCAACGATTGGTGTTGTATCGCGGGGCGGCTTACTTGGCGACCTCGAGTCCGCCGTTGCGTATACGTAGGGTTGTTCGTTTTCGGGTAAAACCCGATTTTACCCGATTTTTACACCCCGAACATGTTTCAGGAGAATCGGGTTAAAACCGATTTCTCCCCGAATTCCAAAACCACATAACCGACCTATTTATTTTTACGCCGCACGGAGTTTGCGGTTGGCAGGAAAGTAGTGCATTGTAGAAAAACAAGCGGCTAATCTGGTTTCCAGCCTTGGCCCCTGCGCGACGGCCAGTGACGGCCAGGAGGCACCTGCAAGACTTCACGGGATGTTTCGTTGTGTCGGGTGACGAGTGGCCGAGTGGGCTCGCGCACACCAGCTCAGAGCACGCGGAGCGAAAGCTCGCGCTGCAGAACCCAGGAATCCTGGGTTCAATCCCTACTTCTGCTCGTATCGATCTATACTCCGTTTAACCTTACGTTGTACCGCAGACAAGGCTAGAAGCGCGAGCTCATAGCGTTGGGAGCTACTCTTAACGCACGAGAGCTTGTGCCGCCGGGATGTGCCCTAGAGCAAGGAGCTCGCGCTTGTAGCCTTTCCTGCGGTACATCAGAAGGTGAAACAGAGTATAGATGAGAATCGTACCGGCGTGCGGGCGTGTATCACTGGCTTGTAATGGCTGATCATAATGATCAAATTGGATTTAAATTTGGATTAAAGCTGGTGACTTAGCGCAACAATGTGTGGTAACGTGTTTCTAATAAGACGACGAAGTTATTTATAAACAAATGCGTATGTACTGTAATATTTTGCGTGCCCGTTACTTACCCATCGTTATTGCCATCATTTTGGAGTGACACTAAGTTTTCCCGTGTAGCACCAACACACTTGGAGTGTGTTTCGACGGGTTGAAGTGCACTCGCTTGTAGTGACACTAAACTAGCCCGTCTGACAGGGGTATAACTCACTGTCCCATTCTACGGAGGCCGGCTGAGGAAAAGCGACAATAGGCGATGAGTCCTCGGAGGGACATTTCCGTCCACCCGGTGTGCAGGTGTAACCGCCTCGGCACGCCATGTAGCTTCGGCCCTGCTGCACGCAGCTTGTAAAATGCACTACAATCCCCCTTCGACCGCTGACGCCCAGCAGGATCTTTCGGGTAGCATGGCCATCTCGCTGGCAGTTAACCTTTCTCAAGAACAACGTCCGAGCCAGTCAGTCGCGTAAACAGATCGGGACAACTTAACAGGTTTATTCCACAGTGAAATATCTGATCGAAGACGACAGTTTCTCGAACGGTCGGGGTTCTTGTTGACACCTGAGGGAGAGGAGGATTCCATGGGAGGTGCTTCCCTTGAAGCGACCGACGACAATCGTAGCTGGAAAACCCTGATGTCCCCCCGATTACCAGCTTGAAACAGATTCCTAACTTTAACGCGTTACCGTTAAAAAGCTCGTAAAACGCTCCACAAGAAAAACGAATGTAATTTTGATTACATTTGTAAATTTAACCCGAAAAACCCCGAATTTTGGAATGTGTCCCCAAAAAACCCGATTTCTCCCCGATTATCAGCTTGAAAATTAGCACCCGATTGTTACCCCCCGAATTTAAAAAAAAATATAAAACCCGAAAACGAACAACCCTACGTATACCAGACTTGTGCCCGTTACTTCAAAAAAGTAATTAATTACAGTTACAATTACTTGGCCTAAAAAGTAATGGATTACCGTTACAAATTACTCGCCGTAAAAAGTAATCGATTAATTACTTCGTTACTTTACTCGATTACTTTTGCGTTACTCCAAAGGAATACGAAAAAGACACACTCTATACTGCGTCTTCGAAGGGGGAAATTTTGGGCCTCATCAAAATTAAAACAGAAATAAACATATTCATTACTTTCTACCCAATCTGTTAGGTTAATAATTTTTGGAGAACGAATCTATAAAGTTTTAAAGAACTTGAACAGGCGCTCAAGGTAAGCGAGCGTTGCGCTGTCCAACCGGGACAGAACTAAATCCGATGAACATGCGACGAATGCACTTGGGCGGTAGAGGCACGCATGCACACCATTCGAATTAATTCGAGTTTGGCGTCGGCAAGCTTCAAAACACAATTTCCCTGAAGATATGGTTTTTCTATGTTTGCTGCATGTTGCCTAAATAGGGGCTAGTTTACCTACTAAAACGGACTAGCTGTGAGACCAAGATGCGGTACTTGCCTCTGGGAACATTTCAAAGACTCCTCCTTGATTAAGGTTGTTCTCCGACCGAATGACCAACTTGATCTTCTTTCTTGATCACCAAACTTATCAGAGCCAAGACGTCACACGAAATATTATTGCACAATCTGTCAGCTGAACTGACTTTCCAGTCTAGAAATTATTAAAAACAGGACAATTTTCAGTGAACAGCACGCTTCATGTCTTTCAAACGTTTACATGCGGCTTCACAACTCCAGTCTCCAAGTGAGTCACCGTTTATTCTCAGAAAACTCGGGCTATGTTTTCTTTCCCTAAAATTTCGGTCTAAGTTCCCGCAGGCCCGATCCGCTGACGAGAACGCTAGCATTCTCGTTTCTAAGAATACGGGCTCAGCTTGTATGTCCCAAGCCGTTTTGTTGTGCTCCCCGACAAGCTTATTGCTTGCTGTCGAAAGTTACTGTTTAAACTGACAGCAGGGTTGATGCTAGATTTTTCTTTGTTCCAATGAACTGCCACCATCGCATTCCTCCTGTTTTTGCCCTACGTATAGTGTGAAGTCAAGCAACAGGAGCCACATAGCTGGTTGGCCCAGCCAGCATTCAACTTTCACAGCGCTGTCAAGGATGAACAGGGTCAAGGCCTCATTAGAGCTGCCTCTCTGTTTGCGGGGTGAGCCTGTGTATAGGCGGAAACATCAACAAGCAAAGCACGGTTTCGTTAAAAAAAAATGTTTTGGGGGAACAAGGCGCGGAGAAGTAGGGAGGGATGAAGGAGGGTAGAGGAGGGGGGGGGGGGGGGAGGAAGGGAGCGGACGTACGCGCCACGGTCACTCTGTCCACGGTCCCACTCGACACGAACCCCACGCCACGGTTTATGGTCACTTCGTTTTCTGCTCTTTTGTAAGCTCGCAGCCGTCCGTTCGTTTTCCAAGAAGTCGAAGCCTGTTGCCTTTCTGTAGAGTGTCAAATCCTCCCAGCCTGGCTGACCGTACGAACGAGTCGAGAAACGGTCTCTGGCTGGGCTGTCGTGCTTTCCGTGAATTCCTTTCCCTCACCAGAACCTCACCGGAATCTTGTGTTACCATGCTAAAAGAGCGAAGGCCGTTGCATCGCCCTTCTTCCACTCTATTTCTCCCTTTGACGGGACGGAAGAATTGTAACGAGTAATTTCAGTAATTCGTTACTAAAAAAAGTAATGAGATTACGTTACAAATTACATTTTCAAAAAAGTAACGGATTCATTACTAAATTACAAGAAAAGTAATTAATTACAAGTAATCCCGTTACTTGTAACGGATTACTTCCAAGTCTGACGTATACGGCTCCGTTGCTCGGACGTCAGCCACGGGTGGCGCGCCGGGCCGGAGCGCCGGGTCGGGCGTGCGGTCGATGCGCGGCGATATCGGCGCACCCCGCTTTTCGATTCGGCCCTGTTTTCCCGACGTTCCTGACCCCAATCTGTCGGAGGACGCAACGTTGGACGGCGCTGAATATTGCGAGGCCGCGTCCCGACGGCGCGGGGAAAGGGCCCTTTATGAACCGCAACCTTCTTGCGGTAAAAGCCGCGGCGGTAGACGATACTCGCGACGCCAAATTACCGTAATTTGCTCGTCTCGAAGAAAAAACTCCTCCCCGTCTCGCGAGGTCGGACGGCCCCAACATTCCACTCTTTTCACCCTTACGGTTTCAAAACTACGCTCTGTCGAAAAATAAGATAATTAGAAACGGGAACATACAACGGGTGCAATTATTTTTCGCTCTGACTGACTCACGATCGACGTTACTTCACTTTTGAATAGAGTATCGAGCAGAGATGGCAGTACCGACATTTCTGTAGTGCAATTACAGTAATTAAATTACTTGTTGAGGTAATGAATTAATGTAACGAATTACCCTTCTAGGCTAGTAATTTAGTAATTAATTACTTTCAGGCAGTCATTTTGAGAACATATTACTCGTTACTTTCGAAATATTTTTTGTCCAAGTGAGACAGTTCGTTTGCGAGCTTTAAGAAAAAGAGAGAAACAAAATATTTTGCGCGGTGAAATGTTGCCAAAGAAACAGCTCTGACAAACGAAGGCCATCTGAGCGCAAGGCCTCGTACGGGGAACACGACAGGCCCACAAAGGCGGACTCGAAAGGCGAAGGAGATGGAGAAAAGCTTTCGTGTAACGAACTATCGCTGGAAGGCCACGGCTCACGAGCCTCGGGCGAGGCAGATTCACGGCGTCACGTCATTACGACGGTGTTATACTTCGATCATCCTTTAGCTGACAGTGCGGTAGGAGCTACGAGCTCACCGGAACCAATCAACCATCCTTCATTGATCACCGGACCCCTTCTCCGCGCGTGGGTATGAACGAGAGCGTGGCTACGTGGCGAAAGATACACGTTTGACTGTTCCAACGAGCACGTGGCTTCCACCGCAGTCAGCTTAGGGA
Source organism: Ixodes persulcatus (assembly GCA_013358835.2). Lineage (NCBI taxonomy): Eukaryota > Metazoa > Arthropoda > Arachnida > Ixodida > Ixodidae > Ixodes > Ixodes persulcatus. The sequence continues at coordinate 110,726 of JABSTQ010010936.1, read as the reverse complement.
TGCACGTCTACAAGGCGAAGGGCACATCATCAGTGGGGTCAACAGATTTTAAAGCCTGAGAGGAGATCTTTTTTCGTGAAGCGAGGTCAAATCGTAAGCTTCGACCATCGTGAACAACAAAACGATCGGAATCAATGATTCATCCCAAATGCCTTGTCAAGGCTCAAGAGCGTTTCCTGCGTATCCTTGGTCTTGGTAAGTAAAGGCGCTTTTTGTAGTCGGACGGGAATCGAGCAAAGCAGGTGCGGCTCGCGGTATGCCTGCCTGCTTTACTATTGGGCGTTTATTCGGGAATAAGCGAAGGGGCAGATCCCGTTTGTTGGTAAGGTACACATTTTAGGAAGCTCTCGCCATCCCTTTCTTCCAATGGCGGCGCTTCTGGCCTGCCTAGCAAACCATCCAGCCTCCTTGTGTGATAATGCGCAATCACTTTGGTCTCCTCCGGTGTTTTTTTAACAATGCTCCTCGACAGGAATGACCGGGAATGAGCCGAATAGTGCCATTGGGAACGAAACAAAAATTAGACTGCGTCCGAGACGGAAGGGAAAGGTTTTACACGAAGACTTCTCGCAAGAACGAGCTCCCATGGCCCGAGGTTACTGACACGGACTATTACCAAGCTTTCACTAAGGAAATTCACCGTCGAATGAACAGCGAAACCTGTGAATCGACTGACCCAATCTCAGGTTAATAGACCATTTTACCTAAGCATCAAGGAGAATTCAGGGATTGGTGTTCCACGCGCCACACGCGCACACCTTTCCCGTACAAAAGATTCCAAGTAAATAACCAAAATAAAGCGTTGACGAACGCGCGTGCAAGATGCCATTTCTTTTAGGTGTTTACTTTAGAAAAGTTACTACTGCTGAGGCCAGGACGAGCGGCGCGTGGAACACCAATCCCTGCATTCTCTTTGATGCTTGGGTAATATTGGCGACGTGAGCGATCGCTTTTGCTGTGATCGGTCTTCCACGATAGACTGAATGCTGACTATGACGTCAGCAAAGGATTTTCCATCGACGGAAATAAGAGGAATGGAAGAACTTCAATATTGACGGTGTTGGCAGTGTTGGTTTGAGAGTGCTATGATTTCAAGCTTCCACCATGCTCTTTACAAATACCTTCAAACTTGTTGTTCACAAGGTAATGACGTCACGAAAGGTAATCATAGGAGGGCGCCACCCAAATATCTCGCCGTTAATAGCACTAGGTCTATTCAACGTGGTTATTGTTCGGTTTGGTTCATATTGAGGCGCATGACGCTGTTGCCGTGTTAACAGGAAGATCCGAGTTCTGGTACATATAATACAAATAAAATGAGCACGAATTACTGCCTGAAGGTATCGAAAAGTAATGTCAAAGTAATTGAATTACGTTTTGTAAGTAATTGTAATGTCATTACTTTTAGTGTGCGGTAATTTGTAATGCAATTTAATTACATTTCCGCAGTTTTCAGCAAAGTAATTAGTAATGTAATTTTGCAATCTGTGGCATCGTGCACGTGGAGCGGTTAAAGTTCCCGGCCTCTGGGAGCTGTTGGTTTTGTCGCGTCGCTGAAGTTCCAAGTAATGGCTGACCTCAACGTGTATATATAGTTAAAAAAAATGTTTTTAGCTTATTTTATGAAGGAATGTAAACAAAAGAAAGCCAAGAGGGTTAAGAGTTACCAGCTGATGTTCGTGATCTGCAGTGTCGAGAGCAAGAGTCGAGGGTGTTCGTTTTAGAATACCTCGCTTTAATATCAAAACAAAACAACAGCAACAAAGAAACACTCAGATATTCACGTCTGCAATGGGGTGTCCCGACTGGCCGACACGACTTGGAGGCGACGTCGCCGCCGACCTCGGCAAAGCGAGGACGACTCGGGCCGGAAGGCCGTGAGTCAGCGGCTGACGCGTCCGGCCGTGGGCCGCCCTCGCGCCGTCGACCTTCGTGACTCGTGCGGCCGCATCACGGCCGCGTTATCGGCGGGCAGCGGCCACGCTGGCGCTCGCCGCGTGGCACTCGGACTGACCGCCGGTCTCGGCTCGCGTTCGCGGACCGCTCATGGGTTCCGACTGGGCCACTTGGCGGCGGACGAACGGTCGCCGAAGCGTAGCCAGCGTAGCAGCGATCAGCTGTTGGCCCCGGCGTGATGGCCGACGTCAGATCCGGGCGAGTACGGCGCCCCAGACGGGGAGAGCCCCGCCGCCAGAGCGAAGCAGACGGGGCCGCAACTCTTCCGTTCCGAGAAAAAGAAGCCGGCCTCGCCGCCGCTCCTCTCTTTTCGTTCGCATTGCGCCTCGCCGAGCAAAGTTTTCTACCCCCTCTCCGGTCGCCATGTTCCCTCTGCGTAACTTCCGGCCCGCTGCCGCCGCCGGGGAGAGGGGCAGCGTCGATACGCAGAAAACTTGCAAGTGCGTGCCGCATAAAACGTGTGTGGCGCGAGCGAAGCGCCGTCAGTCGGATCGCGCTTTTTTTTCGGTTCGGGTTTGGGGTCGGTTCTGGCGCGCCTGCGCCCGGCGCCCGCAGTGGGCCCCGTCGCGCTGCGCTCTTGTGTCGCCGTCGCCGGCAGGATTACGACGTGAGCTGTTGGGCGCCGCGCGCGGGGACGACTCCGCCGCGAAGACCCTGACTCCGAGGCGACGTCCCCCGTTCTCCGTGGACCCCGGCTTCGCGAGTGGTGAGTGGCCCATCCTTGAACGCTCTCGCGGGACATTTCGAGAAGTTGGCGGCTCCCCGGCGAACGCTGAACCGAAAAGGAGGCTCAAGAAGTATATTACTGATAAACGTGTATTTTGTCGGGTATTGAAGTATCGCGCGTAGAGATTGGGAGAAAGGCGAAGTGGAGGTTGCGGGGAGAAAAGAGAGAGCCAACCAGGAACTAGAAAAAAAGCACACCGTAACGTACTTTTTTTTTCTTGTGTTTTTGATGTGCCGTGTCTTACATGACAGAGAAAGTATCGCTAATACCAGATAATAGTTTCTCGGCTAAGCTATCTTTTCGTTTTGCTCGAAAGCTACGCTACGGGCTGCGTTGCATACGCGAGGTCTCGGATGAAACCATATCGGGCGATTGATTTTCTCTCTCTCTCTCTCTCTCTCCATAACGGATTTGGATAATGTTGGAAGATGTCAGACACGTGTGTGGATCGCGAAATCCAGCAGCCAATCCGGACGATGCACCTGCCCTTCGTCGCCGCAATCGCATCCGGTCATCATGGCCGCGTTGGGCCATCAACAAAGAACGCCGCCTTTATCATCTCGTAACTCGATGGGGCTCGGATCGAAAACCTGGACGTCTTTCTCCGTGACTCTGTCTGGCGCCGAGGATGACGCGCGGGTGACGCGTTTGGATGGGAGACCACGCGCTTGTTTACGGCGCCCAAGTGCTCCTCGACCGACGGGATCCTTTGTTCGTCGGCGTGGCGCTCAAAGTCGGGCACGGTGACTGACGTCATCCTCGGCCCTCTCTCCCTTCCCTCGTGAAACGCTTCGGAATCTCACGTGCCCTCAGAAGATGGGGTTTCTCGTGACAGGAAGAAAACCGAGCAGGCAGAGGACGTCTTGACGATCATCGACCGGCCCTGCGTCACAAGTCGCCTGACTCAAACACAAAATCCCCCCTTTATTTATTTATTTTTTTTTTTTTTGGGGGGGGGGGGGGGGGGGGGGGGCTGAGAGGGGGTTGTTTTTCACGGCGCGTTGGCAGCTGTCGAACATGCACTACTTCCTTGGTTTCGTGGAAGGGGTGTCGTACGGCGTTTAGTTGGTTGCACCCCCTGACTCACCATTCGCTGACGCGTTTCGCCGAAGGAAGCTGCTGTCGCAATTATTTTCGGTCGGACGTCGCTTCAGCGAGCGCTGTTTAGACACGCACGCTAACCGAGATAACATTTCGGAAAGAAAGCCGGCACGCTCTGTGGTCTACTGCTATTGGAACCGTCACGTTTTCACTTTTTTTCGGTTGATCAGGTTCGAACCTCGAGATTTGTTGTTCAACACGCCGACGCGGGGGGTCGAAGGCGTTCTACAGCTCGGGACTCGAGGAGCGCGAACATCCGCGAGCGAAGCCAGTAATCCGCAGGCATTCTAGCCCTTCCTTCGAGGTGCGAGCAAAAGCAGCTTGCTAGAACGTTAGTCGGCGAAGCGGCCTACATTCACTAAGGCGTCGCCGAACGGAAAGGCGAGGATAGCTGAGTTTTAGTAGATCGTTCTGATGCCTCCGATAACGATATGCTCAAAGACGTCGGCGGAGAATCGGATCTCGTTATACTGAGTCATCGGAATGCTCTACTAAGACTCGTTGTTTGGACTCGTGTGCTTTGGCTGGTTTTTGCTCCCTTTCGAGTGCGGGCGGCTCCTCTTTTGTTCTCATCGCGTTGTCTGCAAACCCGCGACCTGGCAGAACCCGTACACGCCGCTACGGAAAGCGTACCAACAATGCTGCGAATATTCACCAATCGGACGGGCGTGAAGGGCTGTCTCCACGTCGTCCGCGGTCGAATTGACGTCATACAAAAGACTGCGTTGATTCCACCGTCTACAGACGAAGCATACATGCTCGGGGCGAGTGTCCGCAGGTAATGTCCTCTGTATGACGCACGAGTACTGCGGCTCTGCGTGTCTCGACGTCGTTCCGCAGTGGTAGTTAGTTACCACTCGTTGTAGAGTACCACCCGCAGCACAGTGCACAGTTGACAGAGTCGGTGGGGGGAGCTCGGATTAAGCGCAACCACGAATGGCCGCTTTAGTGAAGTCACCGCGGTTCGAGGGATGGGAACAAAAGACCGTTAGTAGTTGTTGATGTTCACTAGAGACGGTTATTGCTTCACGTTCCGCGAGCTTTGGCGCTCGTCGAACCTGATCAACCGTTGTTGCGCCGCGACGTGTTCCCAATTGTTCCTGCGAGTGTCTTTTTTTTTTCTGCTTTTTTTTTTCTTTTTTTTTTTTCGGGTATGACGTGAAAATTTTTCTAGAACTCGCGCTTTGCGGGTCGGCTCGAAACTCGTTCTGTCGACTGTTCTCCGAACCCGTCTGAAAGCGAGTCTGTCTCTTTTCCCCGAGGCGACCGGCTGACGCAAACGGGGTGGCGATTACGGACAGCGGCGGAAATCGATGGTGGACTCTCGGTCGCAGACGAAGACTTCTTCGGAGTGGGTCGATAGTCACACCGTCGCGGTCAGTCAATACCATATAAAAGCCCGCCTCAAAAGAGGCAGACGCGTACGTGTTGGCGTCGCCGCCTGCTAGCCTCGCGTTCGTTGCCAGACGCGCTGCGTGGAGATAGTTGTGGGAGAAAGGCCTCGTCTCCTATAGACTTGTTGCAATACGTACAGCGCCACGATGGCGGGGGATTTTGGGAACCCTCGGTACAGATCACGCGCTTTCTCGTTGCGTCTCCGCGACTGGGCGTGAGTCGCGGCAGCTATGCCGCCAGCAGCAGCCGTCGCAGCCATCCGCCATCCTACGCCGTATCTGTGCTGCCTGTGGTACCCGGTCGACATTTGTCTGCTCTGTGCCGTTGGACAGAATTTGCCAGACCTTCACGTCTTGCAGTGTCACCGAATCCACTTATTTTACACCGCAACCGTGACAGGGTTCGACTATTGGCGACGAGATGTTTTGGTGGCGCCACCTCGCGGGCGCCCTCCTGTGACGCAGCTGGTAGGATGCGAGCAGACGACGCGCTATGTGAAAGCACGGATTCGCTATGTTAGTTTCGCATCTATGCCGATTAAAAAGGGTTCATTTATTCAAAAAAACGCGTATAATGTTTTTGTGAGTGATCTTTCTAATGAATAACAGCGCCTCGGAATTGGCTTCTATATTAGAAACCTTAAAATGTCCAAAAACAAGCCTGGTGCTTCACATTACTGTTTGCTCGTCGTGCTCCAGGGCTATTCACGCCCTCTCCGATTCTTGTTTTTTTTTTTTTGTGTCTGTGGAGGCTGCTGTAGGAAAAGGTTTTGCATTCACCAGGGTAAATGACGTGCTGTCTTTTTCTAGCTGTGCACACGCGCACAGTTGTGTTGCTAAGCGCCGCACACGTGTTTTTGGCTACATTGAGCTTGCCGGTAACGACGCTTCTATCCAAGTGTGACTCGGCACTTGCTTCCGAGCAAATGCTCGTCATCAACTGACGCTCACCTACTCCCGAAACGAACACGTGGCACAGACGTTTGTCACGTCTCGACTTCTGCTCGAAAGAAAAGCATAAATTTTCATGAATTCTTTAACTGTCGGCCATGGCCCGGCAAATTCAAACGATTGATTAATTTGTTCTATCCTATTTTTACTAAGAATTGTTTGCAAATTTAAAATCGCTCGCTGAGAAGCGCATCACGCATTATGCACATTTTGGTCCGCAGAAATTAAGCGCACAAACGGTAGTAATTAATAGCGGGTGTATTCCCCATTGTTGGGGACGCTGAAGTGTCACCGACTTGCTATATTTCAGACTTCGATCGCGAGGGTGTTTCGCACGTTTCGCGTCGACCGGGTGAATAAGCAGGGATTTAGGAAGCGACTCCGGAAGCTAGCCACCGCTTCTTCCTGTCAGTTATTTTGAGGAAATGTCCGTTTACTGGTTGACAAAATTCAGAAAGGATTCAACGCGGAACTATTAAGAGATCAGCACTCGCAGAACACATTGGAATCAACAGGATACACGGAATCGCTTTCACTGAAATGTTTACTACACACACGAAGTTCTCGATTTTCGCTTTCTTATATTCAATTTGATGAGACATTCCTTTCTTAGTTTTATTTTGTCCGTATCATAACAAAACAATACACCACCCTATTCGCCCTGAGAGATGTTGTCGTGAGACAAAGCGCTGGACATTCTATTTTCATCATCCAGCTTTTTCTACTGAGGTGGAGAACAGCACACCACCATCTGAGCGCTTCGACACCTCAGCGCCAAAAGTGTTTGTTGGCACAAATACGCGTGCCACGTGCGGTTTGAAACTTTGGTAAAATATTCTACTACAAATATCACTTCACCAAATAAACACAACGTGTGAAACAGGTTTGGCCGCGCGTTACCAAAACAGCGCATAAAGCTAGCTGACGAGTCGAGGGATTCAAGATCAGCGCGGTCTGTCCCAGTGTCTCCTACCCGTGACGTCACAAACGATGATGATGATAGCTAGAGAAGCTCCCCCTGTAGTTCGCACACGTCGCCAATAGGGTCGACAGGGCGTTGGTGTAGCGGACGACGGAGCCGGTACAAAGGAGAGAGATGAGAAAGGGGCCGTCTCGCAAGCTAGCCAACGCGATACCCTCTCCCTCATTTCTGTACGCTCGTACGACTCGGCTGCTTATAGCGTTGTTGCCTCGGTAACCTGCGCCTGCTCGCGTGTGTCACGTGGTAGCGGGAGGACAGACGATGGGAGGGGCGTACCGAGGACTCCCATCATTCGTCGCGCGGCGCGCGCGGCTTTTTGGGAGTTTTGCGAAGGGTCCATGGGGTTAGACCACGTCAGGCAGCCGTCCTCGCGCCGACTGTCCACTGCCCGAGCGTTTGGATCGTCGGCCCGTCGTTGGGTTCCTAGGTTTCAAGGCCGTGGTGTTGGATTCCCCTCATCACCCGCCGTGGGCCGCAGATTGGTCACGAGTGCTGTTCAAACCGCCCGAACACGAGTCCCAGTTGAACTCGTGCTGGCCACTCTCAGCGTCCGAGGCCAACAAGGCGGAGACTGTTTCGAACAACCAGGGCCGGCTTGCTAGAAACGACGTCTCAGCTGAGACTCGGTGAAAGAAACCACTGAAAGGCTGGGGCGCGCGAGCGTCTTGAGACGCCGTTTGAGTCCCGCGTGCGCTGGCTTTGGCAATGCTTTCTTTCACCCAGTCTCAGCTGAGACGCTGTTTTCAGCGAGCCGGGCCAGACGTCCCCTCGGGAACTCTCCACACTGCTTCAGTGTTGTAGGGCGGGAGGTGCGGCACGACCGGTTGCCCACGATCTTCCACATACAGTACATACGCGGTGAGCCGTGCGGTCAAGGGTTCATCATATCCAAATTGACAGTGGCAGGGTTCGAGCCCAGGGACGATCGCGAGATTTGGCTCCGCGCTGCTTCCCGCTAACGTATCGGCAACCTATTTCTTACGTCGTTGTATAGCTTGAGACAGTTGAAAACCTCGGTCGCACTGCATCCCTACGAAAGGCACTGCAGGTACTGTCTGAGGCATTGTTTCCTTCTTGAGTCACATTGGTCAAACAATTGGAACATGCCTGTGGCGCAGGTAATCCTGTCGTCATGTCTGCATTGAAAACCATTGATTTTGAAAGCTCACGAAGCACAATCGAGGAAACTGTGTTATTGTAATAAAAATACGAAGAAAACTTTCAGCCTTTCCACTCTGATAAAGAAGGAAGAGCAGGAAGGAAGGAGCAAGAAGGAAGGTTGTCTGGTTGCCGCCATCTATGAGCGATGGCGGCAACCAGACAACCGATAAGGTTGCCGCCGTCGCTCATAGATGGCGGTAGCTGTCCAGAGTTCGGTGTCATCAGGTCATTTGAGGACGGACACGATCCTGGGGAAACTATAGCCCTTAACAGCTCCGCTGTAAAGAGCAATGAAAAACATAAGGCATTGCGTTTGAGCAACGACAACCAGTCGGCGCGTGTTTATAAACTTTGGAGGTCTCCTGAACGAAGGATTCGCTACAAAATTAGAAAGAATTGTTCACTAATTTTGGGGTTATTAGAGCCTGCGGTTGACGGCCCGAGGCACACATATCCCTGATTCTTTGAGACACGTTTTTACGGGCAGTGCAGATGTTCGCGATTATCTAAAGCCAGGGTCACACTGCTTATACATCATACAAAACACAGTCTGCGTACAGATTCGAACCCGAGTCGCCGCGAGATCCGTGCTTCGAATGCCGCGAATTAGTTCGAGGAGAAACCTGGTACACGGCATTCGAACCACGAGTATTGCGGTGAATCTGGTTTGCAGACTGTACTTTTGTACAATGTAAGAGCTGTGTGACCCCGGCTTAAAAAGAGAGTGAAAAAAAAAAAAAAGAGGCGGGCTCGGCGTCGTGCCGTCGGCCATCGACGTCGCCCGGGCCCCGTTGCGAATTCGGTTCGCGAGCGTGGGTTCCCAGCGGCCGAGAAAGCGACGACGCTTCTTTTTTGTTCGTCGGCGCCGACTGCGCGTGCGCGCCTCCTTCCATTAAAAAGCGATCACAGTGTCCGACGACGATTCGAATGCCCCCCGTGGCGCGTAATGGACTAGCGAGTGAAATATGGCGCAGCCGGTGCGCGCTGTCTGCCCCCAAGAAGCCGCGCTCTGGCCGACCTGAGCGGACCCAAATAGACGGGTTCGCATTAGGCACGACGCTGCGCTGGGGGCTTTTCAATCGGGCCGAGTGCCCGGACATTAGCGCCGCTCGCTGCCCCGGACAGGTCGGTGGCCGCGGGACGGACACCGCGAGGCAGGACGCGGGAGGGAGCGTTCCACTCGGCACCTCCCAGGGGCCTTGGTGCTCAATGTTTGGCGTCACCCGAAGACGGGCACGAGGGCTTGCTGCGTCGGCCTTCGGCACGCGTCCAATCGATAGCACTCGTGCCCGATCTAATGACGGGCCTTCTTTAGCTGATGGCGAGCAGGCTTTGTTTGACGTCACTCCTCCTTTAGAGTAGGAGTAACCAGACTGGCTTCAAAGCTGCACCTGTGGACAGGAACGCCATTGCTGTTTTGCCACCGTCAGCGGCAGCGGCGTCGCGAGACGGTGCACACGCGGGAGCCTCTGAAAGTCTAGACCGTGTCTTAGACAACTTACAAAATCGTTTGAATGTGGCGTCCAATACCGTGCAACGTACACACCTCCGTGACCGCGTGGCCGGGAACTTTATATGAGCTATGAACTTGGCTGTCACTGTGCAGTAGTTTTTAGCTCTAGCAGAAGAGGGCGAAATTATGCGCGGATCCCTGGAGCGAGTCAACACCACCTGGAATAATCAGTTAACCTCCGCATCGCCTCTTCTCCCTTCGTGAAACGTCATCAGAGTCGGATGGCGCTAACTCGGCTATTGGGACCGAGTCCAACCTTCGACGCTCTGATTGGACACGAGCCCCGGCCGAACACTGACGCAGCACTCGTGCCCAATCTCAGGCCTCGGACGATCTGACTGCGATGACGGTGCCTTCTGCTTATCTAAGCGGTGTTGAGCGAGTGCGAGTCCTGGCAGTCTTATCGGTCGGCGGCCAACGCTTAGCCGAGAAGAACGCCAAGAACATATCACGAGGCGAGAAGCGGGAAAAAGTCACGGCTTTCTTATGCTGTCTGTGTCTGCCACCGAGCCATCCGTACCTCGAGGCGTTTATGAAAAAAACCGTCCAAGATTGCGATTGGGTGAACAAAAATCTCCCTTTCTTCCCTCGGAGGGCATCAATTCGTTGTTGTAGCACTAGCGAAACTGCACTCTCAAAAAAAGAAAAAGTTTGTTAATTCACTCTCCTGGAGAGCACGAGCCAACGAATCACTGCGAACAATACCAGTATTCCAGCGAAGCGGCGTCCGCACGATTTTCATTCGAGGGACCGAAGTGAAATAGTTTCGTCATCCGCTGGGGTGGATGACGGAGCTCAGAACAGTGAGGTCCCTACACACACCCTAGGGGGGGGGGGGGGGGGGGGGGGGGGTGTACACCACCCCCCCTTGTTTTTCTGAAGGCCCCCCCTTAATCTGCAACGACTCCTCTATTCTCAATGCCCCCCCCCCCCCCCCCCTAATTTCAATTCCTGGGGAAAATCCTGGCTCAGAATAGTCTCAAACATGAGATGTGCGTAGGGAGTCGGGACATTGATGTTTCGCTCGCTCAACGTCCTTGCGCGCATTTTTTTGGCCTAATATTGCACGCATTCGTCGTTCGCTGGGTTCATTTTATTCTGCGCCGTGATTGGTGTGTTCTGCAAAAATGTAAACTCACTTATTTTTTTTCGGGGGGGGGGGGGGGGGGGGGGGGTCGAGTTACAACGCAAATAATATTGTTGCTCTCCTGCTTTCTTTATTGGCCCATTTGTTTTAGTTTTAATGCACCCGTCATGTAGATGCGTTTATGCCCGCGTCGTGTTAACGAACACACGTTGCGGCTGGTCTCGGTGCGTGCTGTTTCGCCTCTCCCGGGGCGCCCCGGCTCCCGGGAAGACCAGTCTATGACCTACAGGGGGAACAGCGCACCAGCAAAACAGTCACTCGAGTCAACACACATACAAAAAGAAAGACACTTACACAGCGCTGCTGTGTAAGTGTCTCTTTCTTTTGTATGTGTGTTGACTCGAGTGACTGTTTTGCTGGTGCGCTGTTCCCCCTGTAGGTCATGAGCAACCAACTCGCCCGAACCTCTGTGTTAACAGTCTATGACAAACGTCTCTGATGATGATACCGACCAATCTCCGATTTCTTTGAAAAAAGAAAAAGAAAAGTTGTTGTTTGCTAGATTCTTAATAAACCAAACTATTCTTCTTGAAAAAAAAAAAAAAAATCTTGGTCACGTGAGGGCTTTCTGAAATTTCTACCGTGGACGCAAGCTAAGTATAAGTTAAAATCGCTGAAAAACCGAAATGATTAAAATGGGACTCCTCAATTAGTGTTAAATACTCTGATGGGATTCTTCTTTCGTTTGACGCCAAAGTTCATATTATCTAACTTTTTTGTGTGTGTGTGTGTTGGTCTCTTTGGAATAAAAAACGAGACATGTGAGAATTTAAAACGGGGGGCACTGCTGACATTAAATCTATTTTAAAACCTTCTCTGAACTGGGCTGTTGCTACATTTTCTGCGTGAAATTATTTGAGAACGATAAAGCAAACGGGTTTCCCAATAATACATTTCTAAGTTGCCAGAAACTCCATTTATGGGAAGATTCAGACCCAAACTAAGCTTCGTGGCTCTCCTGATAAAAAACATGCGGGATACTTCATGTGGTACATCAGCTTGTCACTTTGTAACGAAACATTTATCGAAACAAGTTTTGTTTTAGGCGAAAGGAAATGTTGGACGTTCGGCACCAGCGTAATTGGTTTTTCCTGGTTACTGAGCTTTGACTGCGCAACACGCTCGCGCCGCTGGTAATTCGAGGCATACCACGTACCTTTTTTACTGTTAGTTATTCCGCAACAACGCAGTTCAAGGTAGTACGTTCGGTGTGAATGGCCCCAGACTCGAAGCGCTTGGCATGTCTCGAATTTCCCAGCAGCACGTCCGTGCTGTGCAGTGAAGTCACAGTTCGGTACCACGAAAACCGATTATGCCTGTGCTTAACTTCAAAAGTATTTTCTCAATTAAAACAAACTTTACTTCGATAAATGTTGCTTAGTTACAAGGTAACAAGCTGATGTACCCAATGAGCCATCCCTCATATTTTTATCAGGAGGGCCTAGATGCTTAATTCTGATCTAAATTTTCAGCAAAATTGAGTTTTGGGCAACTTTGAGAGATTGATTTTGGGGAAACCTCCTTGCTTTATTGTTCTCAAATAATTTTGTTTTCGTTTTTGTTTTACTTTGAGTGACCCACCAACGGCTTAACGCCTCCTCAGTGATGCACTTATCAATGAGTCCATTAGTAGTAAAATTTAAACAGGATAAAAACGAAATGTTAGGACAAAACAGCAGTCTCAAGATACTTTCGAAATTTACGCTCTTCATCAAAATTATCGAGACTTACATTCCCACAAATCTGTTCTAAATGGTTATACGTCAGTTGTAAGCGTGTCATGGGTGCAGCATGGTAAATATCGTTAAGGTAAAACAAAGTATAAAGTCTATTACAGCTACGAGGAACGTGCAAGTAGATGTGACTGAGTAGCTCTGGTGAATCGATTATACCATTTACAATCATATACAAATATGTCAGTCCACGAATTGTTCACCTCTTGAGCAACGAGTCTAACTTGAGTTCACAAATCCTCTCATAACTATAGAAAAATTCGGTTGAAAATAACGATCAAACAATACACGAAAGAATCTACGGTGAACACTCTCAATTCACCCCTGAATTTGTCACTCCAATACAGTTTCAGATAAAGCTCCCGATAACTGGCAACCACAAGTTTAAGCCCCAAGATGGGCAAGTGTTGTTATTCCGAAGCATAGCTTATTTAGTGGCTCTAATTTATTCGATTCTAATCACTTAGATTTTTCGGAGATTTTAAATGCTATGCCAAGATCGGCTTCGCTGCAGAAATTTTAAAAAGCGCTCACGTGAGCGTTTTTTTTTTTCTCTTTAGAAAATTGTTTTGGCGAGAGTCCATTTAAAACGCAACAAGCCAGGATATTCTTCTCTTTTTTTTTATGGAATGGTCGGTATTACCGCCTGGGACGTTTGGCATCGGATGACCCGGGAGTTGCACAACCCCGCTTAAAGTAAATTACGAAACAAACACTGAAAGCATTAAGCTAATAGGACAGCGAGGTCTTTCCAATTTGTCGACAGCCGCGGTCAGACTGCTAATACACCATACACACGACAGTGTACAGTCACTGTGTGAGGAGGCATTTACTGTGGCATCGGTCATACTGTCTGCAGACATCTTGGAAGTATGTATGAAGTAAATGCATGCTTCGGAAATGCCCGGAGGCGCCCCCGTAGATATTTCTGTCGCCATGTCTTCAGCGAACAGCCTGTCTTCTGTATGGCCAGTGGAACTTATTTTTTATTAACGAGCGCGACGAGTCTAAATCTATGATTAATTGCAATCCGTTTAACACCTCGTGTTTTTCTACCGTCTCTCTGTTATGTGCCATTAAAAAAGATTTTTATGAGTAAGAAGCGTAGAGAGATTTCATTCTGCAACCCCTGCGAGAACGCCTCCGTTACCCTTACGATCAGTCTGGAGAAAGTGGATCAAACAAACGAGACAACTGACCACGCCACGTTGCGGTGATGGCGACACTCTCCGCTGCTCTCCAAACAAATATTCGCCCACTATAAAAAAGAAAGAAAAAAAAACCGTTTGTTCTAATACAGCATAAGGTCGGTCTGCCTTTGAGGTGCGGCGACACTGCTTTCCGCTGTAGATGAGAAATTTGGTCAGTACAGTACCACCGCTACCCTGGGGTCTTTGGAGAGCGTGAGTAAATTGTTCCGATGACTCCGATAAGGATAGCCCAAAAAAGATTGGGGTGTGTGTATGTTTATGAGCAATTTAGCCAGTGCAGTAGAACCGCTAGCCTGGGGTCTTTAACGTGCACCACGCAGTAGTGATACACGACCGCACGCCGGTACGATGCTCATCCAGATCGGAACGGGCAGGGGTTGGGATGGAACCCAGGATCTCTGGGTTCTGCAGCGCGAGCTTTCGCTCCACGTGCTCCGGGCTGGTGTGCGCTAGCCCACTCGGCCACCGGTTTTAATTTTTTTTTTTCTATCAATACCTTGTGAACCGTTAGAAGATATTGGCCACCGAACTTTAATTAAGTTTTTAGCAATTTTATTTAAAAATTATTCTTTGACAATAGCGTTTCAATCGAATTTTCGCAAGCGAGCTTCAACTGAATTTTTGCAATTGAGTTTCAGTAGGGTTTTGGCAACTGTGTTTCAACCTAATGTTTTGCAATTGCGTTAAAAAAATATCCTGCAACTTGTTTGGAATTTTCATCTTATAATTCTCCAAGGCATAGAACACGGAGGAAACGAAGCATTTGAAGGAAACGAAGCGTTTGAAGGAAATGAACTCAAACATCATAAAGCACTCACTACACATTCCCCCTTGACTACTCCACCGCCTTATATACCCTACAAATGAAAGGTATTCATTAGGCCGGTGACCACCTCAATATTTATTAAGGTTCCCAGTATGCTATCCCCTCCTCGGAAGTCTGAAAAATGATAAACAGTGTTTCAACGTCATTACAATCTATCCCTTACTTAAAACAAAAACAAAAAAAAAAAAAAAAACATTGGTGTAAGCAATAATTGTTTGGCGCAGTAGCTAAATCAACAAAAGCGATTCCTAGCCGGTATGTTATCGCTTCTCTGCATACCAGCACTCAGGAAGAGAGAGGGACGGTAGTTGCTCGCTCTAAAACATTTTATTCCTTCTTTTGTTTACGAAGTGAATAGTATAATAGGCTTAATAGTGTCACTATAGTCACTGACTGAGTGAAAACGGCGTGGCGTCTTTCAAACAGCGGGCCTTCAGCACGCGCTCCATGTATTCCACCATGCTTTGATAACTCGCGCGCGCTTGATGTGCACGAGACGATGAAGCATTTTCGAGGGCGAGACTCAAGCTTGAGGGGAGACAGGTGAAGCTCCTCCCTGTTGTTCTCACCTTGTCAGTGACCTTAGAGTTATTATAATGTACGCTGTATGCCCTCGAAGGTGTCAAAAGTTTTGGGTTTCATTTCTTGCACAAATGAATGTGAGCAGATATGTCCATTCTGAGAGACATAAGTGTACTCATGGTTATTTGCAGCTGTACCCTTGCTGGGTTCCTCAACAGCAGAGGGCGCAAAGTAGCTGATGTCAACTACTCAATGACAAGAACTCGTTTCAATCTCTGAGGAGACAAAGAAATGTCTTTCAAGGAATAAAATACATGTGCATGTTAGTGACTTAGCTCCAAATAACGAGCTACAAAACTGATTTACGCATCTAATTAATAAACTTAAAATAATCAATATTGATATTTTTAATAATGAAACTCATTTGCATACGTAATAAGTAAATTCAATACAATCGATACTGAGTTCTCGATGATAAAACTCGTTCGCATGTCTAAGGAGTAAATTCGAATAAATAGATAATGAGTTCATAATGAGCCCACTCAATTTCATTCTTAGTAAGTAATGCATCACACAAAAGACAGTCTGCAGATATCAGTCACCGCGATATCCGTGATTCAAATGCCACGTAGTCGCGGTCGAATCTCTTTGCAGACTGCCTTTCGGACGATGGATATGCGTCCGCGAGCCCGACTTAACTTTCCTCGCCACAATGACGTCAACCGGAGACCGGGTACGAAAAAGGAAAGCTCGAGTGGCAGAGAAAGAGCAAAAGGGGGACGCGGGGTAAACTTCCATGCACCAGCTCGCCCGCACAGCTACGGTTTCGTCCACTTTCCTCGTTACGATGGCCGGTGGAAAAGTTGGCCGGTCGATTGTACACTCCACCTCGCAGGTTACGTGCCCTGCCGATAGCAACTCGTAAAAATCCGGGCGCATTCGGCTCGCAACTCTGCACGTAATTCCTGGGAGACTGGGATGCACGCCCCTCTTTCGGATTCTCAGTACAGGGAGTCGAATGTTTGCAAAGGCTGCTGGCGCGCGCTTCAGAGCATGCATCAAAGTGGCAGCGCGAGCTCCCGCTACAAATAGCGTGGCCAGAAAACACGGGTCTGCCTTAGAGTAATATATGGATCTACAAAGACTCTCTAGTGTTCGGAGCGACTCGAGAAGCGTGAAGCCGTACACCGTACACAAGACACGCTGGAAACACGATGAATGTACGGTCGGCCCTCACGCATGACCTATAGATGCTTTTCACAGCGGAGCTGTTAAGGGCTAGTTTCCCCAGGATCGTGTCCCCTGCAAAGAAATGACGACACAAAACTCTGGACACCTACCGCCATCTATGAGCGACGGCGGCAAGCCACGTATCTGGTTGCCGCCGTCGCTCATAGATGGTGGCAGCCTTTCCACTCTGGCTTGCCGACTTACGGCCGGGCATTACTTTCCATTGTACAGCTCCGCCGGTCTTCCTTCTTCACCAGAGTGGAAAGGCTAAAAGTTTTTTTAACGCTACCCCACACTCCCAAAATTGCGTCCGTCCGTCCGCGGATTTTCCGCTAAATTTGGCGAGGAAAGGGCGTCACGTGACGTCAGGTGACCTGCGCTCCTTGGGAACATTTGACGGCACGTGACCCATACGTCAACTCAGTTCCCCGTTAAATTTAGCGGGAAAGTTCACGTCTTGTGGCCAAAACACCAATCCAGTTTCCGCGCTAAATGTACCGGGAAATTCACGTCAAGATACCTATACATTAATTCAGTCACCTGCTAAAAGTACCGGGAAAATTCACGTCTTGTGACCTAGACACTAATCCAGTTTCACCGCTAAGTTTAGCGGGAGAAATTGACGTCACATGACCCGTACAACGATTCAGTTTCCCCGCTAAATTGAGCGGGAAAATATACGTCACGAGACACACCATATTCCTTCACCAATTCCCTCGAAGAAAGGGTAAAAGCGCAGGCGATGGAAGGACCAATTCCCTATAATGCATTTGATGCATTTTATAAAACATTAAAAATAAAAATCGCTGACTTTTTTTATGCGTTAGCATTGTGTCTGCGGCTTAAATATCGTGCACTCTAAGCAATATCTGCGCGTCTACTTACCCGCAAAAGACTCGGAAGAGCCAATCTCTGCGATCTACGAACATCTGTTTAGACGTCAAATTTAAGTCTGCGCCGTGGCATTACGCAATGCAAGCATGACGCTTTGCATTGCGTAATGCCACAGCGCAGACTTCATTTTTGAGTCTCAACGAATGTTCCGCCTCACCATTTGCTGAGCTTATTTCCTAGATCGCAGAGATTGGCTTTTTGGGTGTTTTGCGGGTAAGTAGACGCGCAGACATTTCTCATAGTGTGTGACGACAAGGGCGTTGAAACGTGCTTTCGAAACAACCATGGTGGCTCATCTTCGCGTGGTGTGTGAACAGAAGACACTTGGCGAACTCGGTCGTTCATGGCTGACGCCGCGAAGGAACCGACGGAAAACATTCGGACGTCGTAACCCTGAGCGTGGGACAGACGAAACAAACAGTAATACGAAGCTCCGTACTCGTGTTTGTCTCGTTGGCCGCCACCCTCCGGCGTTAAAGCCTCCATATTAATTAAACCAGTGAACCCGAACCACCATCATCGCTTATTAAAGCCCCGGGGGGCATTACATATGGAGGATTCATATATAAACGGCACTCTAAATCGAAGGTAAGAAGCAAACAATATGAACGGATTACATTTAGAGGAGGTCACCATACGTAAGAATAGTCGGTAATAGCCAAGGAGCTGCGAACCGTCTCCAAGGTCTCCCGTCTAATCTTTCGCTCCCGAGTCCGCAGCGCCGAAACGACGACGCGCCCGCCGTCCCCGCCTTCGTTTACGCAACTTCCTTCCTGGGAATAAAGCGCGACTTCCCGCCGCGCTTTATCGTCGTCTCGCGCCGGCTGAGTCCGCCGCTCCTCGACGCCGATTCATTGTGGCCGCTAACGATTGGGACGCGGTCGCCCGATAGGCGCCGGTCATGGGGACACCTGGCGTCCTTGTCCGCGGCCCCGAGGGGATTAGCAGTGAGGTTCGATCGCCGCTCGTGCTGCGCCCAAGAGCGGAACAGCTTAGCCCCATGTTGCAGTGCAGGACACTTGGTCGACATTGCGAGCTAAAAACGTGCTTTTTGCGTAAAAGGCTGTGTTATACTCCAACGTCCAGCGTAGCAAACGCTACGTAGCATAGCCCACACAAACACTGATTGGTCGCAGATATCGAGCTCCTGCCCACCGGCCAATGAAAGGCGCGCGTTCTGTGCTACACTGCGGTCGCTGCGCTCAACGTCGGAGTATAACAGAGCATTAAAGAGGCACTGACAGGTCAATAACATTTTTTTTTTTTTTAAGTATCCTAAACGACTGAAAATGATGCCTGGAACCTTGTATATACGAAACTTAAAAACACAGTATTTGTGAGAAAAAAAAAATCTACTAGCCTAATATGAAGTTTGAAGAATTCCAGAAGGATAAACCTCAAGTCAGCTTAACTTAAGCTGGTGACTTCTGACGTCCGTCACGTCTGTTGCAACGAGCTCGTGAGAAACGGCTTGTCAGAGATCTGCACTCGCGCTTCGGCTGGGAAGAGACTGGACGCGCTTGTTTGTTGCGGAAGGTGGAAACAAGACGCTGTAAAGATTTCGCCGGCGTCGTCATCGTGTCCGCCAGCTCAGTTCTCCGCCGTTGTTCGCTCATGTGAGGCTAGGAGGGCCTCGCCCGACTAGAAGACAAGCAGCGGGCGGTACCCGCCACGCCAGCGTCGAGACCTCGCTGGCGACGTCGTAACTGGACACGCAAGAAGAACACGTCGAGAACAGGCTAATGGGAAGATGGCGAGCCCAAGTGTTCATCTTCCTTGTATCGGCGAACGGCTGTGTGTCGCTCCGGTGTGCCGCGAGGCAGCCGGCACGTCGGCCGCTCTGAACGGCGGGGCAAAGCGAGACGCCGGGACGGATCGCCGGGAGGGATGGGCCACGGTTTGCTGCCCGCGGCCGTAAGGTGAAAAGAAGCATGCATTCGAGAGTATAGAGTCGTTATTAATCGGGTGCCGTTTCGTGAGCTTAAACACCTCCCACGTTAAAATTGGGTAACTGTAAACACTTTGTGGAGTTGGTTCTTGGTTGAATTCGAACTTGGTCTCTAAATTAGGTTGACGAATACGCGGAACTTGACGTTGATTTCTGAACGGGTTGTCACTGCCTCGAGTTCTTCCGCGAGCGCAGTGCTGAGTTGGCGGAGTAAAGGGGTGTCCAAACAGGACACTACAAAACGCACGACTCCGACAAATCGTGAAAATTGAAGCGGTCGCCTCACGCTTCAAATTTCACGATTTGTCGGAGTCGTGCGTTTTGTAGTGTCCTGTTTGGACACCAGGGACCCGATGTCGTCGCAATCTCTGTGAAGGCAGTTCGCAGCTTGCTACCACACTGAGCACCGTTGTAAAAGTAATCGGAACGTTAACTCAGGTACTCTTCGTGAGTAACTAACTAGATACATTTGTTAAAGCAGGTAACTCTACTTACAGCTGGATTACATTTCAGACACAACACCGTTGGCTTACGTCGTGTTACGTTACGGAAGCTAACATCTGTTCTCTTCTCTTCTTCACTTGCCTCTGTCCCTTCTACTTTTAAGTTTCCTTTTTCTACCCCAGTCTCGGGTTAAGTTCCAAAATGGTAAACATCTGTTTACGCCGCGAACCTGACAGCTGCACTTCCTATAAGTGTGGCAACCACTTCAAATCTCATGGAATAGCCTTGCATGCGACATTCGAGGCCCCCTATGTTTCGGTGACTTATAGCGTAAACAAAGACTCACGTGTGATTGGGCCTTAACTCTGCAAATCTGCCTATTTGCCAAAGGTTTTGTGTGCGCCTATGTGTAAGCGTGTGTGTGCGCGCTCGTATGTTGGTGTGTGTGCGTGGGTGCGCGTGCACGTATGAGGGTGCGAACGGAGGTGTGTGTATACAATCATAGCCTCCTCTATACTCACAAAGCCTGGCAGTTCGACGACGGAGACGGAGCCATAGACTGCCCGGTCACGGGCTTGGAGCGCGAGGATCTGGTAGCACAGAGGCGTGAAAGAGTCATTTCTCGGGGAACCTGGACGTCAGCGCACCGCTTTTGCAGCGGCGAGGGTCCGAAACACACTTGTTCGCTCGGGAAAAGTGTGTTGCGGCGTCTCTCCACAGCGGGGCGCCAGTCACGAAGCTCTCTTCCCATCCGTCGTCTACCGCTCCACCTTTTCCATTTCGGCGGCCGCTTCTCGTGGCGATCTGCCAGGCTTTGTCAGTATATAGGAGGCTATGGAACAATGCATGTGTATACACTGTGTGCGTGTGTGCCTATGTTTCTGTAACACACACGGTACAACCGGACGACAATACACGTTGTTTCAGGGCCGGCTTGCTAGAAGTAACGTCTCACAGCTGAGGCTGGGGGAAAGAAAACACTGTCAAAGCCAGCGCACGAGCTGAGCGGGTCTCCAACCCCGTCGCAAGACGCTCGCGCGCCCCAGCCTTTGCAGTGCTTTCTTTCACCGAGTCTCAACTGAGGAGCTGTTCCAGCAAGCCGGCCCTAATGTTTGGTCCTACTGCCTCTGGGGCAACGTTCTGCATCTCTCTCCTTAAACACCCCAATTTTCCCCAGAGCGTCGCACTTGCCCAAGGGGAAGTGCTAGAGCGCATCATCAAGGTCCCTCATCTGGACAATGGTAAACGTGGCCCCGACAAATGGATTGTGTAATTTAAATAACGTAACGAACGGGAATGATCCAATTTATTTTGGTTACTTTTTGGACCGAGTATACGGTATACGGTATGGAGTTCCTCCTTCCTCTCAAAACCGTGTAACGACACCACGCTAGCCCTCACCCGCAACTCGTGCTGTAATTGCGTCCCGATGCACGAGCAAAGGATACTTACTCACTGTCCCACGAAGTCAGGCATTGAATATGGCCCCGCTTACTGTTGAACACGTCCACTCCGTCCAGTTCCTATTTATACTTGTCCTTAGCAAGCACGAAAACTGAGCGAAACAAACTATAGGCTTGTAGGGTCGCTCATTCAGCAGCTTGGTCTAATTTTTCTTTTTTTTATTTTTACTACTCCGCTTTTTTTTATTTTAAAATGAAAAAAAAAAAGATTTTTTGTTTAATCGAATAAATCTGATTTATTTGACTTAAATCAAATTCATTTGATTTAATTCACTGTAGCTATACAATAGCGCTTCTTAATCCCGGTTCACATGGTGCAATTTTACTTGCGATTTCGCAGTTGCGACATCGCTCGTGCGGCAAAAGAAAGCTTGGGGAAAGCTACGGTGCCCAACTTCGCTGCTGTGAATTCGCAAGCAAAATCGCACCATGTGAATCGGGCTTTGTAATCACTAGGTGTGCTTTTCAACATGACAGATTGATTGATCAATCCGTCCGATCACCGAGAAGAACAATATGGGAGAAAGAATTATTGTAAATGTGAAGTTCAGTTTAAGTCACACCTTGTTTTTGATTAAACCCCGCCTTAGTAAAGAAAAAACGGCTTAATTTTTTACTTCCGATTTCCTCGGAATAGCACTGCTTTGTACTCGTGTTGAGCCTGGTATGAATTTTTCTTGCTCGATGATTCCTCGATTTAAATACGCAACAAATGCACATAGAAAGCGTCAAATGATTTAGAAACGGTAAATGAAAATATTTTATATATTTTTTTTTTTTACATTATTTTTGTAGAAAGGTATGATTTAAATGATCATGGCGAAACCGGTCTGATTTAAATCACGATCTAAATCACGAAACAAATAATCGTGATTTTTATTATCCACCCTGTTCTGTGCTACATGCTCCAGCTTGACGAGTAAAGATAAAATGAATTGTAACAAGTGTGTGTAACTGCTTTTTCTTGACTTTCTTCCTCCCCCCCCCTTTTTTTTTTAAAGAAAAAACGGCTTAATTTTTTACTTCCGATTTCCTCGGAATAGCACTGCTTTGTGCTCGTGTTGAGCCTGGTATGAATTTTTCTTGCTCGATGATTCCTCGATTTAAATACGCAACAAATGCACATAGAAAGCGTCAAATGATTTAGAAACGGTAAATGAAAATATTTTATATATTTTTTTTTACATTATTTTTGTAGAAAGGTATGATTTAAATGATCATGGCGAAACCGGTCTGATTTAAATCACGATCTAAATCACGAAACAAATAATCGTGATTTTTATTATCCACCCTGTTCTGTGCTACATGCTCCAGCTTGACGAGTAAAGATAAAATGAATTGTAACAAGTGTGTGTAACTGCTTTTTCTTGACTTTCTTCCTCCCCCCCCCCTTTTTTTTATGTAAAACACAAAAATGAATGATTTTTAGGTAATACAAATGAAATGAAACAAAAATAAAATGAATGTAACGCGCTTCTTTTTGCTACTCAAGAAAGAGCAACGTGCTAGTGTACTACTTGAGCAAGTAGCGAGTGTCGGTGCTTAGCCCCATTTTAAGTATACGTCCACACGTTTGTTGTGGAGTCCCTAGACTACGAAGACCCCAGGACTGCGTAAATTCGTCGACGAAATCTTGGGAATTCGGTTTAGCGCGGTATGTCGGTCGCTTTCCTCGACGCCCGATTCTCTCAAGATTAAAGAAAGTTTGGCTTCACAGAATTCATTGATTTACAAATCACCGGTGTAGTAGCATCACTCGAGCAAGATACAAAAAACAAAATGAACATGTGCTCATTCATTTCTTCTTTTATGTTATTGTTGAGGGGCATACTTCGTTCACCCCCGAGCTTTGAGTACGGTGGGAGCGAGGCTCTCGATGTCCCGTGTCGAAAGATATGCCGGGCCGAAGGAGAGCTTCCTGCAGTGTCGGCCTGCAAGCGGAGGCCGTACGGTCGCGTATGCTCCAAGGAAGCGGTGACGTCATGCCGCAGGCGTTTGCACTCGTTGCAGCCCTTTTGCGCAAGTGGCGCCTATGACGTCATCGTGACGTCATGCCGCTCTGCTGCGTCGGCGCCAGCCGTTTATCGCGTGGGAGGCACAGGCTCGTCTCGTCTCTCTCCGTGTGTGTGTACAGCGGTTTTGTTTCACGGGGAAAGTCGCCCGAGGGAGTCACTTTTCCTCCCGTCGTTGAAATGCTGAGATCGATTGCGTGATCGTTGGTTGCTCTGTCACCGCCTTCGAATCGAGTCCGGGAGTGCGTGGCCGCGCGGTGTCGCACGGCGGTGACGCGGATGGCCCAGAAGCTGTATTCGAGTCGTTGCCCGGGTCTGTCCCCTTGCGCCTGGTGTCGACGGATGCGCGAGTCCAGGCACCCTCTGCGTGGGTCCGGGTGAGCGCCCTATTTCCTTACGCGCCAAAAGATGCACGGAGTCGGTGCCGTTTGCTTACGTTGCGTTGTGTTACGAAAGCTCACGTCGTGTTACGACCGCGAGTCACCGCGTGCTTCGTACGAAGCGTGGAAAACAGATAGATAGCTTTGCTGGCGACTAACGAAGCGCAGATGTGCCGGTGACTCGGGCTCAAATCGGAATGTAACGTAAGAAAAAGTCGTCGAACAGTGTGGCTGTGTTGCAGATCTTACCCAAATGAATTCGAGTTACTGCGGCGGGTCGTGTCACGTAGTACAACACAGAAAACCTGCTGGACGCGGGTATAGGTCTCCGAACGCCAAGGTAGAGAACCCTTACCCTGGAGTAAGATTGAGTAAATTTTTGAGCACAGCCTGTGTGAATTGGCTTTATTCTTCCGTATGCAAGTCGCAGGTACTTGAGCCGAAATATAATTAGGTTACAAATGCATTCTTCCAAAATTGCTAAAAGTAGCCTGCTGGCTTGCGTTCAGTTGCTCTTTGGATAAATGTCCCGCGACGTCGAAGTGTGCTGCGATTGGTGACAAAACGGTTCGAACAAATGGCGAGGGTAGTGGAAAAGTAGAAACTGGACGAGGCAACTGCCTGGCAGCATTCCGGTGTCGGCGGACGTACCCCAGGGAGGCCGTTTTTCGGCGAAACGTGGACGACGACTCAGAGGCTCGCTAGCGCTTGTCCTTTGTTGAACCGGCCTGGTTTTCCGAAGCGGAAAAGCCGTTGGCGCAGTTTCGCTCTAAATCGGCGGCTCTGCTTGCGGCAGAACTTGAGACTGTGATGAAACGCGTGGCGCTGGGAAAGTTGCGGGGAACTCACCTAGTGCATTTGGAGCGACCCCAGAGCCTATGCCAGAGCGCTCCACGCACGGGCCTTTAGAGCGGCAATAGCCCCTTTCCGAAATTCAGTCCTGGCCACTCTGATCACTATCATGAACATCTGAAAATTGAATATGTGCTATACCATAGCATTGTCTATACTGACAAAGCCAGGCAGATCGCCACGAGACGCGGCCGCCGAAAGTGAAAAGGTACAGGCGCAGACAAGAGGCATGTAACGGGCGCCCCGCTGCGGCGAGACGCCGAAACACACTTCACCCCAGCGATGGAATGTCCGCTCGTGCTTCTCGCGTTCCTCGGGCTACCGCTTCTTTTCTTGTCGGGTTTGAAAACCATGTTTCGGGTCCTCACCGCTGCAATAGCTGTGCGCTGAATACCAGACTCCCCGAGAAATGCTCTGTGCTACCAGATCCTTGCGCTCCAAAATCTGCGACCCGGCACTCTGTGGCTCCGTCATCGAACTGCCAGGCTTTGTGAGTATAGAGGAGGCTATGACTGTACTAATGGCGGCCTTCTGTTTACCGGTGAAGGAAGAAGTCGAAGGTGCTCCTAAGCAGCTGATTCGAGTCCTGTACATTCAAGACGTTAGCGCGACGCGAAGCAGGAATTGGATGCAACAGCTGCGTTTATTTGTAACTCCGGGCCCGGTCAATCTGTTGGTAGCAAACAATAGGCTTCTCAGCCTCTCGATGTATAGTACACTTTATCGAGGCGTTTATGT
This sequence comes from Ixodes persulcatus, assembly GCA_013358835.2. Classification (NCBI taxonomy): domain Eukaryota; kingdom Metazoa; phylum Arthropoda; class Arachnida; order Ixodida; family Ixodidae; genus Ixodes; species Ixodes persulcatus. The sequence continues at coordinate 85,541 of JABSTQ010010936.1, read as the reverse complement.
GGAAATTGGCGATTCGTTATGACCGCTTGCATCGTTGTCACCATCGACACTGAAAGAGATTCAGAAAGATATATGCACAGCGAGTGAAACGCACATTATCTTTTGCCGTCGACTCACGAAAGTGACGATGCCCGATAAAAATACTCCAGACTATACAGGTTCATTGCCGCCATCAATACGGTAGAGGTTAAACTGCTATTTGAGCCGCCAGATGGCACTGGATACCTGAAAGGGTCTATTGCTAACTCGAGCACGCGGGTTAGTTTGTACTACTTATTGTTACTTTCGACGCACCGGTTACGGATTGGAACACACTTCCCGAAGATCTTGTAAACACAAGCTCCCCCGAAACACTTTTTTTTTTTCTGCGTACACTCGTTTTTTTACGAATGACGGGCTAGAAATAGTTACACCTGTAGTGTATGTACCCATACTCTACGACCTTCTGCGTTCGACTCCGAAACTGTCGTAATGTTATTCGACCAAAAAGCGCTCCAGTGTTCTGTTTTCATTTTAACATTGCCCGTACCGCGAGTGCCGTTCCTGACCAATTTATTTGCATTTTCTTGAGGTACTACGTTGGCTGTTATTCGTTGGGTTGTTGTGTTCTATTATTATTATTACTGCGCCCAGTGTACTACAGAAAGTGTTGCTTTTATAATGCATTGTCTCGGCCTCTGTGTGGGCTGCCGGAAAGTTTAGCTATAGAAGCACTTAGCGGAAAATATAAATTATTATTAATATTATTATTCTATACAAATAAATAATGCCAACTAAAAAACGAAACAAGGTGTTCTAAACCCCGAAGTGATCTACCTTTTAAATCAGCATGAATACGCCATTGCTAGAAGTAAGCGTTATCGAATGAAGCTAGGAGATACCCAGAAAACGATATTTAAGTTGCATTTACCTATATTTCACATAATTGCGCCAAGTTGAAGCTCAGCCCCATTCTCCGGTCCGTGGATTCCGAGAGACATGGCCCGTTAATCCCTCGGTTTCGCAAACGAGAGCTCGAATTGCCGCCCCCCTCTTGTTCCCGGCTCCGCAGTTTCGTGAACGCCCCTTTTCCTTTTGTTCTCGCCGTCCCGATTAATTCCGCCGCAGTTATTATTTTTCCTGCCTAAAAGAGAGCGACTCGCTTCCTCAGCTCGGACGGCGTCCTCATTAAGGCGGCTGTCTAATCGCGGCTCCTTGCCGCCGGCGCAGGCCACCGGCGGTCGGCCTCGGCGTTCGCTCGGGCCCGACGACGACGACGATACTATCCGTCTCCGCCGGCACGAGGACGTCGAACCGCGAGCGTGACCGAGACCGCGCTCGGCGAAGCAAGAAATGAAGCGCTCGGGCGCGGCGGCGTGGTTTGGCCCCGTATGCGCTAACCCGGGCGATTAGCAGCGGCGACCCGCGGCAGCGAGCTCCGGGAGGCGCCTGAGAAAGAGCCGGCGCATTGTTTGCGCCGGACCCACTTAGCGGAGTCCCCATTATAGTTTCTCGGCGGGCAGGAACGCTCGCGCGTGGCGCGCTGATACCGTCGCCGCCGGCGAAACTTAAAAGTCCCGTCGGTTGTCGCGTGAGCGGGCGCAATTCCGGTCGCTTTCCGCCGCTTTCACGACGTGCGTGCGAACGCGACGTTGGCCAACTGCCGCTTCCTCTGCGACTGCAGCGCGACGGATGAAACCGACGCCGCGCTGTTGGGTCTTTTCGGTCTCTCCGCGTACGTATAACCAGACCTAAAAAAACTAAACAAAAAAAGCAATCGCCTTTTCGTGTTTTGTTCTTTTGTATTGCTGGGAATACGGATAGGCGTCTGAGAGACGCCGGAAGCGTCCTGTGTACTTCAACAAAATATGGAGTGTCCAGTCGGATAGCCTCGCCGTCTTCTTATCCAAGGAGCAGCCTACTGCAAAGTCGTGTGCGCCTCGCGGCGCCATGGCCGCACTGTGGGATTCCCCACTTCGGCATTCCGCAGTGGGAGTGGGACTGTATCGGTAGTTCTGGGAAGATACCGTATCGACGGGTGTACAAAGACTCGAATTTAAGATTTAATCTGGACAGCAGCGTACACTTTTTTTCTATGGGAGTCACTAGCACGGTACAAGGGTAACTTCATTACCGTTCTGCTCAAGTCGGCGGCCGCCTTGCAGTGCCGCCGTCCGAGAGCGTGAGTCAGCGGCCCTTATCGAGCAAAGGGGCCGCCGGCGGATGCGGCCGTCCGCCCCTGGAGTGCTTCTAATCGAGGAGCGGCCGCGCGCGGAGCCGCGCTCGGCACTGCGTGCCGGTCACGTGCGGAGCTCGACGCTGCGCCGGAGAGTCCTGACGCCCCCGCGACCTTCTTCGGCGTCAGCCAGCCGCGTGGCAGCGACCTTCGCTACAGCATCGTTTCGTTCGTCCCGTTCGTCGCAGGTCCTCCTCCTCCTCCTCGCGTCGTCGTCGGTCCCAGTCAGCTGCGCTATTTGCGTCAAACTGCGCCAAAGAGCTTATACGTCATGCTACATTTTCACCCCAAAATGTGAGAAACCTGCGCCTACATCGCGCCAGAACCTGATTTCACTATATTAATGCCGCAAATATAATGGCTCGTGCCTCGCTATACACGTCCGGATCGTTATGGCAGGCTTGTGCGAATTTTCGGAACTTCCATTTATAACCGCGAATAACGTACTACCCTATTTTATCTCTCTGTCAGTGTCAGACACTGACGGTACTCGGAATTATGGCAATATGTCTTATGTTCGTGGTCTGCTCTGACGGATAAGTTGGCTTCGTTGAGTGCACTTCTCACCGCGCTCTCGTGTACTGCAGTAAAGCGACAACCGTGAAGTAAGCATCGCATTTTTTCTTGTATCTTGCTTCGCCGCACAGCGCATCCAAGTGCTAAACGAAAAGACCTCCGTCAGAGCGGGACGTTAAAACGCATAAGTCGTATATATATATATATTTTTTTTTTTTTGATGTCGCATTTTTTTTTATTTAAATAGCAATGCAAATGAATTGCATGCTCTTTTCATTCGTTATAAACGCCTGAAACAAAATAAAACAAACTTTTTTATTTTGTTTTTACAGTAAAAAATAAAAAAGACAATGAGAACGTTTCACACACAGCGAAAGTCTTATCGGCACTGTTGCGACCGAGGAGTTCCCCAGGAAGACTCAGGCAGGGCCAGGCCAGGACAGGAACCGCAGGCCGACTCCAGGCAGGGACATCAGGAGACGGGAGGGTGTCTCACGATAAACTCTGTTTAATTACATATGTACAGAAGTTTCTACATCGTCCGAGAGCACACTTTGCGACCTCTCGGTTGCTCTTTTTATAGCGTCGCTGTAGGTGCTCCAGCGGTTGGCAGCCAATGGTGGCCGAACTGCCAACTAACGTCATGTTCAGGCCCCGCCCCCACTCATGCTCTCGAGCACGCACGCACATACACGCACACACTGCAGCGTCGGACGGGCTTCCCAATCCGGCGCGGGGGCACTCTTGACCTCGATAAGCCGCGCCAGGAGCCGGTGACGAAGGGTCCGCTGTCAGCTCGTGAGACGTTGACCATGATGGAGATGATCCCCTCATTGTGCGGCGTCGAGGCTCAGGAAAGGATTAGCGGGACAATCCGCAAGTGGCGCCAGACGAAAACCCGAACCGAACGTACTCGCCCGGAAGTCCCGCCGCCGGCGTCGTCCCCCGGAATCCTCTCCCGGCAGTGCAGCTGATTCCTGAATCGACTGACCCCCACCTCGGGCCAGCGCGATTACAGCCAGAGAGAAGAGCTCAGCTCAGCTCCGCTCCCAGGTGTGGCGGCGTCAACACGGCGCTGGGCGACGCGTTCTGTCCACAACGGCTCAGACAGCCGGGCGCCGACGTTAAATGGGAAGGCCAAACCCCGCCGGGTGGACAAGAAGGGGGGGGGGGGGGGGGGCGAAGGAAAAGACGTGGCCTTGGTCAAGGCCCATCGCAACAGCACCAACACTTCAATGGCCGCCCTCGCCGAGCTTAGGCTTCCGCGACGTGCCATGATCCTTCTAGCGGCAGCTCTGGCCCCCGAATCATGCCCGTTCCGACAATATTTGCTGCTACAATTATTTCCTAGATACCTTTCCCGATCTCCCGCAATAGTCTTCGCTGGCGCTGACCATGGGCGGCGATGGGGCGTACGCCGCCATCTTTAGCACTATCGGGTCAACCCCCTTATGTTGTACCGCAGCGAAGGCTAGAAGCGCGAGCTCATTGCGTTGGCAGCTGCCCTTGATGCACGAAAGCTTGTTCCGCCGAGATGTGCCCTAGAGCAAGGAGCTCGCTCTTGTAGCCTTTCCTGCGGTACATCATAAGGTGAACATAACTGAGGTTGGTCAGCTCAGATGAGCTTAATGACCGTTAGCGGCTCAACGACAGTTAGCGCCCCCATCTAACTCTGGCCGATCGCGATGGAGTCAACTGTCGTTGGCTTAATGACACTTAAGAGCGCTAGTAGGGTGTTAGTTGCAGTTAGTTGCAGTTTTTTATAGGGTGTTAGTTGCAGTAAAAGTTTCTGAATAAAACTGCGGCTATTTCTTATGATAGACCGCGGTAATCTTTCGATAATCTTTTTATTTTTTTTTTTTTTAAATTGGTGGTATAGCGAGGGTACTCGCCAGATTTATATGAACTGCTCTGTAGGTTTCATTTTTATTTCAACTCTTGCTTAGGGGTCGATTTTATCCGTTCGGGGTACAGTCAATAGAATAAATTAAAACTGAATTATCTGAAGCAGGGGAGGGAGTACTTATTGTTCACGTGCCGATCTTTGCTGCCATGAAGTTTTGCATACAAAATGCCATTGATGTTCATAATTCAGGGACAGAAGCTTTTTTTTTTTTTTTTGAAGTCTGAATTAAGAATTTTAGGTTTACAACCTTTAGAACTTGAATGAAACGTCAGTTTGTGTGCGCAAGATTATTCTAACGTTATTTCAGTGAAATGTACTATTTGATTTACATTTTATTTTGATACCTAAACTGACTATTCACAACAGTTTATACCGTTCTTCATCAATCAGCATCTTGTTGTCATGCCTATGTAGTGCTTCTATGTGCCACTAGACAGCTATAGTTCTGTCTTGAGTTGAACAGAAAGGTAAAAGCAAGGTGGGAATTTTTTGGTTTTGTTTTAGTTTTTAGTTGTAAGTCAGCGCTGTCTATGTGCACATCTTCAACTTGTCTTTAGTCTTATCTGCTGTTTCTTTGCAGAGCTGCTGCTCCTTTAGGTAGCGGAGGTTACTCACTTTTATCAGTTCGAGAGAACTCTTGTTTTTGAAATATCGCTCTCGTGATTAGTGTAATTTCAGTTTTCGAAATGTAACGATGTCGGTGTGCGCGATTCTGGCGTTAAAGCAAACGCCATGCTTGATTGATCTCATGGCTCAGAGGAAAAAAACTCTGCGTCCAACACGCGCTTGTTTCTTTCGTTGTGCTTTCCCGTGCAAAACATATTGCACGCAGTCTATAGAAACTGATGACAATAATCCCTGGAGAAGGGGAACAAGAGGGACAAAGCACTAACACAAATCTCCAAACACAGCTAGGTGACTGGTGCGCGACCGAAAAGCCCGCCTGGTCCGGGTATCGAACCCGGGACCTCTACATTACAAGTGGAGCGCTCTACCAACTGAGCTAACCAGGGGTTAGACGTCAGTAGAGCAAACGGGTTTTATCAGCTGCTACCAGTCTCACACCAACAAGGGTGAAGCTTGCAAAGTAAGGTACTGATTATAATGCATTTAACTGCAAAGGTGCAAGCGAGCTGGACAAGACTGACGAAAATAGTCCCTGGAGAAGGGGAACAAGAGGGACAAAGCACAAACACAAATCTCCAAACACAGCTAGGTGACTGGTGCGCGACCGAAAAAATCCGCCTGCGGTCCGGGTATCGAACCCGGGACCTCTCCATTACAAATGGAGCGCTCTACGAACTGAGCTAACCAGGGGTTAGACGTCAGTAGAGAAAACGGGTTTTATCAGCTGCCACCAGTGTTACACCAACAAGGGTGAAACTTGCAAATTTAGGTTAAGCTCAGTTGGTAGAGCGCTCCACTTGTAATGGAGAGGTCCCGGGTTCGATACCCGGACCAGGCGGATTTTTTCGATCGCGCACCAGTCACCTACCACCTACCACCATATCCACATTTTAACGGCGCTTTTAACTTCCTACCCAGTCACATCGTCTCAATAAACGTTTTCATGCCATATTTCCATAGAATTGCTATAGACAGACTCGATAGAATTGCCATAGACTAGACTCGATAGAATAATCAGATTCAGTGCGGAGAAGCGACACGACACCCAGTTGGAACCTCCTTGCGGAGCCTACTTTTCTAACTGTGTCAAATAATGATCGCGTCTTTTAATGCTTTATAGTTGTGGAGATAATTCCCCAACCCTTAGAAACCATATTTCATATAAATTAATGACAAAAACAAAATACATGTAATTTTTTTTTTTTTTTCTGGGGTGTTTTTTGTTCAAATGATTGCCTTTGAAGTGCAGGTTATATACGGCGGTGCTCCGTGGCTTGTATGTTTGATGCCTGGGTATGCCGACACAGCAAGTGGCGCGTGCATTCTTCCACGGATGAGTTGCAACAATATCTAAAAAGTACAGATGAACTGTAGAGCGTGTTGGTAAAGTGAACACAGAAAGAATAAAAGAAACTCGGGAGGAGCGACGACGAAAATATGCTTCAAAAGTAATGTTCGAGACCGTTTTTTTTTTGTTTTTTTTTTTTTTCGCGATAAATTTGGCAAGTAATGAAGTTGTTAGACCCTCTATCGGTTCTCTATGCGATTTCTATGGACCACATTTTACAGGAAGTCTAAACACGAGCGGCCAAAACTTATAGACACTGGATAGAGAAGCGGACACATATTCTTTAGAATATCTATAGCCTCTATGTACAGTTCTTTAATGATTTTTTTTCTTCGGCGACTATCATAACGTGGGGAGAAGAACGAAAGCGTGTTTCATAGGTTCGGATCGATTCATTGCCCCTTTTAAGAAACGTGGTGTGCGCATGGACGGGGAAACGTCGTGCTCATCGGCCACACGCTTGCTGAGGTCCTCGCATTGTTCGCCGTGATGGGCCGTATCTGCAGAAAAATGAGCACACAGGACTTTTCTGGAGCGTACGAGTTGTCGGCAGTATTTCTTTCTCCGTCGGGGCTTCTCCGCCAAGCCGCGTGGTGTGTGGATCTCTGTGCTCATCTGCATGCGCACGGCCGAGGCGGAAAAGGCAGCGCCAGTACCCCCGCCGCCGGGCGTGTACGAGGAAGTCTCGGCCGGTGCCGCAACGGAGACACTTTTCGTGGAAGCGGCTGCGGCGCTTGCCGGGAACGTCGCTTTTCGTGGACGGAAAGCGGCACGAGCGGACCACCGGACTCTGGATGCCCTTTGACTTACCGGCCATTTCTCGAGCAGCGCGAGGAGGGGACCTCGGTTGCGGGTATAGACCTTTTCTTTAACGGCGCCGCCATCTTGAGAATTGCGGCGCCGACGACGCCGTCTAGCGGCTTAGAAAAAAGAAATACCGGCTAGTTCTGGCAGCACAGCTATCTGGGTAGGCAACGGTGTGGGTATGGGGGGAACTTGGCTAGACTTGGCTATGGTGTAGCAAAATAACTTGGTTGGAGCTTGTCCGGTTGAATCCAGCTGGCTACTCACAGGCCATCACCTTGCCTCCTCGAGAGAATGACGACGAAGACGGTGGGGTGTTTTGATTCAGTTTCCACAACGAAAGAATATATTAGCCGTTTAATGTAGTCTATGCAGGTAAGCTCTCGGCATTTGATAGCTCCATCTTGAGTGTGGCATGTAGACTTTTTCATAAATTTCACATACCATGGGGCTTGCAGTGATAACCTAATTGGACCACCTGCACCGGGAATTAAAATCGGTCCTCTTGTCGTAAACGAAGTGGTCGCGAGCTTAAACGTGACGATGAGTCTGATACGAATCTCTCGCGATTCAAGCTCACAATCGACTGACTTCATAAACAAGGATTCTTGGGAAAAATGCGAAGCTCGAAAACATTGCAGCCACACTCGCGCTGCAGCTTCTTGTGCTCATGGCACACTTTCTGATATTGCTCTTATGCTTTTTAAAATTATTTATCCATCCGACGACCACGCAGTGGTAGCCAGACAACCGTAGATTTTCGGAAATTGCAGCACGGTAAAAAGGAGGACGCGGAACTAACTCAGGCACGACGTCCGTTTTTAAGCCTTTTCGCCCATACCCTTGGCGGTTGCATACCCTGTGTCAGCGGGCAATCCAAAAATGCACCAGGTCGAGGGTACGTCAGTTACTGGCTGGTTTGAGGTTATGCGAAAAAGGTCTATAAAACGCACAGTCTGCAGGATATCAGCGTAACTAAATACTTGCGAGGTTGCGACGAAACTTGCGCAAATCTAACTTGGCTAAGAATAAATTGGCTTCCTCTTGAAATGAAGTGCAACGCGTGGTTCGAGCTGACCAGGAGCTGGTAGTGAGTCATTAAAGAAATAAAATACTCGTAATCGATTACTTTTTGGAATAAGTTTTTATTTGAATACATTTATTGGGAAGTAATCGCGAGAGCACACTTTTGGAAGTACTAATTGCTCGTTACTGCATTCTCTCCCCTTTTAAATGGCACACTTTGATTCTACAAGTTTCCTACAAAATGAATACTCGAGTGAAGTCTTCGACAGGAGGGTGGTTTACCATCATTGGTGTATTAAGAAGACCCCTGTCAGACGAGCTAATTTAGTGCACCTCGACTTTAGACGTCAAACTCACTCGTCAAGCGAGTTTGACGAACTCGCTTAACTCGATCGAGTGCGTAGACACGATAGCAGTGTTTACAGAGTGAAACGTAGGAACATAGAAAAAAGAAAAGTCGTAAATTTTATTCTATAAAGGATTAGAGATTCGCGGAAGAGAGGAGAGAGTGAAGTGTCATTGCAAAAAGATGGTAGAGTACGACGACATAGTCATTCCAAGGCTATCTTGCTTAGCGGAGATGGCTAGAGCCTACTTCTGCGTCAGCATGTATCTGTACGAGACAACGCGATCATAATGATCTAATAAGGCAGTGTCAGGGCCTTCTCGCAGAACCATGTGCATGGGGCGAAGCGGATCGCCAAGGTTGGATCTGCTTCTATATCGTAGCTGGTGATGATCGATCATCAACTAATTGGCGTAAATATCGTTAATTAACGTAACGTTGTCTCGTAACGTGTCTTCATTAAAAGATGAAATATTGCTGAGACATTTATGCCTTTAATTTTAACATTTTACGTGTCTATCGCCCATCGTTATTGCCATCATTTCCGAGTGACACTAATTCATCCCGTGTGGCACCGAAACACTTGAAGTGACACTTCGGTGAGCTGAGGTGCAGTAAATTAGTCCGTCTCACAGGTGTATGAGTTTATAATTCGGTGATCCTCAATTCAATAATGGGCAGTACAAAATATCCGTTTTCAAACCGGTAGAAAAGTCTGTCGTTTTGAAAATCTGAAGTAATAAAAAAAAAGTAACGGTTATCTTTTAGTTAACTGCCAATCACTTTTCTACTCGAGTAATCGAGTAATTTAATTAACTACTTTTTAACCGAGAGTAACTAAAACTGTTATCGATTACTTTTTTTTTTCATGTAACATCTACAAGACTGAGTAGAGCAAACGGCAGTTGCCACTCGTTTTGAATTTTTCAGCGGCCACCAGTCGCCTATAGAGGGCGCGAGTTCCGCTCCATTTCAGGTGGAAGCCAATCTATCTTCCCCATCTTAGGGACTTACCCACTCTAACTTGGTTAGATTTCTGGAGTAACTGGCCGCTTACTTTCGGAACATGTCAATGTCGTTTCGACAAATCCGCGAAATTCCACGCGCTCGGAGTATTCATTTCATCGCACGCAGCTTATTCGCTCTCACGTGTTTTGTGCTCGGGTGTGGATGAGGGCTCCAATGTCCTCCTCCTGTGTCGGCCGGATGACCCTCCGGACGGTAATGAAGAAAGCCCCCTTACGAGAGCTTTATGGCGCGTTTACACCTGCGGATTCGCGGACGGATCCGCGTGATCTATGAGCTGTACGACTGCGGGTGTTGGGGGAGCTCTCGAAGGGTGTTAGTTTTGGACCATGCTGGTTTACACCCCTAACGGTGTAACTTGTCTTAGTGTAGACCGATGCCGGAGCAGACAGCGTATACTGACGGCGTTCTCTCACTTGAAGCGTGCTCGGAATGGTTGCACCGCCACGCTCGTCACCAGCCATAATCTGTTGTTCCACGTGGTACATTTACCCGCACGCTTACTTTTCCGGGTCTGTGTGTTTCGTATACGCGTTAGCGTTAATGGCCGCAGAGTGCCTCGGGTTATTTTGTGCCGCCACAATGATCAACAGTTTTAGGCATGCGTTAACAACAACTCGGTGCTGCTTTCGTCACCGACTGCCGTCGCAGCTCAGTGTCGAAGCTATACGCGGGGGGAGAACCGTTTACGTGACCGCGACAGACGTCCGCAGCACCTGGAGGCCACCGGTGTGACCGGCTGTGCACGCGAGCAGCGGGTCGGGATCTGCCGATACACATGCGACGGAAAAGATTCCTGAAAGAAGGTGCAGCTGAAAGCGATCGTTGCCATTGACGTCGCAGCGGGTGCGCTGCGTTCGGTATACTCTTCAATGGTCTCGTATACTCGTCGTGAGCATCGAAACAGAGCGGTCTTGTTACCCTAATTACGTGCAATTTGAGTACCTCAAGTCAGTGGCGTCACGAGGGTCAGCGGCACCCGGGGCGGTACCCCGCCGCCACCCCCCCCCCCCCCCCCCCGGCTCTCGTGGCCCGCCGCGACACCCCCCTGAGTGCTCACCCGGGGCGGTCCGCCCCCCCTTTGTGACACCACTGCCTTAAATGCTTCCAAATGTATAGAATTACCTTTCAGTCGCTGTAACTTCAACTGGGTTGCATTGTTTGGTGTTGCTTACGGCGTAGGTCTGTCGCGGTAACTTGTCGAAATTCGGACATCTGCACTACTCGTTGTCGCTACCTCAAACTCTGCAATAAGCGGAGAGGTGAATAGAAAGAGCTGCATCCCCGTTCCTGTTCCGCGTTAGAACCGATCGATGATACAGCAACAATTACGGTACAGCACAACGACGTGGGAATAACGTAAAACAATAATTGATGCATTATTTAAATATTTGTGGCAACGATAAGTCTAATTTAAAACTAAAATCTGCCGAAAATTAACCAAATGCAGCGCCGGTATCTGTAGCTGTATCAGGGTTGCCATTTTTTTAGTAACTTTTTAACAGCTGTGCTCGCACTGTAGCGCATCGCAGAGCTGCGCTTCGCAAACAGAGCTGTAGAAGTTTCCTTTAAAAACTAATCACGTTGCAGGAAAAGTTATTTGAGCTGAAATACCATTTAGTAAAAACGTCACAATGAAATCTAGTTACCGTTACAGTTCCTCCCGAAAAATTAGTAAAATACATTCGATTTCTTTTCAAATTTTCCGTCGAAGATGTTGCTGAGGTCGCTGACCAGCCGTTCAGTTTCCTACGCGTCAAAGATAATCGGCGCACTTCCGCTTTGATTCAGCAGCCTGCTGGAGACAGAGTTCGAGGACAATCAAAATTTAACCAACGGGAATTCCCCCATTTGATCTTGAGACGAAACTTGCCGAACAAAGTTGTGCGTTATTCCGAACACGTAGCTAAGCTGCCGCTTATTCTCGCATGATTTGGGGAATGTATTTAAGCCGCCGTCAAACTGCTCCTCCATTCTACAAAAGTACAATAACCTCAAACCTAAGTTGGACACCGCACGTTAGCAACATAATCGGAAAAGCTAATAAAAGACTAGGATATATTAGGCGCTCTCTTAAACTCGCTTCCTCGGAAACAAAACTCACAGCATACAAGATGCTAATAAGGCCTCTATTAGAATACGCATGTGAAGTCTGGGACCCGCATGTTAAATATCTCGTATCAAATCTGGAGCAAGTTCAACGGCGTGCGTTACGTTTTGTTTTTTCTAGCTATAGACGGCTGGACTCTGTGTCACCTCTTTATAAAAGGGCAAATGTACCCCTCCTTCAAGTGCGCAGGAAGCAGAAGCGGCTTAATCTTTTTTATAACATAATGAATAACACTGTTCTAGTAAATAAGCAACAGTATATTAATGAGAGCATGTCGCGTATAACCCGCAACAAGCATGCTCGGCATGTGGAAGAACGGAAGTTTTCCAAGGACTGTCTTAGGTATTCGTTCTTTTTGCAAACAGCCCGAGAATGGAACAAGCTACCGGCACATGTCGTGACCGCTGAAACTCGAGAAGAGTTTAGTTCCCTTGTTTCAGAGATTTCTAACAGCAGTACCTAGAGTTGTCGTTTCATCGTGGTGTTGAATACGTGTTATTAATCTGTGCATTTTGAACGCGTGTATTTTTTTTTTTTTTTTTTGTGTTGTGCAAATCCACTCCTATCTTGGTCCTGTGTAGGACCGATAGTATTTCAAATAAATAAATAAATAAATAAAAGTGTTCGCTGATGACACGCGTCAAGCGTCTGCAGAGATGGCATACAAGCAGCGGCGTACCAACTTGTTTTTGAGTGGGGGGGGGGGGGGGCAAACCAGACCTCCCCCCTCTGCCCCCCCCTACACCCCCCCCCCCCCCAAGGCCGGGGAGCGGTGCCCTTGGAATCCCTTGGGCGCCGTCGGCCTGTGTTTGCCCTGCCCAGTGGCGGCTGTTTCAGGGGGGCAAAACACATGCCTTGCCCCCCCCCCCCCCCCCCACACACTCTAAGAACTTGGGGGGGAGGGCAAGCGCCCCCCTTGCCCCCCCGGTTGGTACGCCCATGCATACAAGGAGGAAGACGTGTCTGCTGGCTGTCTTTTGCATGAAGCAGCGTGTCGGCTGCTGTGGGCGAAATCGCGAGCATTTGGAGCAACCACGTAGTCGAGCGCCGAGGCGGCTTGACTCGCCCATAGGTGTTGCCTCATTCGCGCGGCGTCAGCGCTCGTGGCGCAGCTGCGCAGTCGTCTCAATGGCGACCTGCCAGAAAGCGCCGGGGGGTCGACGTCCTGGAGCCTCTCCGGCGGGCAGCGCGTCGGCGGCGCCTGATGAATGGACGGCGTCGTAGTCTGCGCCGCCTTGGTCGCGTCCTTTTGTTCAGCGCCGCCCTTTCTTTGTCTGGCACGTGCTGCGTCTGCCGCGAGTCTGCTGCTTCCTCGCACGTGTCGCTCAAAAAGATGCCTCTCTCTCTCTTCCGATAGATGGCGCTACCTGGTCACGAGCCTCACGTTCGTGTAGGCGTCGCTGGGTGACACCGATGGATGGCGCCACCGCTGCACTGACGGCCACGTCATAGAGTTATTACTATAAACGCTAGAGGCTCAGCTGGCGCTAGTGTGCTGTTGCATTTTGAAGCAGACAGCAAGCAGTCAGAAATTGACTTCCGGTAATGCATTTCTATGGAAAAAAGCGAGTGCATTTCCTCTCTGCGCTTGATTATAAGAGCAAATATCACCAATAATTTGCACGTACTAAGCACATTGGAACATTTCTCAGTCACGCAGACGAAATAATTGGTCAGTTACAGCATTTTTATTTGAAATTCGTGGCATGAAAAACGGTGTTAAAACTACTTCGCACGTGTATTTATGTGCACTGTCGGACACTGTTAGCGCGAACACGGCGTCGGCGCTTTCCAGCATGGGGGATATAAGTGCCAAACGAACGAAGGACATGTGGAAAACCAAGAGAGACGGCAAGAACTACGCAGTGACACTGGATAAGGAACTCCTTGTGCATGCAGATGATCAAAATAAAGTGAGAGTCACGTAATATAGTCCGATTTGCAATAGACCCATCCCAAAACTACTCCCTCTTCAGGCAGGTCTGAAAGTCCTTCACAGTGACGTGCGCAAAAGACACCATTAATGTGGCGAGGCTATTACTTGTATAATACTGTTCTTAAATGAGCTATATATAAGCGATCGGCTTTCAATTTTTATGGTGTCTTTTGCACACGCAGCTGTGCAGTTTTTCAAACTCCGCCAGAAGAGGGCGTAATTTCGGGATGGGTCTATAGATAAGTACTGCTTTATTCTTTCTGCTCATGAATATGTGCGAAGATGCTTGTTCTGGGTTCAAATCATCACCCGCACGCTCCAAATCTTGGCAAATAGGGAGAAGCCAGAGAACAGGTGCCCGATAAAAACTGCCCGACATAGGAAATAATAAGAAAACACACCTTTAGTAGCCCACGTACTTTATTCTTTACGTTTCGAACGCTTTTTTACCCACTCGTAAAGATGCACGACGGGGTCATTTTCATATAGTGATAGGACGGGCATATTAACAATATATAAGCACCAACGGAATGCTGGCGAACTTTGAACATACTCTACATTCCTTTCGATCGTTATTTTGCTTAGAATCGTCGCTCGTTTCTACATACCTGCCATGGAACAGAGGATTGGGCCTGAAATATAGCAAAGTTTAACATCGTTCAGTGGTAAAGAAAAAATGCTGTAACTAAAGCAATTACACTTTCACCATATTAATAAAGATACATTCTATCCGGTACAACCGAAATAACAAAAGTTATTCATGTTATTTTCCGGCAAAGAGACAAAATTCACGCGCGTTTTCCCATAGGAATACACAGGAAGACTAGAAAAGTAGACTGCATGCTGTCTGCTTCAATTTGCAACCGGAAGTCCCGTAGACACTAGCGCCAGCTGAGCCTCTAGCGTTTATTGTAATAACTCTATGGGCCACGTGACTACGGCGTCTTGGTGCGTGTTCTCTTTCCCGTGGCCCCTGGTTTCCGCCTTTACTGAGAGGGACCTCGGCGGATGGCGGCGGAGACTGCCGATTGTGCCCAGGGTTCTGATTTGGAAATACGCGGCCGTTTCGCACGGAGCTGTTCCTCCATACGTCGTCATTGCTGTCCCCCTTTCCTAAACACTGGTTCAAACACTTGCGACTGCTTAGCACCGTGTGCCCTCTCAAAATCACTTACTACGAGAGAATAGACTTTCGCCATCTATCAGGTAAAACACTTGGCATTCCCGACTAGTTTTTCCGCTCATCCTTTTTTTTTATTTTGTTTAAAATACTCGATAATGTTATAGTTATCATAGATAGTACGTGCATTTGACCTGGCAAATATCGCAAATCCTTCGCTCAAGTGAAATGCAGTTTCCGGGTCACCTCATAGATGGCGACAGCGTGCCACAGTGTTCTCTCGTCGTAAGAGGTTTTAATGAAAGGTTTTAGAGCACACGGTCCTAAGTAGTCGGAAGTGTGTGAACGGGCCTTTAAGGCTACATTCTAAGGCCAATAGCCCAGTCCCAATGCACGGTATTGACTAAAAATAATCTTTTACTTCAGTGACCTCATTTTGTTACATCGCTCTGATATTACAAAAGTCCCCTCCCTAAGTATGCGTTGACAGCTCGAGGAAAACGCAAACTACTGTGACGACTATGTCTGTCTGTGCGGGGTTTCCTCAGAAAGATGCCTTCGCGTGGCCTTTGGCAGCAGGCACAATTCATCTCCGTACATTCGGGGGCTCTGTTGGACACCATTTCCGCTATGAAAATTTTCGAAAATCGTTGGATTAGATAGCTGTAAGAGCTGAAAGTTTTGGCGTCTGATCCCAACCGCTAAGGCTGCATTTGGGCGGAGCTTTCGACAGTTAAGTTATGCGGTGGGGAAAAACTCTTGTCTCTTATTCCGGTACATTGAGCTGATTGTCATATTTTGACCGACTTTTGACGAATAGTAAAGGCATCCTAGTCGTAGGCAATGCCGATCTATACTCCGTTCCACGTCCAGTCCGAGCGCAGTGGACGCCATGATCTATTCCAGCCGATCCAGCGCCGGGAGAAAATCGCGTGACCTGCCGGTTGGGTAGAGCAACACGGGAGCTCAAGGTCACATGACACTCTCTCAACGCTGGATTGGCTGGGATGGCTCTAGCGTCCGTTGCGCTCGGACTGAAGGTGAAACGGAGTATAGTGATAACCCACACTTATGATTTCTCGCTCCAATAATTGATTAAACTGAAAATGGCATGTACAGTGCTCGTCAAACTTATACGAAACACTTGTGGAATATTGAATGCAGAAAAAAAGATAAAATATGAGAGAACTGCGCATATTTATGTGAACTGAAGGTATACTACGGACATAGTGGGACACAGAGAACTAGCTCAGGGCTAGCGCCAGCTATATGCACGCACACATAGAAAAGAACAAAATAGAACAAGCCAAGAGTAGGCTTTTCCAGATAAGTGTTCTAAAGCGCCGTTCACACTCTTTCAACCGAGTACGACCGAGAGACCAGACCGGTGTTTAAGCCTCTTGTGACCTCTTAGGACCGGATGCGCTGCAGCGGAGCTGGTCCTAAGACGTCGCAAGAGGCTTAAAAACCGGTCTGGTATTTCTCGAGCGTACTCGGTTGCAAGAGTGTGAACGGACCTTAAGAACTGTACAACGCCACTGCTCCATAAAAAAAAAAAAAAAAAAAAGACGCGCTGGTTTTAGGGGAAAAAAAAAAGCACGACAAATTCCGCTGTTTTTTTTTTTTTTTTTTTTTTAATAATGCGCTTTTAGCTAGTTTGCCCTTGAACGAGAGGTAGCGATAAAAATGAAATGAAGTTGCAATCTCCGAGTTCGATCGAATCGTCATATGCAGTTCTCAAAAGTCGGTACTAATTGGCGGCCGACGATAGTTACGTCTTGTCGAACGGTATAGAGGGAGGTTTGGTCGGGTGGCGCTTGTGGGCGACGAGCCTGTGGGCGATCGATACGGGCGACCTTCTGCGTCGCTGCGGCCGAGGCTCTTGGCGATTATGTGCGCGCGCGCAGTGGGCTGCCGCCTTCTCCGTCGGCGCATCGATCTCTTCCCCGAACTCCGGGCGAACGTGCGACAGCGCCTCCGTGCCCAGTGCGGTCTCGTTCAGTCCAAAGAGAACATGTTCGCACTTCGGAGACCAGACTACGTGCGTCATCCGGGTCACTCGTGCTAGCATCGCCGTCGGTCGAAGAAGCAGACGCCATGCTTCGACGCTGCTGCGTACCTATCGCCCGAGCCGCTAGACAGCACGGCGACGTCTATTCGACGACTCAGCCCACGACGCCGTCGAGTCGGATATTGTGGCGCATCCTGATAACAAGTGCGTTCCGTCTAGGAACGCGCGGTGTGTTGTACCGACGAAAATCCTTTGCGAAGGGGCAAGAGATCGAAGCTAGAAGTCCTCTAGCAATCGGCGAATTGCACGATTCTTAGGCAAAGAGACTCGAGCTTGAGTGGAGGACATTTGTTAGGAATAAGTGGTATTTAATGCTTTTATGGTGGATGTACGGTCAGGTGAGGCGGTCCTAGCGTTTTGTCGACACTGGGCAGTCGGTATATGCGTGGTCTTTTAAAGGCTGGAGTCGATGGGGCGAACATACGGCAAACATTCACCGACGAACTTCGCTTTGCTTGCGCATAAACCACTGCTCTGACAGGGCGGGAGTAAACGGCGCCGAGCGAAATTCGTCGCTCGTTGGTAGCAAAATCACTGCAGGGAGCCTAAGCTTTAGTGAAGAAACGCTCCCGGCGTGCACCGATGTTCCAGGCACATCGCATCGCAGTTCCTCTCAGTCTATACCTGTGGCTCTCCGCGTGGGCAGGGTAATGCGATATTGCAGCATCATCGATGAATGTCCAGTCAGTCCGTGCTGCTGCTACCGTGCCGCGGCGTGCACCGCGAAGGCGCGAATCTGTCCCGACGTCGCCGTCGTCGTTCCCCCGCCGGCCGCGGTCCTCTCCGGCGCAGCGGCGGCGCCGGCGCCGGCGACGTCGACGGACGGCAATGAAGCCGTCTGCGGCGGTGCGCGCGTGCGCGGCGGCACCCCCCTCTCCCGCGCACACCGTCTGGGCGTCTGGCGGCTCCTCGGCCAAGGTGCACGCACTCTTCCCGGCGGTCCACGGCGAGCCCGGACTGCGCATGCGCGCCATCGGCCCTACGACCGCGGCGTCGTCGTCTGCTCAGCGAAGCCGGCCTCTGCATTCCGCCGCAACGGAATTATCGATCGCCGGCGGGGCCTCGGCCGCAGCTGTCCACCGACGAGGAGTCTGCGCCCGACCGTGCTCCCCGCCGGACGCGTCGCAACCCGTTCGCGCCGCCGCTCGGTCGGTCTCCTCCTCGACGACCAAGAAGAACGCTGCCAGAAAACCAGGGAGCGGCGACGGACGTCGTCAACGAGCGAGCGGTCTTTCCTCCCGTTGCCTCTACGTGCTGCATCAGGTGCTTGTGACTACGCGTTCGAAAGTCAGGTACCTGAAGTAGCGCGCGGAAGGCTTCGGGGCTGGTCCAGCGAGTGACGGGGGAAGGCGAGCCACACGGCGACTGACCTTCGCCGCCGGCGTGCGCCCACCTCTTCTGCTCGGACCCGGAGGGCGAGCCGGACACTCCGACCCTGCTGCGTGGACGTCGCAAGTGCCCGGTCGACCGAGCCCGTGAGTGGAGAGAACCTTCTTTTTCGCTCCCCCGGAGGTTCTCGCGGTCGCACTCCTTTTCCCCGGGTCGGTCGTCGAGGGTCGGTCCCCGCGGCTGGAGGGCCATTGACGCGCGCGCCATTCGGACGCCATGTTTGAATGAGAGCAGTCTTGGCACGTCGGCGACCACCGGCAACAGCCCGGCCGGCTTCGAGGTTTGTGCCAGGGTTCGGACTCGGCGAACGACCCCGCGGCTTTCGCGAGGGAATCCGGCTCATCTGGCAAAGCACACATCTGCCGTTACTAGAAAAGAAGAAAACAAATCGCGATGCACCTAGCTTTTGGGGTGTGTGTACCTACACGCGTTAATTTGAAGGTGAGAAGTAGAAGGCTACTTTCTGCTTCGTACTAACTAGAGTTTTTTTTTTTTTTTTTTCCCTTCGTTTTTTTAGATTTTGACTTTACGCGTCTACGTACAAGAGAAAACCCCCTTTAAATTTGCTACTTAAAAAAAAGTCGAAGATATTCATCCTGATGATCATCGTATCAGCACCTTGTATGTGTCCCTAAATGTTAGCTAGGCTTTGCATTTTGCCCGTAAGACATCCCTAATGTGTCACCTTTCTGTCAACCATACTACGATCTTGGCAAAAGAGAGCCAAGTGAAAACTAATATTTAAAAAAAAAAAAATGTTTGTCAAATGGTTGCCGACTAGGAGTCGCGCTCAGTGAACTATCGTCGGTGAATGGCGACCTGCTTTCCAAGTCGACAAGAAAAAAAAGATCCGGGAAGGTTTCCCGGTGTCCGCGGAGGGAGTGTGCGCGTGACGAAATGTCAAAGGCGACGCCGCGCTTCGTGCGCGCTTGCGCGTGCGCGCTCCGGCGGCAGAGGGATGCGGAAGATGCTGTAGCGGAGGAGGGGATGCTCTTCCTCCTCACGATGCGGATGGGGATGCGGCGATCGACGCGCGCAGCTCCCGGGGCCGCCGCCGGGCGTGGCCGCTCTGCCCGGGTCCTGCCGTCAGCCGCTCGGAGTCTCTCCCCGCTCGCGTTCAAAGCGCGCTTTTTTTATTTTTTATTTATATAGGGATTGTTACATTTATTTCAAGAAACAGTGTCACCCTAGTAAGGCATTTGTAGACCATTTTAATTCCTTGTCCACTGGGCCGTGGAAAACATACGCAGTAGCTGCCTTGGTCGGCATATCGGACACGCGGTTTTATGCGCCTGGGAATTTTCTCGCGTAGGTGATGAGTGCTGAAAAGGCGTTACTGCTTCGGACAAGAAACAACATTTTTTGGCTCGCTTCGACCGACGTCACGGTGCAGCGGGCAAAACGGCGGGGCGTTCGTAGTGACCGAACGAACCGGAAGACGCGTTGTAAAATGTGCTTTCGTCGTCCCGCGTGTTGGTCGTCGCCACGTTTCGCAAAACGATGAACACTGTCGAGGGTGTATACAGTGGCTTCGTGCGGACGGACACGGAGGCACTTTGAACGCTTCGTGTCGTTTTGATTAGTCTCGTCACGTGTGCGGGACGGGTGCTCCATCTTTGTACTCATTCTAGCTGATGGCAGGAGATTGGAGGCAGCATAGGTCAAGGGCGTTTCTCGGCCACTGTGCGGCCCTAGAGCGTTTGCGTTGTCAGAGTCTACCCGCCGCGCTTTGTCAAAAACGTAGTTTTTTTTTGTGTGTGTGTGTGTTAGGGAGTGTTGGGAGATTGAAGCGGCGCGCCTCAAGATGGACGTCGCCACGGGTGCCTCGGAAGGGGACCGTAGCCCGGCGGCGCCGGGAATCCCTAAAGCGGGACTGCTTGTCTCGGCAGCTATAAAAGGCCTGCGCTTTTGACCCCCAAACGTCGTCACTTGCACGCCGCACCGCCGAGATTGCGTCAGCACCACCGCCAGCGCGTCTGGCAGCGTCTCACAACGACGGCGGCGGCGACGCCAAGACCGACTTTTGTCCATCTTGGGCGTGTTTGCCGTTTGGGATGATCCACTAACGATGACGTCACGCTGAGGCCTTCTCTTCTAGGTGGGGTCACTCGCACACCTGGTGCGGCGTCCGTTGCAAACCGCCGACTCTGTGAGGTGCATATATCCTCGCGCACGCTCATTACGGCCTCCGCCCTCCGATGTGAAATTCGGGATAAAAAAATAAGGGGAAAAAAATGGGGAGCGGATGGGTTGCTTAGCAACGGCATCCGCGGCAACGGCTCACGCGTCGCCTAGCAACCGCGCTCTGCCTGCTTTCCCAATCGCGGACGCCTTGCACCACTTGCTGCACTTGCCCCGCAACCTTCGGCGCCTATTGATTTTCGGTTCGAGGTATTTCTGAGCTCTGGTCATTTCGCCGTAGAAGCGAGCCGTAAAGGCTAGCTTCGGAGGCGCGAACGGAGTCGGCAAGAATTCTAAAATAAAAATAATAAACTCGAGTTTTTAGTGGCTTACACAGCCATGTTTTGTTAAGGCTCCTCCTTCACACAATCGCGTTTGGCTAA
Source organism: Ixodes persulcatus (assembly GCA_013358835.2). NCBI lineage: Eukaryota > Metazoa > Arthropoda > Arachnida > Ixodida > Ixodidae > Ixodes > Ixodes persulcatus. The sequence continues at coordinate 64,537 of JABSTQ010010936.1, read as the reverse complement.
GTTTGACTTGGTTAAGACTGCTTGCGTCGATCAGTTGCTATGGCGACCCTTACGCGTTCCGTCGCTGCACGACGGAACGCGGGACGCAAATGTGTGAACCAGCCTTTACGTTACGAAGCTTATTTAAGCTCACGTCGAGATGCAACAGCGATTCACCGGCACACCCGTGCTTCGTATTGCGTTAAAGGAGTAGCTTGGCACGTGGAATGCGAAGCACCGATGTGCCGGCGCGTTCGTATCTCGATGTTAGAGTGCGCAAGCTTCTTGACGTAGGAAAACGGGACTGTGTGAACCCGCCTTTAGGGTGTAACATTTTATCGTGAAATATAAAGGGAGCGTGAAACGATTTTTCGACTCTCGCTATGTCGTGACCCCAGTGAATCCCGAACGTTTGTTTTGAACAAGATTCTGTGCGTCAGCTTCTCGCTGAAATAATGAAACAGCGGTTGGTTTCCTTCTTCGTTTCGAAACCAGTGGCCAAGTGTGACACCTAAAGCCCCACTATCCTGGGAAAAGTGGCGCCATTGATTGTTGCGAAAATGCTCGAGACACCTGCCGCGCGCCACTTCTGGGAAGAACATGGCGTCTGAAATGTAGCTCAGTGCTGCGTTGTGCCGCCATGATCTTCACAAGGGCTGCACGTTGCACGCGCCTCGTACATCGACGCACCTTGCGCTACTTTGAAACCGTGAAGGGGCTTTAGTGACACCTAGCCAGAGTGAAGCCTTAACTGCGGAAATTTGGCACAGGGGTTCGATTCGTTGACGAGACTATTTCGCTTTCGGCAATCATAGTCCACGTGCGGGCTCCACCGGGAAGGTAACACGAGAAGGGGACAGACAACAGTGACTTTCAACGAGTCATTGTTGTCGCGACAACAATGACTCGTTGAAAGTCACTGTTGTCTGTTACCTTCCCTATGATGGATATTGTTACCAACACGCTCGTTTCTGCACCTAACTTTTTCAATGCAGTTTCCCCGCCCCGACCGTACACATATCTAGGTGCGAGCTCTATCCCAACCCTTTTCTCTATTTCTTTTTTCTTTTGTGAAAACGGACGTTTTTAAGGGGGTTCGGCTTATACGAAGATGCGACTTGTAGACCGAAAAAGAAAGAAATAAGGAAAAAAACAATACGTTGCTCGTTGCCGAGTTTCTAGAGGAACCCGTTACTTTCTCCTTACCTTTTTTTACAGTTAAAGTAAGTACTGATGTTCTGGTCTCAGTGTGGGTGACAAACCGGCGTTCGAGTTGAGGCCATGTTTTCTAGAGCCCTCGCGCCTGGTTGGAATGTCGACGGAAGCAAAACACGAGTCAGAGCGAGGTGAGGGACGCCTCATGTGCACTTCCTCAGAAAAGAAAGGAAAACTAGCTTCACTCGTTACTTGGTTGAAACGAGAGACGCTCTTCGTTTCTGTTCGCGATAAGGAACGCAGTCTTTGGTTGGAAAAGTGCCGAGTTGAGGGTAATGGCATTGCTTGTAGCGCGTTGTGTCTGCCCAATCAGAAAGAATGAGGAAGTCGTATACCTTTCCCCGCGCATGAAAAGTGACAGCCGTTATCGATGGACTTGGATGCACCGTAGGCGTACGGATGCATACATGCAGTACGCGTGAGCAGAGGTTCGTCTCATGACACTTCGGATTATTCGTGTTATGATCATGTTAGAAAAACACAACCATCTTAATAAAAAAAAAGTCTGGATTTGCCGATTTTTAGACGCATTCCTGCATCTGAACGTCAATGACTACTCACTCACTGACCTTGAAGAAAACAATAATAATTTCGCGACGGCCGCGGACTGTTCCGATACGCGAGCGTAGAGCGTGGTTATGCGCGCTGCTGCTTTGCGCGTGCTGACAACGAGCTACCGCAACATCCATTCCTCGCCGTTCAGAGCTGTTATTCGTGGCAGGTGACAAGTTGCTCGCGTCCTCAGCCCACGCGCGACGAACCGTTGTCCGTTCCCGGGTGTATAAAGATGGCGGCCGCCGTGGCCCTCCCGCGCTGTGTCGTCGTCTGCTGCGGTTTTCGTGACGACTCCATTAGGCGGGTTCCGGCAGACGCGGGCAGGCCGGCCGTTCACCCCTTTCGCGACCAGGCTGCCTTTGTTTCGAGCGTCGTGCGCATGCGCTGCGGGCACGCCGCTTCTTTTTCATTAGTCCGAGGACCATCGCGCGCGCTTTTTTCTTCGTTCTTCGCGTGGACCGCGACGGGCCCAGTGTTTAGTCACGGGCGCCGGGGACGAGCCGAGTCCTCCGGCGCGGCGCTGTGTCCCACGCAGGTTAGAGGGGCCGGGGACGAGAACTGCCCGCGAGTCGTGTCCGAGGTGGCTTTATTGTGTGCCCACCCTCCCTATGCACCATTTCACCTCGCGGTGAACCGCAGCCGTCGATGCTAATACTGGGAAAGTAGCGTCACTGGCTTCCCTGCCTGCCACCCGAAAACAAACAAATACTTACATACAGACGACCGAAATCTCGCAAGGCGATTGGCTAACGAAGAAAAAATTATTGTCGTAGTACACTATAAGACATAAATCGCACCGGGAAACGGGTACACGATAGGCCATACGCAAAATTTTTGCCAGATATATCATCGTCATGCCATTAGGAGTCGCCATATTGGGGTTTTTATCGCATCTTCCAGTTGGGGACGAGGCGCATCTGCATTTAAAGGCTCGTGATTTGATAATTGATCATGAGTACACTAGATGGCGCTTCTTTTTGCATGTGGTCTATATGTGCATGTACGCTACGAAGATTCAAGGGCGAGACTAACAAACAAATACGAGGGGCGTTCATAAAGTTCGTATTATTGTCACGAAGGAATTGAGATTCAGCAATCAAACTCGAGTAGGAGTTGAGACATTCTCTACATATTCGCTGCCAAAAGTTACCCAATTTTTCTAGCGATGCACCACATGCCGGAGGCCATTGTTATAGAACTCCTCGTTTCGAGGGTTCAGGAATGGCTCCACTTCAGCAATCACTTTGTCGCCGTCCTTGAAATGTTTTCCTCTTATTTGGCCACACTGGAAGCGTCTCCGCCATTTAACCAAAGTGTCATAAACTGGGGCGTTGTCCCCGAACAACGCTCCCAGATTGGAATGAATATCCTTGGCATTGCTTCTCTTCAAATGGAGAAAACGGATCACTGCAGGTGCTTGGTACCGATGGGCGGTACCATTTTTGTTTCGACTCCCTAGCGGCGTTCCGAGCGACTATAGCATGCGATGTTTATACTGTGCGGAAACTAGAGGGACGCGCGCTCATGTTGATGCCTGTTTTGTTCCATTTTTTTTTTTCAATTTTTTGCGCCGATAATACGAACTTTATGAACGCCCCTCGTATAACATAGGGAACCACACATTGCCGCACCTTATATTTCGTCAGGACACACAAGGAGCGTAATCAGTCTTCGTTGCTATGGCAATCGCCATTTCGGCCCCTTCCAATCTTCAACGTTTCGAGAGGGTTGTTTTTTCCAACGACGCCGTTGGAAATCGACAGAATCATAAGAAATTTAGAAAATGATGTTGCCGCTGGGGATGACGACATAAAAGTCTTACCAATCAAGCACACCGTGAGCATTATTAGCCCTATATTATCCCATCTAATAAATATAACACTTGCGTCTGGCGAATTTCCCGATGAGTTAAAAATAGCCAAAGTTATTCCCGTGTACAAGGGAGGCGGTGTGACCACAATAAATAATTATAGACCAATTTCAGTACTACCAGGTTTTTCGAAGATCTTTGAGAGAGTTATTAATGATAGGCTAACCAGTTTTTTCAGAAGCATCAAATAATAACACAGGCTCAATATGGATTTCAGAAAAAAAAGTCTGCAGAACTAGCTCTGATTAAAATAAGATAAAATTGTTGAAAATATTGAAAATAAGTTGTATACACTTGGCTTATTCCTAGACTTACGAAAAGCTTTTGATACTGTGCAACACGATATTCTACTAGGAAAGCTTCAAACTTGCGGAGTTCGAGGTGTCGCATTAACACTAATCAAATCCTACCTTACAAATCGCTATCAATACGTTTATATCAATAATCAATCATCTAATAAATTAAAAATACAAAATGGAGTTCCTCAGGGCTCTATCCTGGGGCCTCTGTTATTCCTTGTATATATTAACGATATAACAAATATACCAGGCTCTCCTCAGTTAATAATGTATGCAGACGATACAAATGTATTTTTCTCTGGCTTTACAAAGGAGTGTTTAGACAATTCTGCAAATGCCTACCTCGTGAACCTATCAAATTGGCTACAAATCAATCGTTTAAGTTTAAATACAAGTAAAACTAAATATGTAATTTTTAATCCAGTAAATAAACGTGATTGCAGCTCTATCAATATAACGTTTGATGGCACCTTATTAGAGCAAGTAAGAGATAAAAAAAATTTTGGGTGTATGGTTTTCTGAGGACCTATCGTGGAATACTCATGTCAATAAACTTAAAACTGAATTATCTCGAGTTACTGGCAGCATATATAAAATTCAAAACTTAGTACCTACCTGGTTAAAACAAATGTTATACTATTCCTTATTTTACTCTAAAATTAGTTACGGTATATTGGTCTGGGGAACAACAACAGCTACGAACTACAATAAAATAATTATATTACAAAAGAGAATACTACGTATATGTGAAAACTATAGAGGTGATAAAAGAAACGTAAGCACACAGCCACTTTTTGTAAAATATAATATGCTCAAGGCAAACCAGGTTTACTACTTTAAACTGTTGCAATGGATACATAAAAACGAACTGCACACCACCCCAACAAATAACGTGAGCGCATATACGCTTCGAGATCCAAAGATAAAAATGCCCACCATAAGAACAAATTACGGCCGACAAACTTTAACTTTTCAAATAATTAAAATTCTAAATAATACAGATATGAACATAGACTATAACACTACTTTCTATAAATTCAAAAGTAAATGCAGAACGCTTCTGGTTGGTGGTGCTTATTACATCTTCATTGTGATGTTTTCTCTGCATTTCTAGTTTCTGAACTTATCTTATTCGTGATCTCTATGTGTATGAAGTTAGACCACACTTTTCTCTTGGTCAAAGTTTTATATTAGTGACCCACCTGAATGTACATTTATTTGTTGTTGTTGTTTTATTTATTTTTATTTTTTGCGTACAGCATGCATCCCTTTGCTGATGTCCAACGTTAATATGTTCTTAATGTGATGTGTCACGCAAGTGGTTTTTACTATTTCAGCTGATTGCCTGTGTACAATCTAATCTTCACTCTGATTTGTTGCCTTGTTGTTTTGTTGTAATTGATGGTGCGCTTTGCCTGGCTTGTGCAATCCTGTGATTGCGGCTTCCAGAGTGTGTATTTTCTGCTTTGTTGCATTGTTGTTGTATATGACACTTTTATCTTTTCTGCCACGGCTGAACTGTTGGGGGGTCGAGGCTCCGTCAGGCACCACTGCCTTTATCTCTGCCCCCCATGCGAAAAAATATCCGCAAAAAAAAAAAAAAAAAGAAATCCAGTCGCACCAAGATCATGCATGGAGCATCGTCGTACTGAAGATGTTCCTCACCAACACAAGCGTCTAATTGGCACTGCGTATCCAATCAACTTATCAATCATGCCCATCTCCACACGGATCTCTTACAATTATCTTCTTCCTGCGTATTCCAAAGCATGATTTTTAAATTTTTTTTAATTCTTTCAGGCACTGACACCGAATGTGGTGGTGGTACGAAGATGTACACTTGTTTTGCCAGTGTGTGGATAAAAAAAAAAAAAAAAATCTCGGTATACAAGAAACTTCTCTATAAAGTTACCCGTCACTACCGAATTTAGATCGGCTCACGGTCAGGGAGAAGATCAGGGAGCTCGGCGCTACTTTCCCACGATCCAGTTAGTGTAGGGGCGCCCAGTCACGTGATAACGCCTGCAGCACTGGATTAGCTGGGGTGGTTCGTAGCTTCCGCTGCGCTCCGGGGGAAGGTGCGTTCCCTTCTCTGCACTCACCTGAGGGCTAGCAGCTCATTGGCATCGCGAGTTTTGCCTTCGGCAGCCTGCGGCCGAGCGATTGAAGTAAAACAAACCCGTGTTCCATTGAGCGAAACGGTATTCGACGGCCGCCAGTTCGTCCAGTAACCACCGTCGGGCGTAGCGGCGTTCGACGGAGCGTGGAGTGGACACCCGCATCGTCGGTATTCCCTCGACCAGGCGATAAGACAGCGGGAAGACGAGCGTCGCATAGCCACGCGTGCCTGGGGTGGCGTAGCGACGCAGCCGGTTGGACCGCAGCCCACGTCGCGAGCGGCACCGAGAACGTGACTCGGCGCACGTGGCATCGCGCAGCCCCACCGGGAGGGCACGTGACCCACGCTCTCTCGGCACTGAATTAGCCCCGACGGCTGGTCTACGCCGGGCCGATACAGAGGCTGGTCGCCGGTGCTTACTGATTCACCTCCGCCGTTTTATTCCTTGTACTTTCTCACTTTCCACCTTCCGACCGAGTCTACCAAGGTCGGACGAGGCGGGGAATTGATTCGGTGGAGGAAGGAATATAATAAAAAATAAAGCGAGTTTCGAGTTGAGTCGCCAAGCTCATCGGCGGGGCCGCCGACACCGCCGTGCTCGACCTTGGCAGTAGTAGTACGAGTACCGGCACACGAGTACCCGAAGATGGCGGCGCGTACGTTTTTTTTTTTTTTTGTTTTTTTTTTTGGCAATGGCAGTTTGAAAAGAGTTAGTGCTGAGAGACCCTAGGGTGACGTTTTGCTCCTGCTTCGTGTATATAATTTGGCGTCGCCAGCGGTACGGCCTATAGGGACCGCACTGGAACCGTTGATGTCTGCGTCTCTGCCTCGCCATTCCGAAGCGGCCGAAATGCATGGGACCTTTCGCTTTATACCCGTGCCAGACGGGCAACTCGAATGCCATCTACAACGAATGGCATTTAAACGGACGGCCAATCAGCGCGTGACACTCCGGGCGTAGCGCATTCCACGCGCGACAGATTGCGAGCTGATTCGCCGATCGCACAAATGTCATTCGTTGTAAATGGCATTCGAGTTGCCCGTGTGGCACGGGTATTAGATTATTGTATTAACTGTATATGCCGGACAAAGGCTCACTCTTTCGTACACCCCGTCCGGACGTCTTTCGACGCTTTTATTCTTTAACGAACGACGCTGATCTCCCTGCCCGGCGTTCTGCAACCTCGGTGGGTTTCGGGAGTCGAACCGCACTGCGGTTTGCTCGCGTGGAGTGCAACGAAGTCTACGGGCTTTCGAGGTCGTAGCTTGGGAGATGCCTGCGCTGCCTTCTCGCTCGTGTGCTCAAAGCAGCTTTCCTGTCATATAATAGCCCCGCCCGTGTGCTCTCTATCTCTAGACGCACGGAAAGTATCGCCATTAATGGATGCATCATTCGAAGCACGGATCTCGGTGTGACTCGCATTCGAATTTTTATGCAGACTCTCTTTTGCATGATGTATCAGCAGTGTGCCCCGGCTTTCCAGCAGTCGGCGGGCGAAGCATAAAAGGATATAAATACAAAACATACGCGAAATATAAAAGCAAAAATATAGACACCGGGGCAAAATACACTGTGCCAAAATCACTAAACATCTTCTGACGTGGTAACCAGTTATCTTACAGCAGCTTGAAGGAACAAAATGCAAAACATCAATATCGAAAAAAAAAAAAGTTAAAAACTTACTAATGTTCATGTTAAGGAATGAACACATCAAGAAGCTTCGATGTATGACATCACAATATTCGGCTGCTTCGCCGTGACGTGATTAGAACGCGCGTGCGCTTTGCTCGAGCAGAGGCAGAGCTGTAAGTTTCCTAAGCGAATTTTCCGGTAGTTGGGAGTCGGTGGTACGAACTGTTGCCCTTACAAATACACTTGCTTCGAATTTCGGAACAGCGGGTTGCCAACAACGTTCAGTCAGGTTCGTCCTGGGGCGCCGAGTCTGAGGGCCTAGTATGCCACCAAAGTTCACCGTCAGTAGCCCAGGTGTTCTTCTGCCTGTACCTTCGCAGCTTTAGAAATGAGCAATCCACGTGTCATCGTTCGTTTTTTTTTTTTCTCTCTTTTTCTATTTTTATTCTTTTTTTATTGGCAGAGATTAATGTTTGTGAACCTAAGGCAGTTGAAGCTCCCGTCCATGGTCGAAGCGTTAAGGTTAGGTGTGTTTTGAGGCTGGGGAGAGCGCTTACGTGCCTTTGTAAGAAGTCATCAATTACAATTACCCAGTCCCGGTCGAAAGGAATGATTTGCTTCTAGCCGTTATTGCTGATACTAGTAAGAGAAATGACGGACTTAGAAAGGGGGCCTTCCTTTTCCGATCGCTTCTCTAGGTTACACGACCACATACGCGTCAAGGAATAGACCGATCCTTGTAAAACGGCTATAGACTTGTCACTATTTAAAAAAAATAATTAGGGTGTTTGAGGTAACGTTTATTGCGCAGAGAGTTTCTGTATGACCAATTCATACGAGGGAGCCTTCGAGCAGGAGCTCACGTGTTTACGTTGTGATACGGCCGCGAGTCACATATCCGAGCACCGTACGTCTACTTATTCAACTGGTGGCCACTAGAGGATGCTACCTGCCACGCTTCGTGTGAAGCGCGGATGTATAAAGAGTGCGACTCTGCGTACGCGGACCTAAGCTCCCGCAACACTAAACGGCGTGGTGTGAACGGGCCTTCGATCCCAAAAGATACTTCTCAAATCGCGAGTCTTCCACGTGGTGTGCGCGGCTGGCGGGAGGGGGGGGGGGGGGGGACGTACTGACTCAGGGCGGCCTCTTTTTCGGTGTGTCGGGGCGGCGCGCGCGTCGCCCTCGTGCACCTGCTGCTTGCCTCTCGCCTCGGCGGGACCTTGCCCGGTTTATTTTAACCCTTTTTCTCGCCGTCTCGACTTCTGGGAAGCGATCCAGCGACTGGCCGAACGAGGTCAGGCTGTCTGGGCGACTGCCCTCTCGCTCCTCGGTGCGCTCTCTGCGTCTCCTCGGCTAATGGCCGCCGCCTCTGCGAGCCGGTCGATCTGCCTTTGTGTCGCTCCCTCTCTTCCTCCTCCGGCGCCTGTCTTGGACCTGGCAGGAGTTCCCGACTACTCGCGCAAATGGTCGGCTCTCTTTCTCCCGCTCGTTCTGGCCCAAGGCCGGCTTTGCACCGGGCGACTTTTGTCCGACGTTGCGACAGCAACGACTGCGGCCTCCCGCGTTCGCAGGCTGCGACAGTTGCGGCGACGATCCACTCAACACCGTTGTTTTCCAATTTACACGCACTTATCCGGCAGTGTTGACTCGGATGTAAACCTACAAGCTTTTGAATCCCGATGTGAACGCCAACTCCTCTTCAAACCACTATCCCGCGGAAGTGATCCATCGGCGAACGCAGAACAAAGTCAAACGGCGTCCTGAATTATCGGCACCACCACCGCGAGGAGGGTCACCTAGAAGTAACGGTTCCGTGTTTGTTTCGTCGAAACGCGTTTCATGAAAACACGTTTCGTGGACAACGTTTCATGGACACGCGTTTCGTGGAAAGTCGTTTTGTGGAAACATGCACCTACGACGGTTCGTCGACAACGCATTTTTTTTATTTTTATTTTTTTACGAACTGAATTGGCACTGGCTTCATTTTGTTCGCAGGAAGCATACCGCAACTGAAGGTTCTATTGGAGATTTTTGTCGCGTGCTTCTGGACCTACTGTCACGGCTTCGTGTGTTGACCGCCAGGCGCTGTGAATAGCGAACCTGCCGCCACAGGTTTCTGTTAGAGCCGCAAGGTGGTGTCGATTTCGCTGGAGTCGCCAATTGACCGGCAGTGACCTCAATGGGGCTTCTGCCCCCGAGTCTCTTTTGTTTCTGTTGTGGCTTAACGGTTTGCCCCCCAAAGATGGTCGCTTCTTCCTTCTCCTTCCTAATCCGCGGATTGTGTCATGCTCGGAACCCTCGAACCCCGTCTTCTGCCAGGTGGCCCCTGTTATTTCTATAATGGTGGATTCGTCGGGATGTCGACGGCTTCGGCGTCACGCCACTGGAGCGCCACTTGGAGTCTCGCCAAGTATTCGCCGTCCAACGCGACGGACGTCACCAGCAGGAGCAGCGGGGGGCGTTGACCTCGCCCGCCGCCTATTTACGTCACGGCCACGTGCTGGCTTCCGACGTTAACCGTTCCGGTGGTTAACACGAGCGAGCCGCATCTCCCGGCGCCGCCGTACCGTACTCTGACGTCACTCTTCCACCGGAATGTCGCTCGGTGGGAGCAATGTAACGCGGCTCCCGCGCATGCGCAGTGCCCGACCCTACGAGCGGGTAATTATTGGAAAGCTAGGCATTTTGCGAGGAGTGAAAGTATGCCGGCGAGCTGGTATACACCATAATCGACACCCCGAGACAAAGGACGGAGACGAGAACAAGGAGGGTCTATAGATCGTGATGAGGCTGACGGCGCCCACGCGCGGTGCAGCGGCGCCCGGTTCCGCTCGCATTGCGTTCCGCCGCGTTGGGCGAGCAAATTGAAACATCCGGCCCCCCATCCAGAAGTCGAGATAAGCGTTTAACCTTTCATTCGGCGCGCGGCGCGTGCGAACGATGCGCGTGGCCGATTGCCGGGCCGTGCCCATGAGTTTTCTCCAGGGGGTATCGGTGCAGGCCCCCTTATCTGCCGCCGTGCGGAGTTATGACGACCTCGTGGACAGCCCCTTTTATCGATACCACCTATAAAGGCCCGTGCACGACGTCGTCGTTAGTGGATCCCGAGAGACGTCGCAATGTGGCAGACGTCTCAGAGTTGATGCCTGCTAGCGTCGCCTTCGTTGTAAACGCTGCTGACGTTGTCGCCTGCGTGGGGAGTGATGACGTCGGGGGGCCCTGGCTTTTCCGCGGCCCGGGCGGCCGCTGGTGGCCAGAGACCGTTTTAAAGGGTTGTCCACGCAGGACGCGCGATTTCTGCAGCGCACTTCGTAAATCGTGCACGATTTGGCGCGGGCGTACGAGTTCAGCGAGGACATCGATCACGCTGACGGACAGGAGACGGCGCTACTTTCCTCTTTGCCGTTGTCTCCTCGCCCTGCTCGTTTTCGGGACGTTCGGGGCTGACTACAGCGGGCTTCGACTCGGTGTGAGGGGCTACGTCGTGGAACCTAAACGTCGCGATAACGTCGAGGCTCGTTTTCTCCCAACAAAATCGGTCCAAAGCGGTCCCGACGCGTAGCCGACGTCCACCTAATTATCACCAAACCGAAATTTGAGAATATAGCCGCGTGTAGGCATTATTTCTGTAAAACGCTCGTCCGCAAGAAAGAAAACAACATCGTATTTCTCACTGACAAGTTCTTTCTCTGAAATAAATGCTACGGGCGTCCACGATCTGGAATTTCCGCGCGATGAATATTAAGCTTGGGCGGACGTCGGCTGATACATACATTTTGTTTTTCTTTCGTGTCTTTTGATCACGCTAACGTCATGTGCTGGAACTTTGGCATTTTATCGGCACCGCTAGCGTCACAATCTCGCGGAGTTTCCGCTTTCTGCGATGCGTATAGCTTATTCATGCGGGACTACAAATCGGGTTTCCCCTTCTCGACGAATCCCCGTTGAAACCCGGTTTCTGTATGTACCACGACCCTCCGGCGGCATTCGTGCGCTCTGAGGGTAGGTGGCGAGCTATAGAATTTTGATATGTCTGTGAGAGCAGATTTTGGACTACGTATCTTATTTATTTATTGATACATACTTTGTATGTGAAAACCTTTTTTTTTTTTTTTTTTTTTTTCCCGAGCTCTTTTTTATTACTAGCCACCGCCAGGATCGGAGCAGGTAATTAGCGTGACAGTTGTATGATGTGACGATGCGGAAATCGAGGGAGCAGATTTGAGGGAGCGGCCAAGTCCGGAGACGCGCTCGAGGCAGCGTGTATGTATGTACCTGTGGCCCCGAGGGGCTGGAGTTCCCAACAACTCGCGTCGGATGAGGGTCGTTGCTCCGCGCGGCGGCGGCGTCGGGCGGGCAGCCGCGCACGTACGCACGTCGGCGTCAGCCCAAGGTCCCCGAGGACGTCATCGCCGGAGTACGGGCGCACAGACCGCGCCGCCCACAGACCCAAGGTTAGTGGACCGACTTGGCTATACAGCGGAGCTCCGTTCTGCCTCTTCGCGTGGCGCCGGCGAGAGGGCGCGCGCATCGGGATGAACTGCCCTCGGTCGTGCTTCTCCTAATGACGAGAAAACGAATGGTTACTCAAAACACGTTTCAACCAGTCGCCGGCGTCCGTAGCATAAACGTCCATTAGCGAGCACGATACATTTACGGTGGATTCGCCGAATCGTGGATAGTGTGGAAAGCAGGAATTGTTGCATTCGCTTTTTAAAAGCGCGCAGCTGCTCGTCCGTGATATTGGTGGAGGAAGCCCTCTACCGAATGAAGATATCCTGATGGAGTTCTTCGGACGTCCTCGTTTATAGAGCATCTATAGGAAGTTAAAAACAATTACTCCTTCGATGTACCGCGCGAACGTCTCGGATGCCGAATGCATTCCCGATTGATACGCGAAGCTGGGCAGGGTAACCAGTTGACGCGATGTGAAGTCACGTTATCGCGTGGCAGTGTGTCAAGGTGCCGCCACTTGACCGCGCGACGTAACACCTTCGAGTCGTGACGTCGGGTTGGTATGGCTACGGCTACGCATCGCAAACCTTGGCTTCGATTCAAACGCATTTTCCGTTTCGGGCCACCGGACCGCGAGCATTCGATGAGCCGTTGACCGTTATCTGTCGCGCAACGACGGCGTGTGGTGCGGCTGGCACCTGTCCTCTCGAATCGCTTGGGGGATGGGGGGGCGGGACGGGAGGGGGGGGGGGGGGGACAGCTGCTTCTGCGGGGACGTCGGCCGTCTTCTTTCCGGTCTGTTGGCCAAAACCCTTCGGGGCCTCGTCCAGAGGGAGAGGCCACACACGCCGCTCGAGAGTCCCACCAAGAACACCTTGTTAGCAACATCGGTCCCTGGGGGCGCGAGAGAAGGTCTTCGGGGTCTATCGGAGCCGTGCAGAACCGCTGCCAAAAAAGCTGTTTTTGTTTCCCCTGCATGCCCGCTAGGTTAGTACGACAAACTCGGGACAGACGCGTAAAGAGACAGACACTGTCATCCTTTTTTCACATTGGTCACACTGTCCGCAGACATGTTTGAAGAATGTCTGAAGCGCTTCTAAGAATCGATGCGAGTGTCATCGTGCATGAGCAGCCCGACTGCGGCCGTGCTCCTCGAATAGAGGACAGGATCCACCTCCGGGGAGGCGCTGCAGGGAGAGCAGCTGAATTTCTGGCCGCTTTCCATTGGGCCGCTCTCGCCGCCTCGCGTTTTCGGCGGTGTCGCGTCGTCGGGCGTTTGGCCTAGCCTTCCAAACGGGGCTGGGCAGCTGCCGTTACTTGCCTATATTTTCGAAAAATTGCTTCGTTAAGGAAGCGTCCCGATAACCAAAACACGTGCAAACAAAAAAAACGAAAAAAAAAAAAAAGCTTCCGTTAGCTTCGGGTCTGAGCTGACTGGAGTGTCGGCCTTGTCTGTCTTCATTTTGCCCCGCCGCTGTGAAAAGAGAACGGTGGGAAGAATTGCCAGGGGGGCCCAGCGCAATGCCACTTAGAAGACGAGGCTCCCAAATATCATCAGATCTAAACGGCGAGCTCGCGTCTTGCAGCGTCTCACGACGAGTGCGTCGTTAGAGGTGCACGCGGCTACGCGGACGGACGCGTCTACCGCTTTGCGGCGTCTCGTCGAGCTTCAGCGTGTTTGCCGATCGGGGCGGGTCGGGGATCTACTAACTATGACGTCATCCGCAGGCCTTGTCTACTAGGTGGCATTGTTCCAAGGCGCCAGGAGCTCTGACCAGCTGTAGCTATACACGTTGTTCCTGATACTTCCGGCACGTGCCCCTCGACGCTCGGAAGGAAGGCCGGACTTATGCTGCATGCACTCGGACTCCAGGTTTCACGATCACCCCTCTGAAAAGCAAAAGTAGCTTCGTGTACTCCGCAAAGCAAGGGTCGATCACTGTGACCAATACAGCACGTCCAAAAAAGGGTATAAAAAAAATCCGACTCTGACCACGCTCACTCGGACACGACGTGCGAACAACGAGCATGGAGTTTCGCTTGTTCTCCATACCACGCCCAGATCCTGTTTTCATGCAGTCGAGCCGTTCTTATTTCTTTATGCGACTGTCCATTCACTGGACGCGCTCGGCATACGTCGTACTTATTTATCGTGCTTCGTTGGGCTCGAGACCTCGCAGTGTACGACGCTTTCTGTGGTTTGTCCCACTCGGTTTCCCGCTGAGATCTTTCCGTTTTCAGGCTCGTCGGAGTGCGGCCCCCCTCCACCAAGTTCCCGGAGCCTTAATTGGTGGCTTAACCTGCCGCCGACCCGTCGGGACGTATACTCTGCTCGGACCTCGGTGACCCGATGACGGATGGTCCAGAGAAGAGTTTGATGAGCTCGCTGCACGTTCTCCCGCCCGTCGTGGTTTTTGTGCGGCCCAGTCACTAGTTAATTGTACTTCATCAGGTGCTCTGGAGTTCGGTTCGCACAACCAGGCATCTTTTGGAGTGCAAATGATAAGTGGCACGAATACGTCCAGACCATCGACGCTGCCAGACCATCGTCTCTGCCCGATCGACGCGTCCGTGGATCATATCGGGTGCTTCTTCGGACGTGAGTATTCGCCAGCTTTGTTCCCGCTCGAGGAAACGAACCGGGGAAGAAAACGCCGAGCCTGAACATTTTGTAAACCTCGTTAACATCTTTTGTCAGCGCTGCAACGTTCCAAACTGTCCGCTGCGCAGACTTCTCGTCGTCTCAAGAAAAGAGCGGATAACCATCGCCTGGTCGCCGCGTACCCATGCGGTCTCGTCACGTGCAGTCTTCCGCGGGTTATCGAGAAAAATAAAAGTAATAGATTACAACTGCAAACTGCGAAGCTAAAAAAAAATATATATCGACTTAATTTTACTTTTGATGAACAAGCAGGCAAGACTTGCACAACACAAATCTATCTTCATTTATCTTTCTTTTCTTTTTTTTCAGAAAGCGATGCGTAGCAGAAACGAGGGAAGAAAATAGAGTACGGTTTGAGCAATTAAAATATAAATTTCTCGAAATATTCGCCCCGAGCAAAAATCTTTCTGCGCACGTCCATGTCCCCAAGTACTTTTTTACGGCACCTGCATTCCTGCACCGATTCATTGAGCTCGCGACAGTGTAAGCTGCCAGAAACCAATTTGCTTCTGCTTTACTGCGCTGTGAAGTCCACAAATGCCAACACGAACGCGACAACTCTGCGTGTCGCCCATACACGCAGGAAGGGCGAATTCCTCTTTATGCCAAGCTCTCGCCCTGACTTGGAATAAAAATAAAACAAATCATTAGGGAAGATGCACAAGGAGCTGTCAGTGGCGTGCAAAGGACGTGATTTGCTCGATGTATTTTGGAAAGCACTTTTGCGTCGGCCAGAATTCAATTTTAGAGAAAAAAAAAATTTGGAGCACGAGTTTACAATTTATTTTCGACCAATCTACTGTATCTGCTAAGATTCACGTGTTGGTTCACCCAGTACACGAAGCCGCTCTTTCTTACTGCAGGAGGATTCATTAGCATTCAGTGTTCGGCAGACAGTTTAATTTCCCTGAACAGCACGACAAGAAAAATGTCGACGGGAGCCATTATTTGTGTCTAAAACTCCCCGCTGCAGCACTTCTAAACACATGTTGGTTGAAGAAGGACAGAGCACGAACGTGCGAGTCATTTTAGGTTAAGATACACTGCGTAAACAAAATAGTATCCCTCTCAAATAATGTTAAAATAAAATAATTTTAAGCATCAAATTGAATGTTTGTCCGAATTTTGAGCGTAGCAATTAAGCCCGGTATAATTATTAATTGAGCTAAGAAGCAAAGTGTTCATTTATTTATGAAAATAAATGGCATTTTACACGTGGACGTAATTTTGTGACAACACAAAAATCAGCCTGCGTGTTTTTTTCTTTTTGCTTTTTTTTTTTTTTAAATACAATACCAACTGAACTCGCTAAGGCTATTCGCGACTCCAGCAAAACGGACGCCACCAAGCGGGAAAACCGGGAACCAGGCGGTCCAGGTCGCTCCGCGCCCCTCCGCGTCTCTGGTGGCTTTCGCGGCGGACACGTGTTGTCGGCGCGGTGACGAACAATGTAATTTGACGAAGGTCCGAAAATTTCTTACGTTTGCCTGAGTGTTCATTAGTGTGGTGAAGCCTCAGAGATTGTTTCCTTACATCACGTGTTTGAAAGCCCGTTCACTCCACAACACACGGTCGCGTGCTTTCAATTTCTTGGATGGGGGAGGAATCACGGAAAAACGTTTTGATTTCTTGTCTGTCTCGAATCACATTCAAAGTGACGACTACTTGGTAACTGATAAGTGGTTTCTTTATAAGGATGTAGAACAGTGAACTAAGGACGACAGGCGAGGCGTTTCACTGGAGGGAACACCAATGTTGCAGTCAAGTAAATGGGAAGGTTCGATAGCTGCTTTTCTTAAGTTTGGTTGTGTTCGATTAGCTTCAAGTTTGAGCCACCCACGCCGGTCGGTGCGTTGGCTATTTATCTTGACTGTTTTTCGCCAAGAAAGCCTCTGGACCACACTGAAGGAGTTGGGCTGATTTCGCAATTACTTGGTTCAGGAAAACCTGCTCGCTGCATATGATTAATGAGGGAAATTATCTGCTTTCAAAAGGTGGGGGATGCGTCTCGCAAAGTTAGAAACTGTCACGACATTATTAATATTATTATTATTACATAATTATTACATTAATATTATTATTATTAAGTAAACCAACAGCAATATACGTCTACATTGCTCAGGTTGACCGGCCACAAAAAAATACTCATTTTATCCATTCAGGATTCGAAGTCAAGTTCAATGCAGAGAGGTTCTGCGTGAATCTTCGATGAAGACTCTCTTCAGTTTGTCCGCATTCGTCTTCGTGCTACCGGCTAGAACCATTTGGCTAACTTTAACAAGTAGCTCTCTCTCTGTCAAATATACTTTTATTCAGCAGCTCACCTAATAGATAGTCAACTAAGCTCATATTTCAACAAGAATAATATACTAATATCGCTTTAGTGGGACATAGTGCGTAGTATAATACGTAACCCGCTCGTCAAAATGACCTCTCGATTGCTACTAAAACCTGAATTGAAATACGAGTATCAGCTGCTTAGAGGGGCGCCAACGGGTTAACATGCTCCTTGGCTCAAGAAGCGCTTGCTTAATTTTCGTAATTTTCCTGCAGCCTGTATTGCTGACCGAGAAGACGATTGGAGCTGATTCTTAAACGCGGATACCCACAAAAGCTCGATTTCACGGTCAGATAAGTCGCATGGTCGAGGCATGCGAGTTAGCTGCAAATTGCTCTCGGTGAAACAATTCTGTAGTCATCGCCGCTTTCCTTAGATGATCAAAACTGATTAGAGTTTATTACCGTCTCTCCGGAGCCCATAGTTTCGGTTTTGAACGAAATCTCCGAAACAAAAGTTTGACATGAAAATAACAAAACAAACCCGGGAAAACAAAACTATGGTCTGTCAGTTTATGTGCTCCGGTTACACTTAACCGTCTCAGTTCAAATACCTATAAAATTGGGCATTAAACAAAAGAAAATATGTTAAATTGAATGCGCCACCCCTGCAGGCGTCCGGGCCGAGCCGACGCGACCTGGACTCAGCCGCCATGTTTGTTTGGTGGTGGCGCCCCCTATAGGTTGCTGGAGTCGCGAATACCCAAGCTTCAAATTCGTCCACTGTTAAAACGTACTTCCATAATGAAGGTGTTTATGGTTATTATTTTTTTGACTGCGTCATCGAACAGCAGTAGACCTACATGGAGGTGGTGAGTAATCGAGGGATTTTACACAAACATTGGACCCGTAGTGGAGGAAAACTATACCCAGTCAGAGAAACGCAAAAAAAAAGAACGCCATTCTTTTTCATTTTTAAGAACCGTCACCCAAAACGTTCTCGCGAATCTTTGCTCGTTTCCCCCTTTGTGTTGTGAATTTAGATATCTTTGCGCGTATTTTAAATCAGTTATTTGTTCTTTTATATAAACTTGCAGGTTGCAAAGTCAGAAAAACATCGTTTTTTTGTTGTTCTTTTCTCTCTGACAACCAAATCTTGTAAGAACTACACCTTGCAGGGTACGAAGTATGTGCAAGTCTTCTTCTTGCGGTATAGAGTCTATTCACATAACGTCAAACCGCCGTTTAATGTCGAGTCACTACACACAAGCATGGCCGCCGAAGGCCATAGCGGTTTGCCGATAGGCGAGTTTGCTTTGCCTTCTTTTATTTTTCACCAAGCTCACGAATAAAAGTTCCGCTTTATCGCTCGGCGGCCATGTTTGTGGGTGATGACTCAGCAAGTGAATAGACCCTATAACTACTTTCCAATTCCTTAGGGTGTAGCCCCACCGATCACGTTGTTTTCGTTTTTAGGGCTAACAACAGGGATTGTGCGTTATGTACAATTATATGATTGATGTCAACACTTTAACAGCTGTTTCTAACTATTTATATATTTTTATGGATTTACGACGCACGCGAGCCACTGCAGGCCGAAGCTGATTGTCAGAACATTGTAGCCTAATCCATATTCTTCATAATAGTGGCGATTGGGTATGATATCACGAAAATGTAAGGTTAGTATCGGCGATCCTATTGCTGCGCCATTTGCTCCAAACTGCACCATTTGTCTTAACCTGCGGCATCCTGCTTCATTTTACCAAAGTGTGATGAATGTGCGCCAACATTACGCCCAAAAGCTAAATCTCAAATTCCCAATTCCGAGTAGCTCGGGCCTCTACACTGCCGGATAGTAAAGCCTGGTTCAGACAGTTGCGTTTGACTGCGTTTGACTGCGTTGCAGCTGGGAGAAACCAGGACATTCCTGCTGCTTATATCGCGTGCCAAGATGATTCCTTGAATTGGATTCCACGCCTCATACGAAGCACAGATGTGCCGGTGACTCGCTTTCGGTTCTCGACGCAACGCAGTCAAACGCACTCAAACGCAAGTGTCTGAACCGGCCTTTACGGTAGGCTTCTGGGAATTCTTAAAACGTTCGGTAATCGATTTGGCCGGCATGCTATTTTGTTTAAAAGTGTGCGAATACCGCTTGAGATCGAATGACGCATCCCTTAACACTGATAAGCAAACCAGTTTTCGTGGCTTTCCACTCTGAGGGTTATGAATAACCGTTACTCGCACGCTCCTAATTTTATTCGTTATTCGTACCGAGCACGAGCAGTCGCTGTTCTCGGAAGCTCTGTAACCTTTCTCGTCGTTCGTGGCCTGTTCGGACGGGTTATAGTTAGCTCCGTTGGGCGCACACCTTGGCGCTCGATACTACTCTGCGGAGAAGCGGCACCCGCGAAGTGGATATAACGAGTTACGTATCGGGCTCCTCCGCAAAACAACCGCGCAAGCAAAAAACAAGCAAAAAACACGTTATCTAGAGCGGATGGCTAACGTCACCCGTTGTCTGTTTGGGAAGGGGGGAGTTTTGATGGTTGCTACTATGACGTCTCTACTTTACGGTGATTTAATTATTTAAGAAATAGAGGCGAGGCTAATATGAAAGTATATTTTTCAGCCAGTGATGTTTCTCTTCAAGCGAGTTGCTTAAGTCGGTGGTCCTAATATTTTTTTTCTTGTTCATAGTTTGAGATTTACGGTTTTTCTATTTGGGTCTAGCGGGATAATTTCTAAGTAAGATTGAGTAGGTAGATAGAGCTATAATTTCCATGTAACCTTGATTAGGTATATCTGGGCTGCGCTCCAGGGGTAGTTTTTGGTTGTTGTTATATCTCTCGTTTAGTTACGATCTTTACATTGGCTGCTCGAGGTCACAACTAATAGAGTTTAAATGAAAACTATTTTAACTTCAGCTTTTAAAGAAGTGCATATTCAGTATAGATTGCCCCCTCGTCGATTAGGCACCCTTATGAGACCACTTGCAAAATTACATTGATGTTTCGAGATGCCGACATTCAGACAGTCAGCGTTCTTAGAATTCGTAAAGTGCTTAACTTCCGATTAAATTAGCAAACTTCCAAAAACCACAATTATTTTTGTTTTTGCAGTTCATCTTAATTTAATTAAAACGGTTTACCCTATGATGGATCTCTTATAAGAGGAACTTTCATGGCTCTGGCGACATGACCCGGCGAGGAAAATTCCTGGGAAATTAGAATTGCCCAAGTAGCACTAAATGCATGCTTTAAAAGGGGGGCCGACGGGGGTCCTACGTGTCCCACGTCGGTTTCCAACTCGGGCACAAGTCGGCCCCTACTTGGGCTGACTACCGGGCTTCGCTCGTGGGGCCCACTAGTAGGCCTACGTGGTCAACCCACTTGAGGTCGGTCGCCTCGGGAACATCATTTCGTGCGGGGTCATTTCATAATTTCCTTACGGTGTGGGGTGTTGCAGTGAATACCAAGCGGTTAAGTTAGCGCATTGTGCTGTCTTGTTCTGACCTTTTTTTCCAAGATTCGGCACCAGCTCACCCAACAGTCAGCTTGATTGACAGCCAGCGGAAAGGGAGGTGCGCTGCGACCTGGGGCCTGCGCGTCACGAGCTTCTTCCAAGGCCGCGAGCAGAGGGTCGCTCTTCCCTCCGACAAACTTCGTTCCAAAGCAAACCGGAAGCGGAGGAAAACCTTACGCACTTCCGTTCGACAAACGTCGTGCACCACACGAGTCAAAGCAAACCGTATCCTGTGTGGACGGCCATTCAATAAAACATTCTTCGGGCGCCATTTTTTTTTTTTTTAATTTTATTTACACGAAGCAAAATGTGGAGCAGATTTTATCATCTCGATTCTGAGAGTAGAAAAGAAAAAGTAGGAGAAAAAAAATACTTTCAGCCTTTCCACTCTGATGAAGCAGGAAGACCAGCGAAGCTGTGCTATGGTAGGAATGAGGTAATGGCCGCAAGTCGGAGAGTGGAAAGGCTGGAAAGGTTGCCGTCGCTTATAGATGGCAGTAGCTGTCCACAGTTTTGTGTCATCATTTGTTTGCTGACGGACACGATACTGGGGAAACTAACCCTTAACAGCTCCGCTGCAAAAAAAAAAAACTAACCTGCAAAAAAAAAAAAAACGTATTGTTAGCTTTTTTTAAGTTATAGTTTGAGCCGACAGGAGCAATTACACCGAAGTATGGCTTCAAATGAATTCGCTACCTGCTATCGGCAACCTTCGCGAAGAAATAAATAAAAAAATCCTCTCATGTGTCTGTCCAATAACGAGTGACTACAGCCAACTGCGTCAGATATCGAGAGAAGGGGCAGCGGCGCCCATATCCTCGTTGGGACGCGAAGGAAAAAAGCGCACGGCGATGACTCCGAGGATAGGCTTTGACGGGCGATGAAATCACCGGCGCCGATGTCGTCACCGGTGTTCGACGTCATCTGCGAAGTCCGCGGCCTTTCCCGTGAGTAAGCGCGGTAGAGAGGCGCTCGAGTGAGGTCATCGTTCCTGGCGCTCTACGTGTACGTTTCCGGTGCTTTGTTCCGCTCAACGAACGCCCGGTCTGCTCGTGCACAGAACGGGCCGCACCCGGGTTCGAGCTTTCTCGGTAACTATACTTAAAAACGCCGAAATTTGACTGCCAATAGTTTTTTTTTTTTTTTTTTGCCACAATTCGTTTTTCGTTTGTTTTTTTTTTTCGAAATGTCAAACAAAAAACTCATATATATATATATATATATATATATATATATATATATATATATATATATATATATATATATATATATAGGTTTTTTTTTTAAGCTTAACAGATTTGTTTAAAAAAAGCCGTGAAAGTTACACTTAAGCAGCTTGTGGAGGTGAGTTATACGGTCAGGGGGACATATTATAGAGGGCTAATCTTAATGACCAGTCGGCTAATTAATTAAAATTCGTTAATTAACTTTTTAATTAATGAAAATGGACATATGGTTCCAATTAGAAACTTGCTTAGCGTCATCGAAAACCCCTAAATCAGTCATTGTCAGAAAGACTTTGAGCGCGTGAGACGCGTAGTAGTGCACTAAAGTTACCACTCGTGGAGCAGGTAGTACAAGGCTTTGGCTAGATAAGAGACGGAAAAATCGCACGGGCGCCTTATCGCAACCTCTAGCTTTGTATATATATATATATATATATATATATATAAACGGAAGAAAACGCACCTGAGACGGTTGTTGGAGTTTTTAAAACATAGTATTGGTAAAGTTGGTCGACGTTTCGGCCTGAGCCAGACCTTTTTCGAAAAAGGTCTGGTTCAGGCCGAAACGTCGACCAACATTACCAATACTATGTTTTAAAAACTCCAACAACCGTCTCGGGTGCGTTTTCTTCCGCTTATACTTTTCGTCATCATGCGCTTCGTTTTTTTCTCTCTCCATATATATATATATATATATATATATATATATAAATAAAAGAGCCTTTGGAATTTTGTTTTTGTCACCAGCACAGGCAGCAAGTTGTTTCACAATCAAATGACGACTAGCCAGGCCACAAAGCGGGAGTCTCGGGTAATCATGGAGATAACATGTCATTTAGATGTGAACATGGGCGTTTCACAGAACTATTTCTCGCAAGGGTTTCAGTAAATAAAGAAGGACGTCAAACCAAGCCTAAATTCTCAAAATGTTCGAGGTCGAATCCGCTGATTTCGGCGGATTCGACTGGAAGCGCTGTCGTCCATTTAAAAATAGTACCCTGGAAGATGTTTTTTTTTTTGTGTGTGTGTAAATTAAATATTATACCCCAAACTCGTGCCTGCATTGAGATAAAAAAATTTACTAAAACTCTCTTATGACGATAAAAAGCTTATAAGTATGAAGGGCGATTCACACAGTTGCGTGAGTCCGACCCAGTGCCGCTGCAACTGCTTGCGCCGTTAATTCTTTACCGGGTTGCTATGGCGACGAGGTTTTAAGTCGCTTACAACCGCCCCGTTGCCATAGGCAATCCGTAGCAAGGTTAACGTCGCAAGCCGTTGCAGTCGCAGTCACCGACGCAACTGTGTGAACCAGCCTTTGCCATTTAAAGTCTTATGCGGGATATCAGCGCACTTAAGGCAAACAAGTTACTATCGATGCGCAGAGGAAGCCCAGCTCGGAATTTCGCACTTTTCCCACTGCCCCTTCTCCACGCACGCTAAGCCTCATGGCTCGTTTTAAGACTTCTTATTTTTGTTTCATTTTTGTGTAAGTAAAAACCTTTCGTACACCATAGGAAAGTACAGTGCTCCGTTAATTTGACGCCGACACGAGATGGTTCGTTTTTGGCACTTTTTGTGTTATTCCTAGGCCTACTGGTCGAATTGCGTGGGGAAGTCTTGACTCTCCGATCACAACGCAGCCGGTCGAGTTATCTGCCTAACGTCCCCGAATGGAGAGCCAACTTTTTTTCTGAAAATGTCGGCGTGTAAATACGGTATAGGTTTGGGGGAATGTCACGCTAAATGTTCGCAAGATTGAAGCTGGTTTTATGCTTTCCCACGCCGCCATGAATCTCTCATTGTGAAACTTCTAATGGAGTATTCACACGACGGAGATTTTTTCCACAGAAAGAAGCAAACGTCATTGCGCTTCGAGGTCCCTTGCGCCACATCACGGATGCTTGCTCATCCCGAGGATTGCCCCATCGTTCTGGAAAGAAGAGAAGACGGCGTGGAACGACAAGTTTGGTGGCGTGTGCAAAAAGCCTGTGGGAAGCTTGAAGTCGTCGCGTTCTTACACACCAACAGCGTCAAAATTGACAGTGCCATATTGCTCGTGTGGTGTACTCACATGACGAAGATTTCCTCCAGGTAGAGAAATATACGTCACCGTGTTTTGAGGTTATGTAGGTCACGTCACGGACGCTTGCTAATCCCCGTACTCTGCAAGGACCCGAGGACAAGCTTTTCCTTTCCTACATCGTTTCGTCGAGAAAAGGGGATGGCGTCGAACGATGAGTTCGATTAGTTTGTTGATGTTCGGGAAAAGCATGGTGGATGCTTGAAGTCGCTGCATTCTCAAACCTACAGCGTCGAAGTTGACTGCCCGGTGATGCTCTATAATTACGTCGATGAAAGAAAAATGAATCCCAATATCAGACTGTTAACCTTGACACTCTTGGTGCAAGAAGGCGACAACTTCTAACTTCCGCCATGCTTTTTACACTCAAAATCGAACTTATCGTTCGACGCCATATTATGTTCTCGTCAGAACGGTGCGACAATCCCCAGCTCTCGACGGAGTGACGTAGGGGGTTAGCAAGCATTCGTGACATGGCGCACGTGGCCTCGAAACGCGATGACGTTCTGCTTTTTGTGTAAAAAACCTTCTTTTTGCGAATACACCGTAATTTGTGGATGTTTAAGCAGTGGGAAGTTTAAAAAAAAAGGTAAACGTGCAGGTAAGCTGGTGCGTATTAATCATAATGTTTAAACTCGGAGACTGTGAAGGGTACTTGAAAATATAGTACAAGAGCACAAAAGAAGAGTGACAGATAAGCGTCCCAAGGGGCGCCTGGTGTCTCCGACGTTGGCGATAAATTTAGCGCGTCGTTACGATGCTCATCCAGATCGAAACGGGCGGCGGAGTGGTTCGAGTCGATTCCCATGGGTTTTGCGGCACAAGTTCTGCCCCCGCGGTATTCTCCTGACGTGTTTAGGTTTGAAACCAAGCGTGTAAATGAACAAGCGCTAGCTTCGTTCAGCAATTGGAAAAACAATGGCCGTGCTGGAGTGAACAGGCGCAATCTCTTACGGACTTAGCACGGGGAGTAGTTGCCCCCTACGGCTGCAGCTGGAAGGGGTCGCTGTAACCCTACCCTTCTTACAGCCCTTTAATTCGTTCTGAGAGGCATCTCCTCCTCACCGTGTTGGCCTCTTCGCTCTGGGGTTGAGTTGGAGAAGTTTGTAGAGTAATTAGACCCACAGGTCATGTGGCCGCCTGCCTGCAGGGACTTATGCGGAACATCTCTTTATATTCGTCCCCTCAAGAAAAATGTTTGTATAGACAAGCATGTAATTATCGTAGGCCAACATTTATTTCAATTGGCTCAGGACACTTTTTTTTTCTTCTTTCAAACACGTCTCATTGGTTTTAGGCGAGAGTGAAGGCCGCAAGGAAAGCCGCTCTCTAGCTCGGCCGTATAAGACAATGGCAGGGCAGCACTGAGAATCTCGCCTTGATTTTATTTCGCAACACTTGTCTCAGCTGAGACTGGGTGAAAGAAAGCACTACAAAGGCTGGGGCGCGCAAGCGTCTTGAGACGCAGCTTAAGTCCCGCTCAGCTCGTACGTGACTTTGGCATTGCTTTCTTTCCCTCAGTCTCAGTTCAGACCCTAGGTCTGTTCGATTCGCCTGAACTGGCTGAACTAGTTCAGCAGTGCAGGAACTGGTGCATTCGATTCAACCGGAAGTTGCACGGCCACTGCACTGGCGCGTTCGATTCATTCCAGTTCTAAACCAGTTCAGACCCAGTTCCTCAAAATCTTGCACCGGCTCCGGAGTCAGTTCAGCGTCCGTGCAGAAGCAGACGACACGAGCAGACGGCGATAGCAGACAACACTCCTCGTCCGTCTCTGCTCGCGGTGCCATTTTTCGCAGCTCTTGCTCAAATGTCTGCGATGTTTAACAATAACGCCGATACGGAGGTTGCATTTCCTCTCATTTATGATAATAACGTACCCGCGGTGGACGCGGAATTGAGATCGTAACTGAGGGTAGGAATTTGCTTGATTATGATATTCTGAAAGCGTTTTAGGCACCTGCTCGCGTAGGTTTGACTCCCTGTGATAAGTGTTGAAATATTGGCTCACGTAAATTATTTCGTCGTTTACCCTGAGACTGGGGTTTTTTTTAGAAGAGCAAAAGTAACAGAAAAACAGACAGGTCTCAAACTCAGCTACAAGTTTATTTCACGTAAATTGTTTTTTTTTTTTTTATGCTATGTGGGGATCCACAGTGTTAATATTCTTCCTTACAGACACGGGAAGGTATCGCACTCTTGATAGTCCCCGCCTTCAGTTGCTCTTGGATGCATACTGACGACTCCGATACATTGCAAAGGTCTGGGATTTAGTACATCGGCCCTCGCGTGCCCCGTAGCTGAGGATAATACTGCATGCTTTGTCCGCTGGTATCTGGGGACGCCCACTGACGGGCCTGGGAAAAACGCCGAGAATCGGCATTGGCTTGGTAGTTCCGCGCAGGTCTTTCTTGAGGATCAGAATAAACGTTTCAGCTTGACGCCAAAGTTACGGTCGATAACTGACTTGGCCAAAACGCTATCGTCAGGCCTTCGTCTTCGAGGTGACCGCTACCGACTGCTCGCTGCCGCCAGTGACTCCCGACGCAAAATCCTCCAGATGCCGCGAACCTATCGTCGAAATGAAAACTCGAGAGACTTGGAATGAATCTACTATTTCTAAATGAATGTGAAGGACACGAACGCTTATGGAAATGACAGGAACCAAACGGCCGTTTAAAATGCAGACAGGAACACATTTCGTGTAGAATACGTTTTTTGTACACTCGAATAAAAAATATTCGCAGAAAAGATTCCGTTATTATACTTTAAAACTAAGGAAACACAAATGGTCTCATAAAACCGCGACTAATTAAATGTAGCACACAACTTGGCGTTGAGAAACAAGAGCCAACAGATGCAGACGACACCCTGCGCTTCCGCTCGGAAAGCCGATCACAGCGCCAGTCCTAGCGCGGCGGCTGCACTGGTTCTGCGCCGCCGCTGCACGACTAATGCACTCGTCTGAACTCGGACAGAACTAGTTCAGAACTTTCTGGCCGAATCGAACAGACCTCCTGTTTCTAGCAAGTCGGCCCTGGCTGCTTATCATTAATTGCAAAAGAAAACGTTTTTGGTGGGTGTGAGGCGCGAAGTGGTAGCTTGGAGGTGTTGCATTATTAAACCAACACCGTGAAATGTGATTGTCTGAGGTTAAACTTATTTCAATAAATGAAATATAAATAATTAAAAAAAGAAAGACGACTTGGGAAGGGTTTCGTCTCTCTGCCCCTGGTAACACCAGGGACACATAAGACGACGAGATAAAAGACCATACAGCAGAGCGCATAGGGCGCTCATTCATTTGGTCTGTAAATAAAGACGTTTGAAAGAAGAAAGAAGCCCATATGCAACGCTTTTGATAGCGTACTTCGCGGAAAAGGAGTTTATTAGACCCCTTTCCTGAACGTCAGATTGGAGCCGCGATGACTGGCTGTTTGTTGCCTTGCCGTGAGACTCAGTATCTGCGTTTTGGACATAACACTCTCCCCGAGGTGTCTACGAGTAGAGTAGCGTTAAAACTGAAGATATCGAATCCCTACACGATGGCGGACAGAACAGAACCGGCGCGGTTGGAAAGCTGGAACCTTAAAAAAAAAAATGTTTGTTTTTGTTTATCTTGGAGTGGAGGGAAAGAAATTCCACTTTGTCGTCACTATATTACGTAGTTCAATATTTGCACCTTTCGTGGTGTCGGAACGTGGCGGACAGCATTGAATAGCCTAGTTATAGCCTCACTATGTGTTTTGGAGAACTTGCTCGTGACCTTTGTGACGCGCTTCTTGCTTCTTCTTTTCTCGCAATACTGATTGTGATTTACTGCAAGAACGAGGAAGAAGCGCGAGGAAATACTTGAGAGAAGAATCATCGTCAGGGACAAAATCAGCGCCACTTTTCCTGAACTTCTCAACCTCGAATTTCAGCCACTTTTCAAAAAATGGCGCAAGTGCGCGTCATCTGCTACAATATAAGTCCTTTTTGATCTTTAGGACAATTAGTACGCCTTTAAAACAAATTACAATCGTGGAAAGTGATTTTAATTAGAACGATACAAGCTCTAATTAAAGAATCGTTTAAATAGCTGACCTCTTCTCTGAAACCGGTTTCTTACATAGAGAGTCGAGCTTAAAAATAGTCCCGTGATTTAAATTAATTTGGAGAAATCTAATTACGAATACAACCAAACCAGCCCTAGAGAGAACCAGCCTAGTTCCTCTAGCATACAATAATAATAATAAAAAATAGATCATATGCTAAAATGCTATCTGAGAAAAACAAGAACGCGTGAAGGGAATTCTTTGAAATTTTATCATAATCCAGGGGTGTTTACAAAAAAAAAAAAACAAAAAAAAAACTTGTCGTTGCACTTCTAATATCTTTTATGCTGAGTTGCTATGTTTACCAGGAGCATTTCCTTAAATGGTCGTTGCTGCGTTATGATGTGAAACTGAGTTACGACACTTCAAAATCGTATGAAAAAGGGCATTTTTTGAGTAAATAGTAAAAAAAAATATGGGTGTACTCATTAAAAAAACAACAAAAAAACGTAAGTACAAAACCACACGAGTCCATCTATTCACTAAAAAATAAGAACGCGACTTGTATTCATTACGGTTCTGGAAACTTGGAATGCGTAAAGGTATGTCTTTAAAAATATCAAAACTTACACTTTTTGTTTCTTTTGTGCGTTAAGTTTTGACAAATGCATGTCACATTCTGCACTAAGACTGATAATGAATTAGCCATTTATTTGCAAAAAAAATTAAAAAAAAAACGTGGCACGCGCACAGACGCGACATTTTCGCTGCAAACAGGAGCGTTAGCACAGCTGCCAACGGCATTATGGTTGGGGGCGTGGAACCCAAAATTGAAAAATTAAGTCAGGAAATGCGCGCGTGCGCGAGGATTCATTGTGACAGCTCGCGCAGTAAAACTAACTTTCATAGCTACGAGCTCACGCACGTAGCTTTCCCCGAGGATACTTTATTCGGGCGTGGCGTATGAGCTATTTTGAAATTCGGGTAGTGTCTTCTTCCAGGTGTCCCATTGTTTTCCTTCCCGAGGGATGCGTTGCTCGAAGCAATCGAGAAATCGTTATAAACCGCCAAGGGGGAAAAGAATACCACGAAATATACGAGGTTATAAGCTGTCAGGCTGGCTACCTCTCGAACGTTGCTGGTAGCCGCCACTTCTTGATGCAACGAGATGTAAGTACACTTTAAACGACTTAATTTTCGCGAGGACCTATTTTCCACAAATTTCGGGACTTAAGAAAAATCGCAAAAATTCACACTTCGTAACATTTGCGAAATATCTTGGCCGCGAAAATAAAGTTCACTGTATTTGCTTTCAACGTTGCCAAAAGGCCCAAGAGGAGAAAATGCCACTGCCGCCGAAGCTGAAGACGCGATAAAGGACGCGATCGTGCAAACGTCGGCAGCGATGGCGTGACAAGCAACTTCATCGTCGATGTAAACCTCGTCGCCAACGAAGACGGGACAAGCGACTCCATCGCCTGTGTGGACAGCGTCGCCAACAAAAATGCGACAACCTACTCGATACTTAAAATAATAAAAACACGGATGACTTTCACAGACAACCAGACTCTTTCAATTAGCAAGGACGAATGTTTATTTCCGGGCACGAAAACTTCACGCGTTCACCAGAGCGGTGGAGGGCTGATGGAGAGGAGGTTACGAACGGAAGCGTTGATAAGGATTGAGCCACTGCGCCGTCACTGCCCATGTTTATCATTTTTCTTTTTTCAGTTCTTGCCTGATAATGTGTGATGATGTGTTCCCAGTACCTTGGTGCTGCCAAGGTCATGGGAACACATCATCAAGCCCTCCTTGTTTTTCATCTTTCTATTGGCGACGTGAGCGATCGAAAGTGTCGCTGTGGTCGGCCCACCACAATTGGCCGAATGCTGACTATGACGTCAGCAAAGGATGTATCATCGACGGAAATAAGAGGAATGTAAAAACTTCAATTTTGACGGTGTTGGCAGTGTTGCTTTGAGACCGCTATGATTTCAGGCTTCCAGAATGCTCATTACAAACACCATCGAGCTTGTTGTTCACAACGTAATGACGTCACGAAAGGTAACTGAATGAGGGCGCCACCGAAAGATCTCGCCGCTAATAGACCGATCTCACTAATCGTTCGGCGCGTGCGTGACGCCGCCATAACTTTAGTTCCTGCAGGAGGCAGACGGCATTAGGGCTCTTGCCATCTCGTGCTCTACACGCGCAGCGCTCCAGCGAGGTTGCCGCACGTGCCCAAAGACTAAAGTTCCCTCGATGCATTGCGGCAGCGGTGGCGTAGTCAAACTGCCTGGTGAGATCGGTCTATAGACCTTTCCAAAAAAGCACACTTGGCAGGTTCCATTTTCAGTGTTCGTGCGTATGGCGCGTGATTTGCTCGCTTTCCGAAGCGACGAACGTGCGCGTTCTGGACTGTGATTTAACACGTGTGGACTGTGATTTTTGTAAACAGTGAAAACGTCTATAGACCCTTTTCATGTTTACAAACATGAACTGCCTCCTGCGTCCCAAGCAACTTCCGGTCGCTCCGTCTTTGAAAGTATGTCGAGCTTGCCTATGTCGCCAGTGCTAGAAAGCATAAACGCTACACGCACATCAAATTTGGAGATTTAACGAGGGCCCTCGGCTGGTCAATTTAACGTCTTGGAGGAGGCAAGTTGGTTTACAAGAGTATTCGAAAATATTTATCATATCTGGGGGTTCTGCGTTCTTTTGGCGTTCACCTGGAGAATTGGTGGTTAAACGTTTCATCAACATTTCAAACAGCGGTGTTATACTTCGTCTCACCTTAGCATGGACTAACCGCGAATGCTGTGCTAGCGCGAGCGGCTGGCCTTGACTGCCTTGACTGAGGGTTAGGGTGGGCTTTGTTCATACTTTTTATGAACCGGAAGTTCTCTGGGACGTCAAAGACTCGAACAACTCATGGTGGCGTTTGCCATGAAAAGGGTCTATTGTAAGCATTCATAATTACAACACGCTCGCCTTAACCAGTCTACTCAATCGCATATGTAAGAACGAAGCCGCGAAAACAAGGTCGACGTTTCGTGCGGAGGCGCCTCCACGTAACTTTCAGTCACAAACTTGAACTGCGCCTTCGGCTTCGGTCGCTCGTCTTGTGGGCGACGTGGTTGTCATTTACTTTATTAGTATATGTACCAATTTGGAATGTCAACCAAGCTCCTGGCCCACGATAGCGAGTCGGGACCAGCGGCGGTGGTACTCCTCGCGGTCGCGGGCGCATACTTCATAATGGCAGCGCCTTGCCCGATCATAGTGACCAGCCGCACTTTCGAGCGCCGTTAAGGCAGCGGCTCATTGTTGCCAAGAGCAATTTCGGAAAGGGTCTAGTGCAGCTGCATCGGAACAGAACAAATAGAAAAACAAACATTACGATAGCAAAACTGGCGTCCTTCGCGCCACTCTACGACGTGCTGTGTGGGGAAGCAAATACATGTATTGGAACCGCAGTAGATTGGCTTGTTTGATCGGCTTTCAAATAATTACGGCACGAGCGTTTACTTTTTACTAAGAGATTCATTCCCCGAGTCGTTAAAAATACTTTCGGAGGTATGACACGACTGAGAAAAAAAAAATCAACATGCTGGGAATATTTAGTGCTTAGGTGAGAAAATCCGTACCTTAAAAACGACGACTCCATGGAGCAAACCGAGGGGCCGTGGCTTTGCACACTCTGGTTGTTAGCGCGTCTCTTTTCTTCTCTGCAACTTTTGCCCGTGCTGTATTACGGTGCAAGTCTGCTTCATGGTGCACTCAGCTCCCAACGAGCGAGTGATGGCTGCCAGACGACGAAAGATATCCTCCGAGGTTTACTGGCAGAGTTTCGGCGGCAACCTCCGGGCTCCCCTACAATTCTACGCTGGGTGAGGCGCCTCAACGGGGAGAGAAGCATCCAAAACAAGTCACCGACCAAAGTGGTGTCATCACTGAAGTTGACGCAGAAAAATGCGGTACTCGGTGCCTCCTGTCGGCGTTGAGAGCACCGCTGACATCTGTTGACTGTTGCGCCAATCAGACACCTTTTGGTTAGCACATCGCCGCGGTAATCATTTGAAGTCTTTCACTTCTAACTTTTTACTCGGGTGAGTTTGTTCGGTGATCCTTTTATAAATTTAATGCACGTTCGCCGGCCACCTCTGTACAAAATTTTAGCCTCGCACATTTAGAAACCGATTTATGTTGTCCGTTCAAACAGCCATCGATCCCTTTGACTCAACCTGTAGGGTGGATCGCGGATCGAGGCTTGTTCTGCTGGGGTCGAGTGGCAGCACCGGCGGCCATTGCTTGACACGTGCAAATGCATTGAACCATACGGAAAAAAAAAACGTAAGAGATTTTTCTCTTTTGTTTTATATTTTGGAAGACCTAACTTCAACGAAGTTTTCTAGGAAGGGTGAGAAATTTTTAAGTTGTGATATCAATACTTGCTGACCTAGAGTTTTCGGAAGAAAAAAAAACAAAAAAACCTTCTATCCTCCGTTGGCTTTCTCCACGGGCCCCATGAACAGCCAGTGGGAGCCACGCCGTCATGCGAGCATCCAGAAAGTCTTGGTTCGATGCCACGCTTAAGGCCTGCTCACACATACTGCGGAGCGCTAAGTCAGCGCTCCGCAGTATGTGTGAGCGCTCATGTGGCGCTCATGTGGCGCTCAGCGCTCATGTGGCGCTTCCTAGCGCGTGACTTGATTCTAATATAGCGCAATTAGCGCTTTAGTAACGCCTTGTTAGCTCTTCAGTGGCGCCTTGTTAGCGCTTCAGTGGCGCCAGGCACGTAGCCAGGGGGGGGGGGGGGGGGGGGGGGCGAAATTTTCCATTTTGCTGGGACCTCCTCTCCACCTTCCCCTCATACAGCATTTTGTCATGGTCGCCCCCCCCCCCCCCCCCCCCCCCCCCGCAAACCAAATCCTGGCTACGTGCCTGAAGTGGCGCCTTATTTGCGAGTTTTAGTAGACCGTGTTTCCCCCTCTGCTATGCTACTCCGCTACCCGGAACTCTACAGCCAAGGCCATCGGCGCGCAGGCGCAGTGGCGATTCCGCGCTCCGCTCTGCAGAGCGGCTGCACGAAAACGGTCTACTAAAACTCCCTATTGTTAGCGCATCCTGTACCGCGGTTACTGCTGCGGATTAGCGGGTGGACTGCGGTTCCGGTTCCGGTGGTTGGATGTGCATCAGCAGCACCATGGCGGACATGCGGGACGCTGAAATAGAAACGCGACAAATGCTGTTACGTACGCAATTAGTGCATATGTGTGGACGGCTTAACGCCCAGAAGAGCCTTCTGTGTGCGCGAAATCTTTCGCCACCGAGATACCGACGAGTACCAGGCGAACATTGTTCCCAGGCTGAGGGACCGAGATACAGGGCTCTTCCGAAGGTGATTAGTTTTGAACCGCTTGCCTTTGAAACCAGGGTCACGCATATCGAATAAAAAGCCATGAGGTCGTACGCAATCAATTAGTCGCCAAAGTCCACGACTCTGGATCGTCTGCCCGACCGTTTTTTTTGGAGAGTGGCTTTTTTACTTCCTCTTCTTTCACCACCAAAGGAAAAACAACAACAAAGGAATCGCCGTGTACCCGCTGTTCCGCAGCAGCGAGTACAGCACAAGGAGCGTGAGAGCGCTTACACTGCTCTGCTGAAGCGCTAAGCGAGCGCTGCTGAAGCGCTGCTGAAGTGCTAACCGAGCGCTACGTCACGCGCAAGTCGGTGCCACATAACCGCTGCTTCCAGTGCTCATGAGGCGCTAACTTAACGCTCCGCTGTATGTGTGAACCGGCCTTTACTTTTCTATTTTTACTTACGAAGGGTTGCAGATTGCGTTTGAGGCATTATTTTTGTTTCCAAATCAAGGCAGTGAATGTCCGATGACAAATCTGCTCCTGCTTGCTAAAATAAGTTCTCTTCTTAAAATATTCTCAAAAGAAACTGTGTTCGTGTTGCGAGTTGATTTAAGCAAAAGTGGAGTTTTCATGCATTATACGATAACGATTAGGAACAGTCTAACAGACGAATTCCGTCGATGGCAGCAGACGACAGAGATTGGCACGCTCTTTGTGTAATTTAATAAACTTCTCAGCAGTTACTCACGTCTGAACATTGTCTTACTGTTCCTGCAAAACCTCATAAAAGTTTTTTTTTTTTTTTTTTACACGACATTGCCGCAAGCTTCAAAAAGTTCACTTTTGTCCATTCCTCCCATAGACTTGCGTGCATTGCCTAATCTCAAGCAATGTCCCCCGGTGGTGCCACCGTCGGACTTCCGATATCCGATCCAGCCTACTAGAATAGAGATCATTGTTCGGAACACGGCGTGTCACTTGAGGCTCTCGGTGCAAGACCTCGTAGGTAAGACGGATTTTCGTCGCGAGGACACGACTCCAGGCCGAACGCTGCACCCGTGTCCGATCTATAGGCCTTCTGCGTTGCCCAGGGGGCGCTGCGAAAGGGGACTTGTTAGGACTAGTACTGGGTAGCACAAACTTGAGTCTCAAACAGTCACAGATGTAGAAACGTGTCTGCTCTTGTGTGGAACGCCATCACGAGCAAAATACAAAGAAACAACAAAAATTCGAAGGACAGGTTAGAGCTAAGAGTATAATGGTGCGTTTATGGCTCGTTCACACTTGCGAAATCGCAGGCGAATCCGCGGAGAAATTGACGCCGGGAGGGAGATTCCCTCGCCGGCGACGGAATATTCGATCGCGGGAGCAATCGGGCCGGGACCGATTTTTTCCGCGCAAAAAAAGTTTTCACGCCGTCGCAGCCAATCGGAACGCACGGAGGAAATTGCGCTTGCCGGCGTCACATCCTGGCCGAGTCGCCCGAGTTGTTGGGGTTGCCATCGGAGTTGTCGGAGTTCCAGGTTGTGTAAATGGCGCCGTCTCGCTGGTATCCAACTTTACTAGGACAACTCATTTGGGAAGCTGCCATAGAGCATGCATGCTTCGAAAAAGTGACATCGATACGTACTCGAGAACCGAACTAATGGCGATCGCAACGCCACCATTTCACCCGCAGCGGCCACTCGGGGAACTGCACGTCTGCACGTATCGGTTTAGGTCGAGTCGCGCACGGGCCGGTGGCGCGATCTCGCAGTGCCATTTCGCCAGTAGCAATATAATAAACTTTCATGTTTTGACTAGTCGCTAGAGGGTGGCGCTGTTATCGTATCTAGTTTGGTCTCAATGGACGCGAGCGGTCCGGTTTTGAAGGGCGAGTTTCCGAACTGAGTGTTTTAGTAACGTTGCTGGTATCGTTGTGTCGGCAGAAATGCTGATCGAGACTAAATTATTCAACACTGCAGCAAGGTGGTGAACTGGGCCAGTTGGGTGACGTTAGACATGATGGGGAGAACAACTCAGAAAATGCGGACTACGAAGAAGAACAAACACGACAGGACAATGCTGTATTCGCAACTTAAGAATTTTACTGAAGGAAACAGAAACAGAAAAAAAAATATACACACTATCTCTTGGCGGTCTCTTGGCGGACTCTTAGCGGAAGTAGCCAGCACACTTTTTAAAAAAAGCTAAGGGGGTAGAGAGGCCGAAGGCCAAGAAGAAAGAAGCGTATGGTGGTGGTCCCCTACCTCTACGGTGTGTCCCATAACTTGAATCAAGTAGGTGGTATAGATACGGGAGACCGGTAGTGTTTTCTGCGCCCCAAAAAATAGGAAAAGATACGTTCCAGGGTTGGTGCGGGTGCAGATGGTCGTTCGAAGGCAAAGTGTACCAAGGCGTACAAAAAAACCTTTTGTCACTTGTGTTTCGTGTGTGGTGTATAAGATCTCTTTGTCACGTAACAGGTGCCATGTGGGACAAACAGGAAGATGTTTGAACAATAGATTAAGAGAACATTTGTATTCGCTCGGAGCCACGGTTGGGGGGCTTTTTCCGATTATTTTCAGAAATTACAAATGTCTACCTGGTTTTGGCAGGGTCGCCATTCTGGGCACACACTAGGATAGGGCGACGAGAGAGATTATAGAGGCCTTCCACATTTCGTGTCATGGGCATTAATGTGCAGCAAAAGAAAGACCCTTCGTGCGATACAAAAAAATGAGTCGGCTAGTGAACGGATAGAAGTGTAGATTACTGACACCCTCCACGATTGGCGAGTGTGGCCCTTTGTTTGCGTACAATCTTTTAAGATACTGTTTTTGTTTTTTTCTGTCTCTGTTTCCTTCATTAAAATACTTCAGTTGCGAGTACAGTATTGTTCTGTCGTGTTTGCTCTTCTTCGTAGCCCGCGTTTTCTGAGCTGTTTTCCCCATCATGTTTATTCAGCCCTGTTCGACAAGAGGCATCTGAGCAACGAAGACAGTGCCCACAAAGAAGATCCGTGGAATAAAATAGGAGTGAGTGGCACGTACACACGTTGTCTCCGTTTGCTCGTTATTTTAATGCGAAAGCATTAACTGTCTCATGGAGCGAGCTGACGCATCAGTCCGAAGCGCGAAAACGGCTCCTAGTTTCCGCGCGCCTTCAGTTCCATTGGCTGGCGCGCGTCGACGGGGCTCCCACTGGCCGCTGTGCCATGGCCTCCGAGATCCCGAAGCGCGCGCGCGCTAGTACGCAGCAGACGACAAGGGGAGCGGACGAGCGGCTTGCATGCTTTCGCACTCACAACTCATAAGAAATACTTAGGTGTACCTTGGGCTTTTATTATTGCCTTCTCGTATCGCCGACAGAATGTTCGGCATTTTCCCGGCACTGCGGGTTGGCGTTAACAGCAAGAAGTCGTCTCCGAGAGCATTTTTTTTTAACACTTCTCGAGCCAGGGTCAGACCGCTCTGATATT
This sequence comes from Ixodes persulcatus, assembly GCA_013358835.2. Classification (NCBI taxonomy): domain Eukaryota; kingdom Metazoa; phylum Arthropoda; class Arachnida; order Ixodida; family Ixodidae; genus Ixodes; species Ixodes persulcatus. The sequence continues at coordinate 27,772 of JABSTQ010010936.1, read as the reverse complement.
TGCGAAAGACCGGAAACGCGCGAACTCGACAAAGAGAGTTCTTTGCGAGTGTGAACGCGGCTTTAATGGCGACTAAAGTCACTGGATCAGGATCCATTGACTTTAGGAATAATGTCGCCTCATTCGCTCCATGTTGTTCAAACTTTATTAGAGGGAAACTGAAGCGGTTCTGTATTTGAAGAAAAACACTTAAATCGTCTTCATTTGGCCTTCCGGATCACCGATATCGAGATTATTTTTCCATTCAATGCTCGAAGGCTGCAGAAAATAAATTTCAAACGGGGCGTGACGTCTTAAAAGCAGCTTTCGGAATCTCCGCTCTCGCGCATCTTCAGCGCATACCAAAGCTATGCACGTGCACTCTTGCTATTTTCAAGGAGGTCAGAAAGAGACCTCACGACTGGTGTCAGTGCGGGGGAAACCTGGCAGGCTTGCAATTGCACGCGCTGTCCACAGGAGCGACACGCGCTTGGCGGCCCAAAGATCCTAGTATGACGTCACGACTGGTCGAAGGTTTTTCACGTTTTCTCGCGTTTAGTTACATGTCCGGGGAAAACGAACGTGATGTTAAGATTCACGGAATAAAAATAAGCCAGAATTCACCTCTACCTCGTTTTTTTCTTTTTTTTTTTTAAGAAGTGTTTTAGCTTCCCTTTTGTGGTGATATGTTTTGGTGGTGCCCTCCTATGGCTCCCTCTCCTGACGCCATTACCCTGCGAACAACATCTTCGATGGTGTTTGTAATGAGCGTGGTGGAAGCTTCAAATTATAGCGCTCTGAAACCAACTCTGCAAACATCGTCTAAATTGAAGGTCTTACATTACTGTTATTTCCGTCAATGGAAAATCCTTTGCGGACGTCATAGTCAGAATTCGGCCAATCGCAGAAGGCTGACCACAGTGATGCTTTCGATCGCGCACGTCGACACTAAAGTCACAGGATTGTGGGAAGGTAGCGCCAAGCTCCCCGTATGGTCGCCATGTTGGTCCGTGAAATTAGCAATTTCTCCTTGACCCCTCCGTTCTTGGTGAGCCTAACTAAATTCGGTGGCGACGGTTAGCTTTATGGAGACGTCTCTTCTATACCGAGATTTTGCTATCCACACACTGGCGAAACTAGCGTACATCTTCGTACCACCACCGCATGTTGTGTCGGTGCTTGGAGGCACTAAATAATAAGTTTAGCGTTTAAAAATACGCGAGAAGAACAATATAATTGTCCGAGATCCGTCGGGATGGGCATGATTGATAAGTTGATTGCATACACAGTGCCAATGACGCTCATATTGGCGAGGAACCCTTCCAGTACGATGATGTTCCATGATGATCTTGGCGCGACTGGTTTAGAACGACCCTCTCGAAGCCTCGAAGATTTGAATGGACCGAGATGGCGATTTGCATGGCGACGTAGACCGATTAGCCAATCGCCTTGCGAGGGTTTTGGTCGTCTGTGTGTTAGTATCTGTTTGTGTCCGGCTAGCAGGTGGGGAAGGCACTGGCGCTGCTTTCCCAGGATCCGGTGACAAACTTCGCCGACGGCACGCTCGCTTTGCACGCGATGTAGCAGCCACTGTGCTGACGCCGCGCGCAGAGCAAAAGCCGCCGGGTAAAATTTGTCGATTTTTTCTGCAGCATATTTGCCCCATGAATTCCAGCCTTAAGAACGTGAGCCAAAAAACGCCGGTTCACGCGTTCAAAAAAGAAAAAAAAAGGAGAAAAAATGGAAAGGGGGGGGGGGGGGATAAAAAAGCGTCCCGACGCCAGATGTTACGACGTCACCACCCAGAATGAGAGACTCGTACCCTAGCGGTGTTGGCATGAATCTGGCACTTTCGATTGACCTGCGGCGTTGAATGTAGCCGACTTTGGTCGTCGAAAGGTGTTTGCTTCTTGCAGAGGGGTTGTGATGACGTTAGAACGCTGAGCTCTTATTGGCTAATTGAAACGGATAGTGAGTAGGCCTCAAGACATATAGCAGGGGGGACCAAACTTCGGCTCTTTGCAGGCTCAAGGGCGACTCGCAGCTCCCTGGTAAGCGTGCCCCCCTTTCCCCTCCTGTGTGCCCAAAACGAAAAGAGTTCTAGGATTAGAACACAGCTATGGCCGCCAGAGAATATTTCCTATTGGCGACGTGCGCGACCGAAATCGTCGCTGTGGTCGGCCTTCCACGATTGGCCGAACGCGGACTATGACGTCAGAAAAGGATTTATCATCGACGGAAATAAGAGGAATAAAAGAACTTTAATTTTGACGGTGTTGGCAGTGTTCCTTTGAGAGCGCAATGATTTCAAGCTTCCACCATGCTATTTACAAACACCATCGAACTTGTTGTTTGCAAGGTAATGACGTCACAAGAGGGAACCATAGGAGGGCGCCACCACAACATCTCGCCGCTAATAGAGCTTTCCAGAAAAGAGCGTGTGGTCGGTACCATTTTGAGTGTTCGTGCGTATGGCGCGCGCTTTGCTCGCTTTCCGAAGCGACAAACACGCACGTGCTGGACTGTGAAGATCGCACGCTGGACTGTGATTTTGTAAACATTGGAAAGGTCTATAGGGTGTACTCACTGGCGGCCATAGTTGTGTGCGCGACTGCTGAGCGCGTGCTTACGGCGAGCTTCCACAGTTAATTTGCAACATGCATTCCTCCTCACCATCAATATTTTCGGTCTTAGCAGCCTATACTTCGTCTCACCCTACGATGGACTAAAGGCAGCAGCTACAAACCACCAGATCCAATCACGAGCCGCTTAGAAATTGCCTGGTATTTCGCTTCGATGAACGTTACTGAGTGATTCATCAATTTTACATTGCAAAGACAGTCACGACATACAGGCTCTTTGCAGTGTCGAAGCTATAAAAATGATGCAGCGCATTCTGATCAGGAGCATTATTCGTCCATACTTAATCAATGTTAAGCATGTCATAGTTTAGCGTGGAACGTGATTTGACCTGGCGGCCCGTAGCTTTGGCCTTTAGTCCATCGTAGGATGAGACGAAGTATAGTAATGTAAGCTCGTTCTGAGCATGCGCTCTAAACATCGCCCTCGAATAATGGTGTCCAGTGAATACTCCCTAAAGGGTGCCTTCATGTGCGCTTTGCTGAAGGGGATGAATTCTAGCCTTGTTGTTCCGAACGCCTTGTTTCTTTTTTGTTTCAAAATGCGTGAGAGCGCATCTCCAGGCACGAGCTCTTGGCACTGACGGTGCTACAGCGGCATTTTGTTACCGGCTATTTGCTTTGTAGCGTGAGCTGCACTGGCTGAGCTTGAGCAGTTTCGCGTGGCTCCTGGAGAGCCGTGCTGCGCATGCGCGAGGAGCAGTGACGTCACACGGCGCACAGCTGGCGCAAAAAAGTCAAATTTGGGGGTTTTACGTGCAAAACCCACGACGGGCATCTGGAACGCCCCAGCGGAGGACTGAGGATTAATTTGGACCACCTGGGGATCTTTTAACGTGCAACCGAAAGCTCCGTTACTCCCATACATGTACGTAACGCGTTACAAGTAACGAGTTACTTGTACCTAGTTACTATTTTCGGTAACGAGTAACGTATTTAGTTACTTTTTTAGAAAAGAACGAGTAACGGTATTTAGTTACTTTGAAGGCCAAGTAACGAGTAACGGTATCTCGTTACTTTTGAGGAGTAACGTGTACAACACCGCTTAAACGGCCTTGTTTTTATTCTAACCTGAGTATGCGTCTATTGTGACAAAGGCAGATGGGCACCCCGAAAAACAACTAACCAGTACAGCAACGTATATCGCTGAACACGTCAGTAGAACAGTTCGACTGACGTGTCCAGCGATAAACGTTGCTGTACTGAACTCTACAGCTGGGAATGTCCTTCACCCAGCGAGCACAATCAGGTTCGTTGGTTGAACCTTCTAGAAACGGGTACGGACCGAATGTAAACCCGGAGGTTGCAAACACGGGGAGGCACATAACCCATTACCCGCTGTCCTCAATGAAGGCGCAGTTCTCGAAGATTCACCAGCTCTTCCTGAAGCTCAACACTGCCGTTCCTTCTAGCGCGTCGGTAGAACGACCCTTTAGCGTCGCCGGAGATGTATTTTCAAGGAAGCGGAGAAACATAACTGATGAAAACTTCTACAGGCAGCTGCTGCTGAAGGGCAATGACTATTAAAAAGAAATCAATAAACCATGAAACAAAAACAGTTGTGTATTTGGTCGTCAAAGTAACGTGGAAAGTAACTCGTTACTTTTGAGGTAACTCACGCGTTCCTTTTGAGAATCGGTAACGAGTAACGTATTTAGTTACTTTTTGAGCGAGTAACGAGTAACGTATTTAGTTACTTTTTTTGGGTAACGTGTACATGTCTGGACGGCGCCTCCTCCGCAATAAGCCTCCGTCAGATTGCGGGCACCTCGGCCGGGATTCGAACCCACCACATGGGGATCCGTAGGTCAGCGCTCTCGCCTTGGAGCCACCGAGGCGGCTGCACAGCTGGCGCGCCGGAGCCGCCGCCGCCGCGCGCTCCGCCGCCGCCGCGCGCGCCTCGGCGGTCTGCGCATTCCAGAGGAGTGGCGTCATAGCCGCGGCAGACGCAGTGGCGCCGCCGCGTGCCCCGCTGTGCGCCTTCGTTCCGCAGTAGCCAAGTCTGACGCTGCACCGGAGCCGCTTGATAGCGCCTCTCATTTTGTGCGCATGCGCAGAGGTATCAGTGGGAGTATACATATAGCGGGGCGTTTGCCAGTGTGGTATAGCCATGGAGAAGGAGAGCGAAATTGCTGCTCAGCGCCGCAGAAGAGCGGAGAAGCTTAACTCATCATCGGATCCCGAAGTAGTCACATAATGCGTATACCGTGTGTGTGTCATTGAAGCAGCAGTAAGCATGATAATCAAGCTAATCCTAGACAACCAGGAAAGCTAAGAATAACCAGCTGAACCTAAGCTCACGCTACGTATATCCTTGCATAGCCGAGCTAAGCCACTGCAATCTTTTTTCCATTTTTTTTTTTCCGGTGAGCTTGGCTGTCAGCATCGGGTACTACAAACAGTGACATCACCCTAAACAGAAGGACGAAGAGGCACCCTGGCTTGATCGGTGTCCCTCGCTGGCCGGTTGTAGCTAGTCGGGTAGAAAATTCAAAATTGAGGGTTGTCAAACCCTCGAGGGGCATCTGGCACGAGCATGGAGGATCAAAACTTGGACCACCGGGGCTCTTTTGACGTGATTCGAAATTTTGGTTGCAGGGCGCCTTCTCCGCAATAAGTCCCCGTCAGATTTCGGGCACCTCGACCGGGATTCGAACCCGGCGCCTTGCCTCAGAGCCGCCGACGCGGCTGTGAGGTAGACAACCCAGCGCCTCTCTAGCTCTCTCTACTTCTAGCTATTGTTGCCCGGTTCTGATGAGGTACTGCTCGCACGCGGGGAGAGAGGGTCATCCGGTTCCCGGCCTTTAGCGTCTGTTTCACGATCCCTTTACAATAGAGAGTTTTAGTAGATCTTTCCGATACCTCCGATACCCCCGATAACGATACTATATATGTAAGCGCAAAGGCGGAGGCAGAGTATCGGGTATCGTTATCGGAGTCATCGGAACGATCTACTAAAACTCTCTATTAGCGCTTCTCAAGCTCGCCCATGACTCGCGCGCCGACCGTAACCAGTCGGCACTGGCGACCACGCAGACTGGACCGACTGACCCCAAAAGGGCGCGTAGAGACAGCCCTCGACGTCTTTGGCGAACCGGCATAGCTCACCGTCGTCGAGGTCGGGGCGAAACTCTCCGGAGGCGGGCGCATTTTCGTAAAACGAGCGCTCGTCGTAAAGGCCGCCTAGCCACTCTCCCGCGCTGCTGCAGCATACCACACGCTCCAGTTGCGCCGGACAATCTGGCTTCCGCGTGCACGCGGTGCCTCTGGAGGCCGCCCAATGGACCGCCAATCTGGCGTCGCTTGGGCGACCCCGGCTCGTTTGGAGTTAACCTTAAAGAGCCAAGCATTTCAGGCGTGTCGACAAAAGGAATGAGCGAGAGTCGTTTCATTCGTGCTAAGAGTTCCGTTGTCGCCGTCTGGCGGGTTTCTCTCGCATCTCGAGTTCAGGACGCCCTTTGTGAGACACAGGAGAGTGCACGTCCTGAGCCTTGATTGGCGCTGTCGCGACCGAGGGGTTTCCAGGGTGGATGAACTCGGCTGTGATAGTCAGGAACTGGGCCCGGGGCGGGAAAGTCGGGAGTTCTGGTATAACTCTCGTTTATTTACATACTATGTACCGGCCAAGTGGCCGAGAGTTGAGAGCCGAGAGCCCAGAGAGCCGGCTCGTATCGCTAGTCATCTCTTTTTAAGAATACAGATATCCCTAGGCCCCCAGGTAGGAACCCCTATGTCGTATTAGAACTCGGGTTATGACTAGTTGGTCCATACTAATGAATATGTACTAAAAAGCGCGAACAAGACGAGGCAAAGGAGACACGAAGACAACTAGACAGCGCCCGTCCTGACGTCTCTGTGTCTTCTTTGTCCTCGTTCTGTTCGCGCTTTTTGGACATTTTAATTACCCCCATGTCGTCAGAAGGCAGCTAATCTCTGTGGAGTGTTTGTTGCCACCCTTTGTCTCTGCCCCATCACGTTCTCACGCACAGGCGTAAGGCGATCTCACGCATACCGGAAGGCACTACGATGACGATTTTCATTGGTCCTTTGGGGACAACAATCTGGTGGGTTAGAAGGAAGCTTCCCAACACAAGTTTTTGGTATTCATTATAGACAGAAACCTGACATGGACGCTCCACATCGATCGATTGAGGCAAAATATGGACTCCGCGTGTCATATCCTTGGCTGTTTGACCAGTAGATCTTGGAGTAAATCGTCGTATCCCATGCTCAGACTACACAATTATCACGTGAATGGCTTGCTGCGATATACGTTATTCGTTATCCACACACGTTCGAGCAGCATGAAGAATCTCCAGGCAAGACGTAATACATCTTTAAGGTTATGTTTCGGATTGCCACCAGATTCACCCATGATACCAATACTTTCCGAAGCCGGGCAATTTCCGCTTGAAATCATGCATATTCAGGAAATTCTCCGCATGTATTTCAGATGCAAAACTCAGCATGATCAACACGACCTTACGAGTGCACATTTGAGGCGCCCAAATGCGGAGATTTCCTCGCACATCGCGCTTCTGCAGCATGATATATCCCGCAATGTGCTGTCTTCACCGAAGCTCCTCATTGTCCACCTAGGGTCTTGCCTCTACCCATTGTGTCCCCACGCAGACAAGGTTCAGAACAAATCTTGACAGTCTAAAATCGTTCTGCTACAATGCAGATTGCCAAACTTTCTGCCAAAAGGCCTCCTAAGAGGTATAGACACCATGCTTCATCGGCTGAGACTCAATGTGGTTTACATGAACGAGCGCAAGAGCAAATTGGTATATCTATCCAAACCTAAATGCAGTGCATGTAATATACCAGAAAATATTGAACATTTCATTTCCGAATGTCCTCTCTACAATACTGAACGTGCGCAACTTTCATGCCAAGTGACCACACTAACGACATGAGCGTACTACTGCGTGCAAATAGCCAACCGGCATCAGCCAGGTGGCGTCAGCAGAGTGAGGGCCGACGGTGATACCCTGTCTCGTTGTAACTTGGCAAAGGGTGAACGATAAACCCCACATTCCCATTCCGTGCCGACGGCTGCGATATGCATACGTATACGAGCACAACAGAAACATGTTGGAGTATGACGCAGCGAAAAGCCTGATACTTCTTCGCATGTGTGTAGGCGTTGTAAAGTAAAAGCGCACGCGCACTCCGGTGATAAGTAGTCACGTTCCGATTGGCCCGCCAGGGCCGTAGCTTCCGCCGTACTGGCATGTTATACTTTCACAGTTTCCTGTCCTACCCAGCAATTCTTGCTTCGGCCAATAGGCTAAGCGACGCCACCAAAGTAATAGCTCGCGTTTGAGCAACACAGCCGTCGCTTCCAGGTATACCCAATGTTTCTTGCTTCAGTCGCTAGATAGCGCCAAACCAAACAGCATTGCAGGTGGCCTATAGCTGAGTCAGCAGCGTGCACGACTCCCACGCCGCTGGCTGGGGTTTGACCCCCGCCAGCGCTTGTCCTTTTTATCTATATTTGTTTGTATGACTGGGATGTTCCAGATAACTCAAGAATCTTTTTGTTTGTTCGAGCTCGGAAACTTCTAGATACTACGCGCGCTTACAAAAGGAGCTTCGCATGGCTACTTGAGTCATTCATCCTTCTGTCGCAGTCAAAGACCGGTCTTTGTTACATTATGTTTCTCGGCGGAAGTTCGATGCATAAACGAACATTTTAAGTTTTATTAATCACGATTATGTTTTTATTCGTGACAATATCGTAAATTTTAGGTCACTGGCCGTCGCCGTGCGTCCAGCGCAGGGCCTTGCAGGACATATTTACATTTTGTGAAAATTGAGGCCGGTCAGAGAGACTTCAGCATAAACATGTAAATGCCTGCTGTCTCCCTCTTTGTTATCAAGAATGGCAGAAAACTTGTTGCAGTAATTGCTATCCTAACGATACTTGTGACAGTAGCTATCATGTGATTATTTGTGACTATAAATATGTATCTGACTGTAACCTGTTATGGTTATGAATGTGAGTGTGACTCTTTGTGACCATGAAAGTCTACTGACTCTGACTGTGCACTAAGAGATGTCGCCGGTTGAAATGTATCTGGGCGTTTACGCCGAAGGGGGTCCCGGTCTTCTCTGTCTTCCCTCCTCCTTCTCTTCTGGCACTCTTTAATCCTTTTTCCCACTCACTAACAGAGTAGCCGCTCGATGGCACTCCTTGGCTTACCTCTCTGTTCTTTCTATCTTTCTGTTATAAAATAAGAAGTGAGCGCGTATCAGCGCTGTGTTTTCCCTTCTATGTGTCCTCTCCTTTTGTCCTTGTCTATAACGGGCTGTTGCTGCTAATCTAATTAAGACAAATTAGCTAACCTTTTAATTATTCATTTAGACCGACGACCAGTTCGCGCTTTCCACTTTTTCCCCGCTTCCCACTTTCCCTCCTTCTACCCTGTCCACCATTGCCTGTTTCCTCCTCCCCCATGGTGAGGAGGATCTTCCTCTTTGCAGAATCTCGAGTCTGGCCATCAGCCGGTAAGGGCCCATGTGGGAATTGAAAAGTTGTAGAGCGTATACGAAACACCCAAATAAGGTGTTTGCTACATGATACGCTTTGCGTGATTCTTTTTATTAGCGTAAAAAACAGAAAGAAAAGGCAAACTATTGATAGGAAAAAAAATTACGTGACAACGCGTTTGCGCGTTGCGCTTGCAGCGCTCTTAGATGTGCTTTGATGGAACGAAGTCCGTATTATCACTGGCGCACTGCCCGAGAAAGAGCTTCGTGTTGGTGTAGGCCCCGAAGATGAGCGTGAGCATCTGTTGCCGCAAAGCCCTGTCTTTGCCCGTGCGCCAGGGATAAGGTGAACTTACAAGGTGGAATTACTTTACTTTCTAAAGATAATCTTTGACTCTGACGAATGACATTTCGTGCACTAATCATTCTCACTGTAATTAACTACTTTTGAGCAAGATGGGTGCAGTTACGATCAAATTACATTTCCCAAGTAATCTATCCAAGTATGATCCGTCGCCATTCCTCCGCGGCTCCACGCGCAACAGCTCTAGGGACAACCGGGCTGCGGTGTGCGTCCTCCCGGTCTCGTTCCACGGATGAGCGCGCACGGAACGGGGGCTCCGCCGTCCGCTCCCAAGCCTTGCTGCGGAGCCCTCGCTCAAGGGGTCCCCTTCTCGGACGCACGAGTTGCCGAGAGAGTCGCTTTGGCACCGACGCTACTCGATCAACTCGGTTGGCGGACTCCGGATGGCCCCCTGAAGGGAACCATGTTCTTCACCGGTTGAGTGGCAGCTTCTCTCGCGAGCTGCGGCCGCCTGACACCGCGGCCACCTGACACCGCGGCATCCCCTTGTGAACTCTATAGAAGCGACGTGCCCCATTACCACCTAGAAGAGGAGGCCGACGCATGACGTCATCGTCAGTGGATCCTTGTACCAAGCAGTCTGAAGCTCGACGAGGGTACGACGCAAAGCGGCAGACGCGTGCGTCTTGGCGTCGTCGCGTACTATCGTCGCGCTTGCTGTGAGACGCTGCAAGACTCCTTGGCGGTGACGTTGACGCTAGCTAGGCGGCACTGGCTGAATTCTCTAGTGACGACGCTTGGGAAGGAAAGGCAAAAGGTATTGTCTTTTATACTCCGTCTCACTAAAAGCGTGCTGTACAACCAAAGCTACCGGGGAGAGAGAGAGCGTATGGCAACCTGTTCAAGAGGAGGGAAAAGAGGAACAGGAGGGAAGGGCTGGGATTTTCCAGTTACTCCTTTTCCTTCCTTTGAACAGGTAGGGGTAGACTCTGTCCTGTAGCTTTGGCTGTACTGCATGGTTTAAGTGAGACGGAGTATAGGTGCTGTTGGCTGCTCTTAGTGCGACAGGGAGAAAAAGATTGTCTTACTCAACTCGTTGTCCCCTGAGTAACAAATGAAAAAAAAAAAAAAAAACTTTTACGCGTAGTTAATGCGCTACGCGAAGTAAATCCTATATGATTTTGTTGTCAAAGAAAAAAAATGATTTTTTTTTGCGTCTGCAACGTGTGTATTTGGATCAATTTGCGAGTAACTTATCTTCAATGCGCCTACAAAGGCCTTAAAAAGCCACTGAAAAGAAAAACAAATGTGTTTTTTTAGACAGTGTAGCTGGGGCACGCGTATAAAAATTAATTTTACGCGAAGATAAAAATCTGGAGCAATATTGACGGCGCGAGATTTATTTTAAATTCTGCGCGCAAAGTTCACGACGTCACGGAATGGTCATACATTCTTTCCACCTCAACGAGACGGTCATACACTCTCTCCACCTCGACGTGACGGCCAAGCCGATCCACCTCTCGTCCACGCGCCCGAAATGCCGAGAGACAAAACAAGTGGAAAGGAGGTGACTAAATGGCGTCTCGCGCCGTCAATATTGCCATGAAATTTTTTTTTTCTTTTGTAAAATCATTTTTCTTTTTACACGCGTGTCCCAACCAGACTGTTGAAAAACCTTTTTTTATTTTCTTTTCAGTGGCCTTTTAAGCTACGCAGAACCACTAAGCTACACGGCAGGACCGCTTGGTCCTGCCGTGCAGCTTAGAGTCCAAGTCTCTTGAAGGGGAAACTGAAGCAGTTCTGTATTTGAGAAAAAAAAAAAAAAAAAACACCAAATCGTCTCTATTTGCCCTCCAGGAGTACGAGTATAAAAAAATTACACCATCTTCCCGAGGGGAACCATGGGGTGATGCGGAGCATCGTGTTGGTTCCGAGGAAAGAGTCAGTTGCGTGCTGACGTCGAGAGATGGTGCCACCGACTGCCCTAGCATTACCCCCTACGCGAGCCTTCGTCGCGGCTCGCGGCAGAGAAACTTGGAACGCTCGCCGCTCGCCGTTTATTTTTTTTTCACACTTGAAGGAGAGGAGACTAGAGGAGGAGAGTTGCGCGTGCGCGCGCGGTGTGAGGAGAAGCGAACGCACGCGCAGTGCACGCAGCTGGTAGAAAGAGAGAGCGGAGAGAGTAACGCGCAGCTGTTGGAGAGAGGGAAGGAGGAGAGTTGCGCGTGCGTAGTTCGAGTGCCGACTACAACGCCGACGCCGCGGGACATAGACCCGAGCAAGAGATGCTCCGCATCTAAAAATTACGTTTCAGATTGATTTGCCAAGTAGCCACAACCGCGCTTTAAAAATAGCGCCGAAGCTCCTCCCTCCCGTCGCGCGCGATGCGAGAAGGGAACCATAATGTATTATACAAAAATCTCAACCATTTTCGCGCTTTCCGCAAGCCTTTGCCGAGCAGTCAGAAACGTCGAACGCGTTCCCTCCCAAGCGGCACGCGCAAGGCAGCTGAGAGCTCTGGGTATGACGTCACACCCAGCAGCTAGTTTTTCAGTTTTTCTCGCGTATATGCCAACGTCATTAGATTAGCTCAGTTACCGAACTGTTCATAGACGCTGCATGCACAAACAGTACCCCCTCCCCCCCCCCCCCCCCCCCTCACTCACCACGACTCGCCTCCCGTCGTTCGACGCGCCGGACGGCTGCTTTGGTAACTGCAGTGTATTCTACGGGATACGCATGTTTTCAAGCGCAGCGTCTAGATTGCGTTCCACCGTACTCTATGAAGCACATAGTTGGTAAACGAAAATCTAGATGGCGCTTCGAACGACGGGAGGTGAACTGAAGTGAGTGAGGGGGGGAGGGGGGTACCCCCTTCTGCGGAAGTTCCACAACTGGGGTAATTAGTAACGCTGGTCTATGCGGACCCTAAGTTCGTCTGCTTCTTTTGCAGGGGTTGTGGTGACGTCAGAACGCCGAGCTCTGGTTGGCTCTGCTTGAAGGATAGTGGGTAGGCCTCAAGGCAGCTTGCTTTGAGGTCTACCCGTGATCCTTCCAATCAATGCCAATCAGAGCTTGGTATTCTGACGTCACCAAAACCCCTGCAAAAGAAGCAGACGAACTTGCGCTCCGCATTGATTCGTTCGGGTCAAATGCTCGTGATATTAAAAATCATAGGACAAAAATACGCTAGAATTTACCTCTAACTCGTTTTTGTTTTCAAGAAACTCCCGAGCTTCCCTTTAATTTAACAAGTGAGGTGGGGATTAGTAACGAATACTAACGAGCACAACCTTCCTTATTACCGTTCTTGAACTGAAAACAACTGCATGTAGTATGTAAAAAAAAAAACGTTCAGTGGGGGAGAATGCGAGAGGTCACGACTGTACAGCTCTCTACATTCTTTTCATTATTCTTAATAAGTGTCCGTTTACTGCGACTGGCTGCCAGATTAACAAAACAGAAACAGCGATCGAAGTTAGAAACTCGCGATGATGAAGATATGTGTCAAGTAATGGGGAACTTACGTGGCAAACAAACGAAGTGCGTCTCGAAAATCAAGAGAAATGGCAACAACTGCGCAGTAACGCTGGATCAGCCACTGCCCTTGCATGTAGACGATCAAATTGAACTGAAAGTCAAGTGATTAGTGCGATTTGTAGTAAGTATTATTCGTTTCATTCTTTCTGTTCATCTATAGGTGCAAAGATAATTGGGTTATAGAGTAAAAAACATATCCGCATGCTTGAAAACTTTTAGAGGCCTGAAAACGCTTGGCGTCCTATAAAAGAGGCCCGGCTTGTGAAATAATAAAAAAAGAGACACACTTTTCGTAGTCCGCGTACTTTTACTGCTTTAAGTGTCTTCAACCGCTCGCAGAGTTGCAAGTTGCAATTTTCATATGGTGAAACATAAATCTCGCATATCACAAATATTAGCGTCGTTTGGATGTTGGTGCACCTTGAACAAGTCCTGCGTTGCATTCAACTGTTATTTTAGTTGCTTAAATTTGTCGCTCTTCTTTACGTACCTGCTCTGCAACATAGCTTCGGGCTTACAAGATCGCCAACTTAAACATCGATTAATCATAGGAACATATATAACCGATGCAATTACCCATTTATAATGTTAATAAAGTTACCTAGTGTTCGCTACGACCCAAATAGAAAAGCTAGTTTCTCTCTAGCCGCAGTGGCACTTCTCTCCAAATGAAAAATAAATCACGATTAAAAAAAGTGCGAGATTTATTTTATATAAATCAAATTCATTCGATTCAAATCACCGTAGTGAGAAAAAGTGAAAATTTAGCACTAGATGGATTTTCTTAACATGACAGATTGATGGCTCAGTTCGTTCCATCGGTGGAAAACAAATGCTGAATAAAGAATTACAGTAAATGTAAAGTACAGTTTAATTAAAAACTTTTTTTTATCGATGTCATCTCTGCCGTACCAAAACAAGAACAGCTCGATTTTTTATTTAGATAAGAAGCTTCATTCGATTCTTCTTTCGCGTATTGACTCGATTGCAAAACGAAATTACTTTTCTAGCGTTTGTTTCTTTCTTTCGCGTTCTGATTTTGTTTTCATAGGACGTTGCATAGCTGACGAACGACGTGCAAGGTACAAATCAAGCTCAACCGTCCGATTTGTTAAGAAGAGCACCTCTTTTTGCTCGCGTTCTACCTGATATAAATCTTTCTCGCTCAATAAATCTTCGTTTTAAATTTAAAAAAAAACGCGCGTCGAAAGCAATAAATGACACAATAAATGACACAATAAACATATTTCGGGATTACTTTTGCTGGGAAGGGTCGATTTAAATTATTGTAGTAAAACTGGTCCGATTTACATCGCAATTTAAATTATTTTTATTTTTATTCTCCACCCTGCTTCTCGTGCATCCTACAAAAGATACGGTGCTTGCAGTAGACACGATGCCAGAATTACCCGCCGTTGTTCTAAACCTGTTTGTTTCATACACATCCTTCCAACATGTCTGCAGACAGTGTGAACAATGTGATTCAATGAAGGCCTCAGACAGGTCTCACCGCGGCTGTTGTCTAGTATTCCTAATTTGACACCAGAAGCCGCGTAGACACAAGCACCAGCTATAGTGTCCTACGCGACCTTAGTAATTATATTTATTATACCATAAATGCGTATTATAATGACACTCGTATACGGTGTATTTTCATTCTTTTAAAATGTGGTTAAAAAAAAAAAAGCTGCGATAGCTACAGTGCGGTCTGTGTAGGTGCGTTTTACAGCTGGGGGTTCAACGCTAGAGGTTCAATTGGCGCTAGTGTCTATGCGACTTCCGGGAGGCAAATTGAAGCAGACAGCAACCAGTCTACTTTTGCGGTGCTCCTGTGCATTCCTATGGAAAAACTCGCGTGCATTTTATTTCTTCGCCGGAAAATAACACGGAACACTTTGGTTATTTGGGTCGTACCGAATAGTATGCACCTTGATTAACGTTGTAAAAGTGGAATTGCTTTAGTTCGCGCATTTTTCTTCATCAGTGCACGATGGGACGCCTTTTTCGGAGGTCGTTACGGGGCAGAGCGAAGTAGCAGAGTAGTAGTTTGACGTCTGTGACGTCATGTCCGGTTTTAGTCATTTACTTTGACATCTTCACTTCGCGTACTCCTCCGGAGTAGGCTCCCAGCTCGGTCAGGCTCGGTCCTCCGAAGTCAACACAACTGTCATAGTTGGTAAAAAACGGCCCGTGTCAGTCGTTTGAAAGCGACGTAGATGGAAACAAATCGCCGCGGCGTTTTTCGCGGCCTCGGAGATGCAGGAGCGAGTCGACGTTAAAAAAGATACGTTTCAACTACGAGAGTGTCAGCAAGAGCCACGTAAATACCTGTGCACACTCGGAGCGGACGCGCACGTGTAATCGAAGTGCTTCGGGACCGATCTTTTACGAGTACCAGTCGCTACTGACGTGACACTCGGCAAAGAAAGGTGGGACCGGCATTGCGTAGCTCCCACGAACTGTTATTGCTCGACAGTAATGTACTATCGGAAACAATGGAGCGTGAACGCGCCTCCGCGGCGACAAGCGTGTCAGAATAAAAATGGCCCACTAATAACAAAGTGTACATACCGTGTTGCGAAAGTAATCCATACGGCGTTTATTTGAGCTTCATATCACACAAAACAAGGAGATAGAATCGACGACAGCGTTCGTCACCGCTGCCTCGGAAAAGGAGATGACAAGGGGAAGAGAATGACCCCTTAAAACGGAGGTCAGCGATCGAACTATAATACGGAAGGCTCCATCCACAAAGGTCGCGCGGGCGCGTATTCCATTCAGCAAGCCAGCCGGTCGGTCGTGGGCAGACGGTCGGAGCAACGCCGGCAACGCTGCGACGAGTCGGAGTGGCATCGTTGCCGCTGTACCTTTTCCCGGGTGTTTGTGGATCCAGCGTTCATGTTGATCGTGGCCGGTTTCGAGAACTTCCTTCTTTTTTCTTGCTGCTTGAAATCGGGACCCGCGAGAAGAGCACGTAGAAAAATAAATGTCCGTTGGTCGTCGCGACCAAGTAACTGAGCGACGTTGTCGGTCATGTTGATTTGATCGTGGAAAGACGGCTCCGGAGCTGTTGTCGTACGTACATTCTTGGCTTAAGATCGTTTCGTGTATCTGACCTCTGTTCTTTAGCGTATGGCGCTGCAACAATAACACGTAGCGACCGCCGCCTCCCCCCGCCCCAACTAGACACAACAACCTGCAACAAGCTCCCCGCCAAACGTAAAAAAAAAAAAAAAATTTTTTTTGCTTGTTATTACGTTTTTGGCAGTGACGTCACGGACGTCACTGCCCCGTATCGACCTCCAAAAAAGGCGTCCCGTGCACGATGTTTAACTTCGCTATATTTCGGGCAACAACCTGCGTTCCACAGCAGGTCTGTAAAAACGAGTGACGACTCTAAGTGAAATAACAATCGAAAGAAATGCAGAGTGTGTTCAAGGTTTCCCAGTATTCCGGTGACGCTTACCTAATATTCCCGTCCTGTCACTATTCGCCTCAAGATCGAACTAAAGGTGGCGCTACTGTCGCCCTATCAACATCATCATCATTGTGTGGATAGGTTGGCATTGGGGGCACATGGGAATACACCAAATGAGGGAGTACAGGGGGATATGGGTTGGGCATCTTTCGAGGGTAGAGAAGCGATCAGTAAAGTAAAATTTGAACAAAGACTAGCTGAAATCGAGGATACACGGTGGGCAGCGAAAGTGTACAAGTATCTATATATGAAAAGTTTAAACACTAAGTGGACAACCCGAACCCGCAAGCTGAGATTTAAATACATTCAACGAGATGGAGCCGATCAGAGCGTATCAGTAGAAAAGGGAGTAAAGGAAACGGAGAGGAAATTGTGGGAAGAGAGAATGCAGGGGAAATCAGCTTTAACAATATACAGGGCACAAAAACAAGAAATAAAGAAAGAACAACTGTATGATAATTCAGTGGGGAGCTCTTTGCTGTTTGAAGCTAGAACGGGGGTGCTAAGAACGAAAACGTACAGGACTAAATTTCAGGAAGTAGACACTCTGTGCGACGTATGCAACCGCGAGAGGGAAACTATAGAACATGTAATTTTAAGGTGCACGGGGCTTCGTCCCACCCTCTTGGGGGGGATGTCTACGGATCTGGAGGGGGCACTGGGTTTTCCGGACGTGGATGGACGAATGGATAGGGAAAGAATTGCGGCAACTAAGAGGAGATTGGAAGATTGGTGGAAGAGATCTAGGGAAAGATAAAGGGAGAAAAAAAATACAAAAATACAGATAAAAATCAGAAATAAATTCACTTGAAAAGAGAGAGAGAGGGGGGGGGGCTGTTATAACAAAATTCATACAATTTTTCTTTTTTCCAAAAAAGAAGGGATGACGAAATGTTAGGCTAGGTGGCGCAAGCTGCCGCCCGATACAAAGGGTATAGCCATTACCATCCATCCATCCAGGAAGATGGCTGTCCCGTCGGTCGTGGCCAAGAACCTGCAGGATATCGCGTTTATTGCCTCGTTCAGTATCATTTTAAACGAAATTTTAACAAAAAATGGTCCCATACTGTTCATTGCCTCAGTGCAATACCTATTGTACCGAGGTGGAGTCAGTTTTCACTTATAACCAGCGGCCGGCGCGCTGAGTAAAGAGTGGCTCTCGAAGTTAATACCTGATTCACGCGATGGTTTGCTCTAAACATTTCACCGCCGAAGGCCAATGATGCATGACAACAAAGGTAAGTGGAAAAATAAAACTGTGTACGTAAGTGTCACGAGTGGCCCAAAGTATAGTACGCGTAAAGCGTGCGCGTTTATGCTCGCTCGCTGCTGGGCAGTGTGATCGTCCTTAGCGTGGGTTGTCCTGCTGCGGTGTTTTTTGGAGAGGATACGAATGCCACAAACTGATTACTGCCTGAGAATCCGACTTTTGAAACATTATAGGATTGTCACTCCTACTTGCCCCCCCCCCCCCCCCCAAACACACACACGCACACGCACAATGCCACACCAAAGGAGGCATCGACTGCAGCGGAAGTGACTCGCTCAGTTCCTGCGTGTGCGTCGGACGCACCTGATCAATTTTCTTGAAGTTCAGTCGGAAGTACGCGGTAAATAGGGCTGATGGCAACTGGTCAATCTACCGAAGGAGCAGCAGGGACTATCTAGCCTAATCAATTACTTGTTTATACTCCATGAATTTCGCTTACCCTCCGCGCGACGGTTTCGTGCCACTTCGCTTGAAAACCACATTTTCAACGGAAAATCACGGCTACATGAAAACGGCAGGATTACATCTAAGGTTAACAGCTCACTTAAAGATTCGGGTGCCTCATACGAAGCTCGAGCCATTCTTTTTCCGAAGTGACTGCACCGCCTCCTGCAAAACCCTTCGCGAGCCCCACATTTTCGAGAATTGCAAAATTAGCGAAAAATGAAGGCATGCGAGTACCTCTCTTGTTTTAAGGCCAGAATTCAAGTCCTTAGAATTCGCGAGAGTTAGCGGCCGCAAATAGGTTCCTGTGCCTAATTTGAAAATAATTGAGATCTCAAAAATAAAGGATTGTACGTATTAAGCGTTTAAAACGGTCGGGAGGATGAATCGTGCGATTCTCTCAAAGACGTATCCGGGCGTTGGAGCTACAGACAATAGTTATTCGGCAGGGCGAGTGCACGAAAGTTCATCGAGCGTGTCACCGTTCGTGAGTTTCAGATTCACAGTGTGGGCATCCTTGCAGAGAGCCGACGACTGGAGTACGTAACTCCGCGCGTGTACGCTCGTCGACGTGGTCGTTGGGGCCACAACGCTGCACTCAATAATGTGCCCGGCATTCACAAGTTATTCGCCTTCGACAAGGCACCGCTTTCCGTCGGCAATGTACTCCACAATAGTGTGCAATGGCACTGAAACTGAAACAAATAACCGCATCACAACAACAACCACAGTAGCAACATTATATAAGCATCCGGTTTGGCATTCCTTGCCTTCGCGTGTTTCCACTCTCGTGAAACGATACAATATTTTCGAAGAAACAAGCAGTCACAACGTAAATAGCGTAGTTAACCCGAAAGCAAGCCTTCATCGTCGCCAGGATTCATGCTTCAACGTGCGCCGAGAGCAGACGATGTGCGGCGGTATCCACATTTCCACACTAGCAGTGTTTCCAACATCGGCCGCACGGTGGCGACTTGGTTCGATCTAGAGGCGAATATAAAAATGAACCCCTCGTGCATCTTTACGATTGGTTAAAAACACTGGAAACGTAACGAATAAAGTACGTGGGTTATGAAAGGTGTCTCTTTTTATTATTCTTTATGCCGGGCAGCTTTTACTGTGCAATTGTTCTTAAACATTTCGAGCGTTCGGGTGATGTTTTGAACGCAGAGCAAGCATCTTCGCACAAAGCAGAAAGAATAAAGCGGTACTTATTGAAAACCGGTATACACCAACTCATGTTTGGATGGATGGATGGATGAATACGGCTGAGCCCTTTGGATCGGGCGGTAGCTTACGCCACCTAGCCATTTTGTCTTACCCTTTAAGCTTAGAATATTTAAATGTGAAAACTATATTCACTCCGTACTGAAAAGAAAGTGAGGCTATAAATCCCCCTTGCCATGAGTTAATAAGAAAATGCCTAGTTTTCTCTCGCTTTCTGCCACCATTCACTTAATCATGCTTGGTAATCTCTACAGTCTTGAAATCCACTTTTCCTTCGCTGTCTCTAAAACCCAATGACCTTATTTAATCTATGTTGTCTTTGGTATGCATAGGGTGAAGCCCTTTACAGTAGAGTACAAACAAACCAGAGCGCCCCTAGCGGACGCCACCAGCGCCGCGCATGCGCGATGGGGGTGTAGGCAAGAAGCTCGCCGTCGCCCATAAATAAACCATTGAAATGCAATGTTGTTGACGTCGGTGTGAGTCCCCCTGCCCTTTTTCGCGTTCGAATTGTTGATTCTACGTCTTCCTGGCGATGTCTGACTACTTGAGCGGCGTCAGCGAAATTACCGAGGCTCGTTCCACCGCAAAACTTCGCGTGAATAATGTGACACGTGGTGATTCATTCCGCGTGGACGCCGCAGTATGTACGCTAAAGCCTGATTCGCATGATGAGATTTCGCTCGCAATTTTCAGTCGCGACGCCGCTCGGGCTGCAAAAGCGTGAACCGTAGCTGTCTCCACGCCAAAAATGTTCGCAGATGCTTTTACGTTATGAGAAATATCGTGAAAATATGGGATTGCAGCTCGTCCGCTCCTTACACTTGGTTCGTGGCGCTTAGCTCTGAATTAAATGGAAAGTTGTCGTTTCAGAAAATGTTTCTCATACCCCGCGCCCCGCAATCTTCTCCATTGCCTTTTTAACGCCTGACTCATAAAATGGGTACAAGACTTTTTCAACGTATTTCCAATTAACGATTTAGCAACTCCCGCTTTAACAATCTTGGAGTCACAACTGTGTTTAGGAAGCACCGGTTTAGCTATTTTCTTGCCACATTCCCAACATGACCCATTTTTCACCTGAATGCGTAAGCTCAAAAACTGCATCATGTTCACATCTGGTTTATCTACTGTGAACTACAACTGTGGGGCGTTGACCTTATCGGCTTCTCAAGATGCTCCGATTTCCCATCTTCAAACGTGCAGACAAAAATATCATAGACAAATCTCTTGATGAAGCCCACGTCTGGTGTCAACTCAATCATCTTGTCAAACAACACTTTATCTAAACTGTTGAGTTATATTTCAGCTTTCAACGGTGTGACCGACGAGCCTATGCAGACACCTTCCTTCTGGATGTATTTCTGATTCTCGTATTGAAGGACTGTTGTTTGTAAATAGAGATCCAACACAAAAAGGAACCCTTCGACTGACACGCCTGACTCTGATTGAAACTTTACCAAACTTCATTCTAGCATCTCCTTTACTGCAATCAACAGCCTTTTCTTTTCTAGAGAATAATATAAATCCTTTATATCCATGGAGAACTCATGACATTTTCTGTTTTGTTCTGGAACTCTAGCATCGGGAGGATGCCAAACCTCCCCGATTTATCTGTTTGAAGTAGCTGTGTCAGTTTTGTACTCATTAATGCCACTGTGCTATGATGTTATCATCGTGTGTATGTAGTTTTAAACTACATTACTCCAATTCCTACGAGGGCCCTTGGAAGAAATAAATGAATAAATTAACATTGCCACATCACTGGAGGAACAAGGTGTTCAAGAGGGGTGGAAGGAGTGCAGCTACCATGCAACAAGTTTGCCTACACCGCTAGTCTGGCTTGTTTGGTTTATACATATCGGGGAGTCAGAGATTCGAGTGACATCGAAAGCTCCACTCTATGTAGTGAACATGATTCTTAGTGGCGTTGACTTTGTGGGAGTAAAGGTTGGAGTACGCGTGAGCACGAGTTCAGACAAGGGACACTGAACCGGGTCTGCTGGTTCGCTCCCATAACCGCGCAGAAGAAAGGTATGGGTGCCAGCCATTAGTGTGTGAGCAGGGTCGCCCTTGCGAAAATTGTGCGGTCGCTGGAGGCCACTTTTCTATGTAGGAAAGGGTGGAGACTATGATGGCTGATGTGCAATGGGCACAGCATTATATACAGACAGACTGATTCCAGGCGGGGGATCACCTTGCGGAACTGCCCTCTATTTGAGGTAGCACAATGACGTAATCTGAAACGACGAAGCGATGACGAAAAGAGACCAGTGATACTGCCCGACACGAGAAGTTGAACTTGCAATAAGAGTCAGATAGCAGTGGAGGCGGCCACTACTATCCGACTCGGCCTGCTTCTTTTCTGAGCTTTGGGAGCACTTCAGTGTGACTGGCTCTGCTCATTTCTACCACCTACTTGGCTTGTGGTCCCGGCATTGATTATATCAATCTTCAAACGTAGGAGCAATCAAAAGGGACGATAACTGCAAACAAGCAGTGCAGCAGAATCTGTACACTTCTGAAGCGAAATCAGGCCGAAACGGATAGCAGTATTCACCGCATTCTTGTCCGCACGCTATCCGTCACTGCTAGCTTGACTTCTTGTGTCGGGGCAGCACCACTGGTATGTGTCAGTCCTCAGCCCTTTCCGCTTACATTGTCCATTGCTGTACTGAGCAAGGAATGTCTTTGTGAAGCATGTAATGAAGGTGGGCAAATGATGCTCCCACATTTGAAAAGTGAACCTGGTGAACATGGTTCAGCACTCAGTCAAAATGAAACGAATGAGTGTTGTACGAGAGTTTGTGAGGTGCAGTTAAATCGGTTTATTATCGATAGAGCAGTAGTAACACACACAGGCCCAAGGACTCTTGATGACCTCGGAGATAGTTCGCATATAGGAAATATTTACCAATTCCTATAGCTGATTGCATCACGGTTAATCGCGCACAAAAAGTAAACTTACACAAGTCCCACAATCGAAGTTGTTATTCTTCAGTGAGGATAACATAACTGCTTTAGCCATAGCTTGCACTGGTGATTTCCTTCGAATACCTCCTATAAGACAGTAGTGTTCAGGATTTGTGTGATGTTAGTCCAAGGTGTCGTTTGGCTGACTCCCAAGAAGACTCGACAGAGGCCATGTAGCGCCTCCATAAACAATTTGCAGGATATCTCTGATTAAGAAGCAATCTGACAAGAGCAGGAGCTTTTTACTGACGTCTGCTTTGTTCTTTCTTTGTAGGAGCTGCCAATAGAAATTTTTGTCAAAAGCTTTTGAGAACTTGAGTTGGATTTACTTGCAGTGTGCAGGCTTTTTCATGCGGATGGTTTCATTCTGCACAACTGGGCATAAATCACACCTCACAGCTAACACCGCTCAAAGTAAAATGTGTATGTACAGCCTGCAGATTTTTTAACAATATCGCGCGAACCCCGACCGGCCGGTAGATCAGCGCCTTATCGCGGCGTGAAACATCAAGTCAGCGAGGCTAGTTGTAGTCTCGCTGACCTGCTGCTTCACGCCGTGCTAAGGCGCTGATCTCCCAGCAGGTCGGCGTTCGCGCGACACTGTTAAAAAAAAAAAAAAATCTGGAGACTGTACATGTCTGCGGTGGCTGGTGCTGTGTTTAGTTAATGATAATTAAATTTAGATTTGGTTAGTAATTCATATATATTTATTTTCATTTGATTATATGATTATTGATTCTTAGCAAACAGTTTCATAACAAGTTATTTCAGCGTTAGTCTTCTGTTGGGCGTTCAGTCGTAGTCCCTCTGCTCCTTGGAGTCGGATGGCGCTCCAGCTCCTGGCAGGTGAGGGTTGGTCGGGTATGTCGCTGGCCCCACCCGCCGTCTTGTGATCCTACGTCATGTTCCTCTGCTGTCTTCCAATCCACTGAAGCTGCAGGGCTGGCTGAGATGCATGATGTAGAAGAAAAAAAAATAGCTCCCCTCAAATCACTTCGATTTGTAATTCGCACACTTTTGCTAGTAGTTTTCTGCGTCGATATCGCAAGTTTGGGCATGTGTTGCTTACGTGGCTCGGCTTTTTTCTGTACCTTCGGCTTGATGGCTGGTGAAAACGTTTGTTCGATATCCATTCTGCAACGGTCATTTCTTCTGCATGCCGCAACTCAACGCAACTTGTGTCAGTCTCCTGCGGCAAAGTAAAGTCGGGTGATGCTCGGTGTCCAGTTTTCGCAAAGGAGCAACCATCCTATTTTTTTTCAATTCACTTAGCGGCGTTCTCCTTCAAAGGCGGGATCATGTGCAAATTGTTCCTCGTGGAGTGACCACTTATTATTGGTGTCGGCAAATTGTTATTGCACTTGAACGAACGACCAACACCAAATCGACCGTAATTGCATTGTCGCACACTTGCTTTGTCGTGCCGAGTGCAGAAGGATGTGTCGTGGTTACCTTCCGTCCCGGTCTGTTTTCGTTGTTGGGGCCCGTGATTAGGGTGCGGTCGCTGGTTTCCATTGTTGTGGATTCTAAGAATCCGGTCGATTGCTCTTAGTCAAAGGCGGCCAGTGCTTGCGTTTTAGGTGTTGATAATTTGACGCGGATTTAGTAAGCAGCAGAATTATTACGTTTATATTAACTCAAGAGTTGTGAATCGAATAATTCTATCTCAGGTAGTTCACGTACGACTAGTGTCGGGCATTGAATTGTAGTGTGTTATTTTCAGATGTCAAAAACTCCTCAAGGCAGACCAGAGTTCCGTTTAATCACGTGGTAAGTGGAATGAACAGCGATGCGTCACATGCTGCTCTTAGCATCGTACGCGCATCTGTGCGTGGACGCCATGCGAGTCGTCGGACGTGCTGCGCCGGCTGACAGATAAGAGCGGAAAATCAGTCTACAACAAGATCTTATACCACCGTTTTAGGGAAGCTCATTGGCCAGTGAAATACAACTTTTCACCTAGTATCTTTCACGTGCCTTACACAAATGCGTACAACTTTAACACCCATCGATATAAAATTAACGAGAATCTCTGCCTCTGCAGTACATTTCATTGAAGAAGCCACAAAGGTCCAACGTGCTCCGTCATTGATTAAAATGTTAATGTCATAGCTTGCAACGCAGCGTTTAGCAGGAGTTTCTTTATTATGATGTGTTCAAGGCCCTGGATCGCGTGACTCGTGAGGCAAGCAGAGTGAGGAGCAGATTTTTCATTGGGAGTTCATATATGTCCTAAATGTTCTCTTAAATATGATATAAGAAAACTTACTGAAGAGCGCTTATCCTTACCATGAAAAAAATTGCGTTTATTTAGTGGCAAGCTGTCCAAATAAGTCCTTTCGTTTCGACTGCCGCAGACGATCGGAACGGAAACGGACGTGGGACCAGTTTTCTGACATTAAGCTGCAACACCTGTGCTTCGTGAGAGTGCACGTGTACTGCCATAACATTAAAAAAAAAAAAAAAAAAAACAAAAAAACAGCATCGCATCATCCAGCACGACACGGGGACTACCAAATTCAAGGCAAATTTTCAGTGCGCCGCACAACCAGATTGAGCCTCCGGTCATTTGGACGAAGCGGCACCACGACCGCACACTTCCAAGCACGACTAACGCAATTGCCGTAGCTAAACTTTGTTTCCAAATACATCGCACACGCTTCACTGCAGACCTCTGACATTCCGATAGCCATCGAGAATACAAAGACGCTGCAGTTGGAATTTATACGAGAGATATTCGAATCAATCCGAGGTCCGAGCAAAGCAGGGCCGGTTCCGTCTCTTTCATGGCAAAATCCCCCCCCCCCCCCCTCCCCCCTATCAGCAACGGAACCAATACTAAAAGTTCTGTTCCTCCGTATTTCCACGTTATACCTACCTCCGTCTGCGGACCGGGATCCCGGCTTATCGCTTTAATCACCTCTACTCCTTGTAAAGGCCCATTCACACACTTGCGTTTGACCAAGCGAGACGTAGGCGCTTGTAACCTGTCACAAGAGGCTTAAAAACCGGTCTTGTCTCAGTCGGTCGTAGCCAGACGCAAGCGTGCGAACGGGCTTTTAGAGACACAGGAACCGCGCGGGCGCTTTAAAGCACGTTCGCACACTGGAACCGACTGAAGGCCGGCTCACACACTTGCGACCGACTCCGACGCAACCGGCTTTTAAGCCGCTGCGTTACCTTACGACCGCCGTCGTTTGTAAGCAGTCCCAAGAGGCTTAAAAACAGGTTGCGTCAGAGTCCGTCCCAAGTGTCTGAACCAGCCTTGAGAAATGACGGGTTTTTAAGCCACTTGCGGCGACTTACGACCGGATGCGCTGCTGCGAAGCCGGTCATGAGCCGTCACGAGATATTTAAAAAATAAAAACCGGTCTTGTTTCAGCCGGTCGTAGTCAAACGCAGCTGTGGGAACGGGCCTTTATCGCACCGGTAGCCTTGCTCCTGCTGCTCGAGTGGTGACTTCAGCGCTCCACCGTGCTTCCTGATTTAGTGGTCCTCGATGAGGCTCAGCAAGGTTCTAATAGACCGATCTCACCAGGAGTTGCGCGACGCCACCGCTGCCGTGGTGCATGCTGGTACCTGTAGTTCTCCCCAGTTTTCCGGCCGCGTCAATGCGCATTGTACGCCCGCCCGGCGTTTGGAAATTTTCGGGTTAGCACGAGACATTTAGCCGGGTGTTTACTCATGCTTTTCAATTGGTGTCTTCACCCGTTGTATGCCACGGTGCTACAATAACAGCACCAGGCAAAAAGGCCTCGGATATTATGTCTTCCCGAAAGGAAGCTGCACGGCAAAGAAAGGTAAACAGAGGCGGAAAGAGCGGCAGGAAAAATAGCGTCTTTCCATTTGTTTCGCGATTTGCTCCATAATTTATATCCACCTATTGCACATCAGCTAAAAAGTGTAAGATTACAGGGCACGAGACACACAGCGTGCGGAAGTGTTCCGTACGTTGGAATCTCTCTGAGCATTCAGCTCCGTAGCGCTCTATCCGTTGGTCTATTTCCACTAAGTTTGGTGAGATCGTTTCGAATGAATACACTTTTTGCTCAATGAGTTTTGGTGGTTATAACTGTTAATGTGACGACATGTTTTAAGCACAGCTGTGCTTAAAAAGATCAGAACAATCACTAAAAAAAAAGCACCGATTTTTGATATGCATCACTTCAAATAAAACAACTTTTTCCGGAAGCGGTTTTCATTTTTTTTTTCATACAAAACGTAAAAAAAAAACATCACATAATGCAATTTAGAAGTGCAACACTTACCGGCAGAAATGTAACAAACGAGCCTAACCTATTTTGTGGTGGTCTATTAGGCTGGCGCTACTGATCCAGACAAAAGCTTCCAACGTCGGGCGACTGTTAGCGTTCGGAGCTTGCGCAAACAAAACGAAACTGAAAAGAAACTGTACACGAAAAATCATCTCTTGCATGGTTGCTTCTTTTTGAGAGATGACAACTGTTACGGCGCATCAGGCATGGCCTTTCTGTAGATCATTTCTTCTCTGTGTGCAGGCTTCTCCCCGCAGTTCTTCTGTACCCTGTCGCACAGGTGTCAACCAGAATGAAACAACTTTTAGAAAACTATCGCTCAGCGATAAAGTCTATTTAGCTCCTCTTACTTCATTGTTGATTAAACGTTATGCGCAAGACTGAACACGTCGCAGTCGGTGGCGAAACCGCAGTGAGCAAGTTCACTCACCCAGTCACTTGTATTTTTTCGCCAGAATCTGCATGGTGACGTTGCTGCGCTCCCGGGGACCACATGTTTCTACCGTGACGATGTTCAACGGTGTCAGCATATAGACGTGTTGTTGATTCCCGCCACGCCCCCCGGCCATCGCATCGCAAGTGACATCAGCTCGTCGCGCCACTCATCAGAAGAGGTTAAAAGGCGGCTTCGTCGGAGCCATCGTCGCAGTCGGTGGCGAAACCGCTGTGAGCAAGTTCACTCACCCAGTCACTTGTATTTTTTCGCCAGAATCTGCATGGTGACGTTGCTGCGCTCCCGGGGACCACATGTTTCTACCGTGACGATGTTCAACGGTGTCAGCATATAGACGTGTTGTTGATTCCCGCCACGCCCCCCGGCCATCGCATCGCAAGTGACATCAGCTCGTCGCGCCACTCATCAGAAGAGGTTAAAAGGCGGCTTCGTCGGAGCCATCGTCGCAGTCGGTGGCGAAACCGCTGTGAGCAAGTTCACTCACCCAGTCACTTGTATTTTTTCGCCAGAATCTGCATGGTGACGTTGCTGCGCTCCCGGGGACCACATGTTTCTACCGTGACGATGTTCAACGGTGTCAGCATATAGACGTGTTGTTGATTCCCGCCACGCCCCCCGGCCATCGCATCGCAAGTGACATCAGCTCGTCGCGCCACTCATCAGAAGAGGTTAAAAGGCGGCTTCGTCGGAGCCAT